>CM067364.1:69065120-69445120 GCA_034401795.1 Chaetoderma sp. LZ-2023a
CACGACACGACGATGTTGGATTGGCTGACAACATTTATTAGCTCACCTGGCCAGAATGGCTAAGTGAGCTTATGCCATGGCGACCATCCGTCGTCCGTCTGTCCGTCCGTCCGTCAACCTTTTCCTTTAAACAACTTCTTCTCAATAACCACTGGGCCGATTTCAATTATATTTGGCAGGAAGTATCCTTAGGGCATAGGGATCCAAGTTTGTTCAAACAAATCCGATCGGTCGATTTGGCCGGTGGCCATCTTGGATTTTGGCCGATTTTAGGAAATGGCTTTAAAAATCTTCTCCAAAACCGCTTGGTGGATTGATTCAAACTCACGAAATATCATATAGGGCAAGAGCTGAACCAAGTTTGTTCGAAGGAACTTGATTGGCCAAATGGTTCGGCGGCCATCTTGGATGAACTAGTTTTCGTGAAAACGACTTATTCTGCAGACCCGCTGAACGGATCGGGCTGAAATTTTGAGAATATGTTCATGGGAAGTTGATAGGTAAAAAACATGGCCGCCGTGGACCAATCAAATTTTAGCGTGTTTGGCTGCCATATTCAATTTTTTTTATTTGATGGATTTTGAAGCCGAAATTGGTTTTCTTAACTCTGCTTACTTTTCAGTCAGCTGTGGTATAGCGATAACCCCATCCATCTTCTGTATGTCTGTCCATCCATCTGTTTGTCCGTCACCAACAATGGCGGCTCCATTTCTTGACGGATTGACACCAAACTTGGTCACAATGTTAATGACGGCATCTAATATATGTGTTGTGAAATTAAACTGATAGGACATCAAATGCCAGAGTTATCACTCCTTAAATATTTGCACTCTCACTTTCATAGGGCAAATAATGGTTTGTTCCCACCATCTTATCACCATGTCAGATTTTATTGCCAAACTAGATATTAAATTCCAATTAACAGATTAACCTTTCCAATACTGCAGAAATATTTAAGATATGTATTATGTGCTCTGACATCTATGCTCTTAAAAATATTTGAAATGTATTTGAATGAAAGTTGTTGCTGCCTAAGGCAGCAATGACTTTCAGTCAAATTATTTTCTAAATCAACTCCAGCTCATCCTACCCCTGCTGCTAACTCGGTGATTCAGCCAGATGTGCATGTGTTAAATGGATTGTGTGGTGGTGGGGAATAACCTGCTATAAAGACCACCTACCTGCCTTTAGAGACCATTTCCTTCAAATTGTATTTAAACCTCTAGTAACCATCTGACTGAGCTTTTGCAGACAACATATTCCAAAGGTTATATCTCTGAACCTGATAAATATTTTGAAAACAATTGGACTGAAAGTTGTTGGTGGCTAAGCCGCCAACAACTTTCAGTCGAATTGTTTTCAAAATGTTCAACAAGTCAAGAGCTTTTGAAAATTGAAATTATTGGCTGCACTGGCTTGCAGCAGTGAGACAGTTAAGAAACCAGCTGTTGTTAGCACTGATATCATCTATTTTCACTTAAACATTGTTCAAAATCACTAATGCAAAAGACACAGTCCAGAGATTGTTGTCAATATCTCAAAAACTAAATCATTTGACTGAAAGTCATTGGAAGTGACACCGATGGATGTAAAACTTAAGTAAGATTAGTTGAAATGCCAATGTTCCAGGTGAGCGATACAGGCCCATTGGTCCTTTTGTTTTATGTAGTCAGAGATTGGTGTCTCCCAGATTTATCTAGATTTCCCAAAGTCCTGCCCACACTCTCGCACATCATTTGACACCCTCTCAATAGTTTTAAATTAAGCCGGATGAGCCACTACATTTAGATAGGACTAGTGATTACAAGATTCTACTATAGCCCTTCAAATCTTTGCAGACCAAGGGCAGACTATTTTTTTAATTTTACCACTGAAATGACTGGCTCAATTATCGAGCCAGTAATTCTACTGGTAAATTTCCAAAAATAGTCATTTTGCTCTGCTCACAATAGAGGAATTTTTTGACCACCTTGACCATTAAAGTGTTTCCATGTCAAATTGTTACCATTGGGTGGGTCAGTTACAGGTTGTACTAGCCCTGGTCAATTTCTGCTAACCTCACGCTCATGTTAATTTTAACCCCTGCGCTCACAGATCATTTCCCCTTAAGACCTCCAGATTTTTCACAGCGATCCACGCCAGTCTCTGTGTAATGTAACTCCTCCAAAAGCGGTGGATGGAATTCAAACAAATGTTGTAGGTTACTATAGAGTGCAAGAGGCCATTTTTATCTCAACTACGAAGTAAAATGAGCTATTGTGATACCGTGCACGTCGCCCGGCGGCGTCTAATTTGCGTTTAGCTCAACTTTTCTGTTTATATCGCATGTATGGTTGATCATACTGGTCCTAAACTTGGACACATGCCTCCTTATAATGACACGGCATCACACAATGATGTTCTGGCCAAAAGGTCAAAATCACTGATATGCATGGCAACCATTTGCTGTCCGCCATCCATCCGTCAACTTATGTTTAAAAACATAAGTTGACGGATGGACGGCGGACAGCAAATGGTTGTCATGCATATCAGTGATTTTGACCTTTTTGCCAGAAGATCATTGTGTGATGCCGTGTCTCATACATACATTAACGGCTTGGCGGATTTCAAACTAATTTGGCTGGAAGGACCCTAATGCTTTCGGTTTCCGAACATGCATACAGAATTTTGATTGGTCAAGTTTTGTGTGAAAATCTTTGACTTTATGAGAAATTTAGCAGAAATTGTCCAAACGCTACTCCTCATTAACCACTTGACAGATTGCAACCCTAGTTGGCTGGACATAAATTGCCAAAATGCATATTCTCCATGACCACTTGGTGGATTATATCCAAATTTGGCGGAAGGATTCTGCAGTAGTTGGCTTTAGAACTTCTATTCGGAATTTTTTTTTATAATTCTGTGGTTAGCAACAACCGTCATCAGATATTTTGACAGTTCGCCTCTGTGTCCGCCTCATCTCAACAGAAAAATGGGAAGTGGAAATTAGATAAGGGTATACAGGCAACCCGCTGAATATTTTGAAGTTTTGATAGATAGATAGGTATGTACATACTCGGTATATTTTATAGGCAGCCTTTTTTGACATAGTAGTGGCCTTCTCTGCTGGCAGACCTTATTGCCCTACACCATCCAGGATACCGTTACAGGCCCTTGGCCCCCCCCCCATTGTTGATAAGTCTTCTAAATTTATTTTATGTTTGAAGTCAATCATCAGAGTTCATTGCTGTCATGAAGTCGAGATTCATGGGTGCATTGCAGCCACATTTCTGGTATTACATTTGGCTCCTCCCCTGGGGTAGTGAACGTGGTCGATGCCATCGACCAAACAATCTAGTTATCACTTACTTTCCATCATCAGATAGATCCAAGTTATCAGAGATCGTAACCCACAGCCTATAATTTTTCTTTTGATCACTTCCAGGGTTGTTAAATCTTAATGTATGATCACACAACCTCCTTTATTAAAATTTGAGCAAAATCTGACCAGTTTGTTTCCGATATATCTATAGATTAAAATTTGTACCCAATCTGGATCCAACATGGTTTTTGTCCAGATCACAGCCAAAGTCTGGAAATCCTTGTTTAGGTTATGTTGCTTTTTTACTGTCGTCTAATAGTACACAACTGTCATGAGATTAGTTCAACCAATCAGATTTGCCATTGATGGCTTTTCCAACAATATCTCTGCCAATCAAAGATAACGAGGCTAAATATATACGCGATGACGTCATCAGAATGGAATGGTGTTCCAGTTCAAGACGATTGTCCATTCGGCATTAGATATATCGAGATTTTCACTATAAAAACGCAGAAATAAGACGAATCCCGCGAAAAAACACTAAATTAAATATATCTTCTGATAAATCCAGCCACAAATTGACGTAAATAAGTTAAAATATACTGTACGAATAAGTTTGCAAAGCACTCGAGAAACATGTACGGAAGAAACATGTACTTCTAGCCATAGGACTCGTCGAAAGAACTGGAGAACCGCGGTTGGAATTGATGGCGCGTTTAATTTATCGTAAAATTTTCAAATGCTACCAAACGCGTAGGGCAAAAAGTTAAACCCGTCATTCAAAATGTCAAACCCATAATGTCAAAATTTTAACCCGTCAAGATAAAATTCAAGATGCGTATTGAGATTTTACCAAACGCGCTGTGTCTAAGCAAATCACTACGAGAAAATGACGAGAAAATGACGCCATACAGACGCATTTTAAACGAGCTTTAGGATGCATTTAAGTAAAGCTAACTAAGATCTGTACTGTATCTCATAAAATATTTCAAAACCTAGCTTTCAATTACTCTTTAATGCGATCAGTCATGAAAAATTACATTTTGCTTAGTAAATGTATGCCCATTTGCAGGGCAAAAGAAGAATATTTTTGAAAATGTATTACTGAAATTCCTGGCTCAAGAATCTCTTGCCCTGCAAATGAACATTTTTAAACACCATTGCAATTTTCGTCATTGATATTCTTTTGTTGTTATATCTTGGAAATTTTTATCCAAGCTGATTAATCGAGTAATCACGATTATTTCTTAACAATCGATTGCGATCACCCAATGCAATAATCTACTCGAGACCATTTCTGACATACACCCAAGCAGCATGCATGCATGTGCAGGAAACAAAATCACTACATTGATCCCATTTTTGGGTCTGAGAATTAAGAAGCTCTGATGTGCATATACGCGCCTGTGCATAAGCCCAGACCCCAATTAATTTGGGTATGTTTTTATGCTATTTGTCAATGAGGTGTGGGAACTGCGTACGAATGCACCCGCACGCACATGGCGACATAGTGTTGTTACTCTTCTACTGCTCCAGATAGTGGTGAATATGAATGGACTCATTATAAAGTTCTCATAGCCAATGGAGGAATCCAGTTTTAGTTATGCCCCACCCATCTTTAGCTAAACTCCACCCACACTGATAGATCACTGAACTCCCTGACTAGCAATTTCCAGAAAACTATATGGGTACACTGTTGAATATTTTGAAACTAATTTGATGGGACGCTGTAATGACTGCCGAGTCCTCAAGATAACCTCAGAGGCTTGAGTATTAACTTCTTAACCCTTATATCAGACAAAAGCGGCTCTGTAGTGGTCTGGAGAAATTTCCATTTGCAGACCAAGAGAAGACTATTTTTGAAATTTATCACTAGAATAATTGGCTCAATAACCGAGCCAGTCATTCCAGTGGTAAATCTTAAAAAATAGTCTTCTCTTGGTCTGCAAATGGACATTTTCTATGAGAAAATTGAAATTTTCGAAGGTTAAATGGTTAATGGTCAAGAATTTTAAATAATTTGGCTTTGCAATTAGACATCCCTCAAGAGGCCAGTTTTTGCTGGCTTGAGTATCAAAGTTTTAAATTATATTTCTAAATAGAAATTTTCTTGAATAAATTCGAGGGTTAAAGGGTTAAAGTTTTAATATTTCTAACAAGTATACCGAGACATGCGGTTTCACGAATACTAATCTTGTTGCTAACAGTAATCGTGTTGCTTTTAGGCTTGATGTACTGGTTACACACATCGATGCGCTACATGAACATCAGTTGTCTCTATCACCAGCAGGTCAGGCGGATGTAGCCGCTACTATCAAAATACCTCAAAGTCTGGAGAATCGACTTAATCGCCTTGATGATCAGGTGGGTGATTGTGTTTTCGTTGTTGAAAGAGAAAATAGACTGATAGAATGATGGATAATGGTTAGTCATGTAACTAACCTTTTAGGAGATTTGAACTCATATTTTCATCTTTGTTGCGGACAATGGTAAAATCTTAAATATCATCAGTATATCAATGGTCAAGTTGTTTCACTAACCATAGTTAACTGGACATCAATCAAACTTGAAATACTTAACTATCTAGTTCACTATAGTCGACCTAATCCCACTTTGTCACATATGGCCATTTTAGCGTACCAGACAATCAATTTTCATTGCCCACCAAAAACAACCAATTTTGTTACTTAGGAAGGGAGACTATTACTGGCTCCAAATATTATGTAATGGTAATTTAATAGGGAATCGGATACCAGCTAAAGATAGTTAACCAGCCGTCGTTAATTTCACATGACCTCGATTGCCGTCATCAGCTCAGCGCGTGTATGATGATGTCACAACCATTACGTTACAAAGGGTTCCATATAGACCGTCATCAAATCTCAAATAGTTTGACATGTTGTATGAATTGTATGTCTTTGTAATTCTTTGCTATTTAATAAACATGCTTTTGAATATTTTAAAACTAATTTAACTGGGCTTTGTTGCTGCCTTAGGCAGCAACAGCACCCAGTCAAATTGGTTTCAAAATGTTCAACAGCTTACCTGTGTAGTTTTTTGGTAACTGATAGTCAGGGGGTTCAGAGACCGATCGATCCCAACACGAGCGAGGTGTGGGTGGAGCTTAGCTAGAGATGGGTGGGGCATAGCTTTAACCAGAAAGGTCCATTTACGTAGCCAATGCACATGATCAGTGAACAAACTAACTGACTATTTTTAGGGACTCAAACATGACCAATGTTAAAGAAAGCTTATAGGAAACCTGTTGAAGAAGTTACAACTAATTTGACTGGAAGCTGTTGCTGACTTTAGGTAAATTAGGGTTAACCCTTACCACTCTGATGTCAAAATCTTAAAATTTTAAATTAAATTAAAAGATGAACTGGTGTTCATTTTTCAACAAATTTGGTGGACGATAGTGCTGTCATAGACAGCAACATTGTCCACCAGATTCCTTGCTATTAACCCGGGAAAAGACAAAATATTGACATCCAAGTTGTAGGGGTTAAGAAAGTCAATGAAATATTTGCCATAAAGAATATGTTGTATTCGGTCTCCAGGCAACTTCCCACAATTCTTTGCACTTCCTACAGTTTAACGTTAACCGGAACCTGTACCAGGTAGTGTTCTGGCTAACTTTAAACTGTGGTATGCACAATGCATTGTGGGAAGTTGGCTCGAGACCGAATATATATATAGGTCTTGTTACTTCTTTGTACATTTCAGATGGGAGTGACATTTTCAGCATTAGACTGGATCATTAAAGCAATGACGGAAAACAATATGGCTGCCAAATCTCTCCCGCCTCCTAAAATCCCCGACTTAATGAAGCAAAAACAGAAAGGTAGATTCAGGATTAGTAGACAAGTGTTAACTATTTTTGGAAATACAGTAGCAGGAAGCTATGCTGTCTGTTAACCATTTACTGCCAAAACCTGTCAAAAACATCAAATCCATCCATTAATCTGCATCACTCTTCATGAGACCTTGCCTAGGATTGCATTTAGCCAAAATCCTGCTATAATCCCCAGAGTAATCCCCTCTGATTTCTTGAAAAATCGTTAAATATTTGGTTTCTGCTGGATAACCTTAGTAATCACCAGAGTTATCTCCCTTTATTTCACATAAAAAAGAAAAAATCTGATTTCTGCTCAATAACATCAATTAGGTAGTCTGCATATTCAGTTTAAATTCATGCAATGACGTCCTGCTCCTGGCTTTATATTTACTGCCAGAATACCAAGACTGGGTTTGTCTTCTGGCATCCTTAGCATATGCCCAAACATATACCATCTTTGGTAGGCGACTTATATACAGCGTATTCTAGTTCTAATTATCCTCGCATCTTTCAAAGAAAAGTGGATTTATGCTGTTCCAGCAATGCGTCCGTGTGTGTGTGTGTGTGTGTGTGTGTGTGTGTGTGTGTGTGTGTGTATGCGTGCGTGCGTGCGTGCGTGCGTGTGTGCGTGCGTGCGTGCGTGCGTGCGGGCGGGCGGGCGGGCGGGCGGGCGGGCGGGCGGGCGGGCGGGCGGGCGGGCGGGCGGGCGTGCGTGCGTGCGTGTGTGTGTGTGTCTGTCTGTGTCTGTCTGTCTGTCTCTGTCTGTGCGTGCTTGAGGGTGCCTGTGTGTGTGTGTGTGTGTGTCTGTCTGTCTGTCTGTCTGTCTGTCTGTCTGTCTGTCTGTCTGTCTCTGTCTGTGCGTGCGTGCGTGCTCGAGGGTGCGTGGGTGTCAATTGATTGTAATGCAAATCCTCCAAAACATCTGGATGAAATTCAACCAAATTCGGTATTGGAGTTACACATATGATTGCGGAGTGCAACAGAACATTTACATTCGGCTCCCCCAGTTGTGGGGTGGGTTTGGTGTTTCAAGATGTCAAAGCGTTGAATATGGGGATTTGCGACGACAAATCATCGACCGAGCAATCTAGTTTATTCTAGTCTAGATTGGTGATGAAGTGTATGCGTCCCTAAGACAGCGAGTATGTTAATGTAGCTCTCACTGCACTGGTAATGGCTTTGAGTTGTACTAGAGAGCTGCTGCTTGCGCCTAGTTTGGTGGCTGTAACATATTGGCTGTTAGTGCCTCTGTGAGAAGTTCAGCATCGGATGAGATGAGAGGGTGTGCTGAAATTGATGGACACACACGCAACGAACCTCTCCAGTTTTAGCTATGCCATGCCTATCGCTAAGCTCCACCCACACCTCACTCATGTTGGGATCAATCGATCCCCGAACTCCCTGACTATTAGTTTCTAGAAAACTATAAAGGTAAGCTTTTGAATATTTTGAAACTAATTTGACAGGATGCTGTTGCTTTGACAAAATGTTTATTAAGTAGTAAAGCCATACAACTGGTACAACGTGTCAGACTATTAAACATTTAAAGTGGACTAAATCGAGTCATTCATGCTGTACTTGATTATGACATCATCCTACACGTCATGTAGTTGATTATGACATCATATGATGGAAGGATAAACTGGAAAGGTCCATTCCTTCTCGGGGTGTATCTAAAGTAATATTTACTCATACTTAGCTGTCTGACTAATGCAAGCCTCAAGACAATAATTTCAATGTGCAATAACTGTAGACATGCTAAATATTTGAAAATGATTTGACTGAAAGTTGTCGGTGATTTATCCACTAACAACATTCAGTCAAACTCTTTTCAAAATATTCAGCACATTCAGAGTTAAACCCCATGGAAAATGTAGTATGTAGAAGTTCAGCCGGCATACAGTTAAAAATGATAATAAAAGTGCCGTTATCCCGTTACTGGTCAAATTTGGTCAAGAAAATTTAACTAATTTCTTATTGAATCTCCATTTGCAGGCCAAGAGAATACAATTTTTGAAAATTTATCACTGGAATGACTGACTCGGTTATCAAAAATGTATTCGCTTATCTTGTAAATGGGCATTCAATAAGACCATAGAAGAGGCTGGTTTTGGCTGGTATGGCCATTAAAGGGTTAAATCATCTGATTAAACAGTGAATAACATGTCCGCCGTAACTCAAAATACGCTGCATGGATTCACTTCAAATTTGTTATGGGACTCGCTTATGAAAAAACATTGGAGGGAGGACTGAATGTCAATGATGTCTGTCAATATTCCTCAGAATTATTTCACACAGAAAACTAAATTCATTATCCCCACCCATTTGGAAAAAAATGGTGAGGATATTGTAATATTCTCCATCCTCTGTTCATCTCATCACCTGTCCATCAGCCCATCCACCTATCCATCAGCCCACCCATCTGTCTGTCCATCAGCCCATCCATCTGTCCATCAGACCGCCCATCTATATGTCCATCAGCCCATCCATCTGTCCATCAGCCCATCCGTCTGTCCATCAGCCCATCCATCTGTCCATCAGCCCATCCATCTGTCTATCAGCCCATCCGTCGGTCTGTCCACACTTCTGTCTGTCCATCAGCCCATCCATCTGTCCATCAGCCCATCCATCTGTCCATCAGCCCATCCATCTGTCTATCAGCCCATCCGTCTGTCTGTCCACACTTCTGTCTGTCCATCAGCCCATCCATCTGTCCATCAGCCCATCCATCTGTCCATCAGCCCATCCGTCTGTCCATCAGCCCATCCATCTGTCCATCAGCCCATCTGTCTGTCCATCTGCCCATCAGCCCATCCATCTGTCCATCAGCCCATCTGTCTGTCCATCAGCCCGTCCATGTCTCCATCAGCCCATCTGTCTCTATCAGCCCATCTGTCTGTCCATCATCCCATCCATCTGTCTGTCAGCCCATCCGTCTGCCCATTAGCCCATCCATCTGTCCATCAGCCCATCCGTCTGTCCATCAGCCCATCCATCTGTCCATCAGCCCATCCGTCTGTCCATCAGCCCACCCATCTGTCCATCAACCCATCCATCTGTCCATCAGCCCATCCATCTGTCTGTCAGTCCACACACCTGTCTGTCGATTCATCTATCTTCTCCGAAACAAATTGGCGGAATTCAAAGAAATTTGTTTTGATCTTGATTAGTTATGGCAACACATTCAGATGACATTCTTTCGCTGCGCATTCGTCAAGTAGCTAAGTTACACATATGTAGTTTTCCTTTGATCAATTCTGTAAATTTAGTAATAGGATGTGTTGAGCATTCAGAACTGCATAGAAGAGTCTGTAATAGTCCGTTCCAATCTCTTATCATGTTGAGAATAAAGCTGTGAGTTACGCATATGATTATGAGACAACACTTATGTTATGCTCCAGCTGGGGCAGCGGGGATGAGGTGGGAACATCAAGATTTGTGAAAGCGTGGCAATCTGCGATGGTGCATCATCGTCTACACATTCTTGTTCCATGTTTGGTGTGCATCGGAGTACTACTTCGAATAATACTTACCAGATGTACTATTATGATAATGTCTATTATCTAGTCTAGCTCAAAATAAACAATTAAAACTCCGCACTCTCCTGGTCCTGCCCATACTGTGTCCGGGAATACCATAGCTGCAGGTACCGAGTCAATTCCCAATCACAGTCAGATTCGTCTATTTTGCGCTCTTGGAAAGTCGCATGATTTGTTAGCTCAAAATTGTGCAATTTTAAGCGGATTTAAGTGTGTCATTCGTGAATCATCATTAGCTTCATGGAGGGAAAAGGGAAATCATCACAGGGGCAGGTTGTATCAATCTGGAATTTATACATTCATGCCATAATGACTGTTTGAAATTTCCTTAAATTGGCACATTATTCTAATTTCGCTTGGCTTGGTGTGTCTATGCACTCTGTTTTACGCCGATTTTTAGCTCTCGCTTCATTGTCGAGGGTGTTTGTAGCGATCGGCGTTTATTTCTTGGCTGTTTTAACGTTAGTTAACTTCCAAGTTGTGTTTATTAATTTTCACTCAAAAAAGTTTCAAATATTTCCTGCCTAAAGGCTTGGTTATCATTAAGTTAAGAGAAAGTTAATGTTTCTAAGTAATTCTATTTTATAATCAAGTCAATTGCGCGTATTGCTCGTCATCGTTTGTCATGTGCAGCGTTTTAATTCTTCTCTGTGTTCGCAGAAAGCCAAAAACCAGGACACGTGCCACAAATGCAACAGGTTCATGAAGCGCAAGTACTCAGGCCATCATTGTGTGGCTTGCGCTAAGTGCAAGGTGGGAAGTCCCTGTGATGTGTGCGCCAAGTTGTCGTCGGAAATGGTGGTGGAATTCGATCGTGATCGTCATGCGCGCTTGGAGAGGATCGCGAGGGACAAGGCGGCCAAGCTGGATCAGGCGTCAATGAGAGGACTGGAAGGTCGTCTGAATGAATGTATGGATTCAGCACTGGGCGTATGGGCGGCCCAGTTCAAGGAAATGTTTGAGTCATTGCAGTCCACGATCCCGGCGATGCAGGCTGGTGCAGGGCAACCTTTAGGTGGTCCGGCTAGTTCTGCGGAGGGACGAGCACCTGTCCCTTCTCTGACCGTGGCTCAAGAGCCGACGGCGGAGGAGGAAGATCTTCTAATGGAAGATTCCGGTATGCCGGATATCTCGCTGACGGCTATGCCTAGTACATCCCAGGGATCTCCCTCAGGATTTGTACGGGTTTGCCAAGCGGGTGGTGATGTCGACGTTCCGTCGGGCATTTTCCACCCGGATTTCGTGCAACCCGTGTTGTCGGTGGAGCCGTGTTTTAAGGTTCCTAGCGGCGTTAGGTGCGGCTCCTCTCGGAATGCCGGCACCTACCGTAGTAAAAGCGGCTGTGGTCCCGGCTCCCGTGCTGGAGTCGATGGACTGCGGTGAATCTGTGTCCGGCGATTCGTTGGACACCGGTGCCGCTAGTAGTCGGGCTATGGACGCACCTCATGTTGACAGAAGTGTGGGCCATAGCTCTCAGCATGGATCATCGGTGGCCTACTCATACAAGGGTGAGAAGGAGGATGAAAGCGGTAGTCCATTGATGGACGAATCCGCTTTCTGCACCGAAGCTGAATGGGTGCAGGTCCTTGGCTGGATGTCCGACCGTCTCGGGTTGGCATCGGATCTAGGATCTCAGCGCGATCCAGCGATGGAATGTATGTCAGAGCGAGCGGCTAGCGCGCTGTCAAGTGGCTCTTCGGCCATGCCGACGCTCCCTTTGGACACGCAGACTTCCGACATGTTGGAGGTTGTGGCATATCGTCTGGTTCAGCCAGAGTATGCATTGCCCAAGGCCCCGAAGGGGATAAGGAGTAGGGTCCGTTTTCCTGAGCAGGCCTACCATCAGTATGCCCAGGTTCCACGGCTTTCTGTCGGGGAGCGAGAGGCGCTGAATAGGCCGTTGGCTGGAAAATCTAAGGGGCGTTCATGTCCTTTAGTTTCCCAAGCCAATAAAGATCCGTTCAATGAGCTGACGCTCATTGAAGATGCGGCGAGGGCAGCCATGGCTGCACTCTCGCACGGATGTACCATCCTGCAGGGTATGCTGACCTGTGCGGCGGAAGGTGGACAAGTGCCAGAGGCTGCTCCCGGAGTTGTTCGGGACACCATGCGCTTGTCCCAAGATTGCCTGGCCAGGGTGATCACTAGATCGCTGGCAGAGCGACGGAGAATGGTTCTCGATTGTGTAGAACCAGGACCTAAGATGAGGGCTGCGTTATCTTCTGCACCTTTCATTGGTCCAGGCTTGTTTGGCGGCTTGGCACGACAAGCCTTATCCAAGGTCGCGTCAATGGTTGCTGAACAGGAAGTAGTCGGCAAGTCGTGGAAGTCGACTAAGAGGACACAGCCACAGCAGTCCTATAAACAACATCGGCACGAGCAGCAGAGCGCCAAAGATTGCCCTTCCGTCCTTCTGGCCGTGATGCCCATCGGGCATCCGGATCTCAGGGACCTGGCCATTCGTCCTCATACAAGTCCTCTAATCAGAGGCCGTATGAGGATGACAGGAAGGGTGGTGGTTCGGGCCGCAGCGGTTACCGTAAGGATAACCGTGGTGGCGGTTCCGGACCGTCATATTCCAAGAAGCCGCGGGGCGGCAGTGGAGGCCGGTCCTGACAGATTTCCGGCGTAATCAGGTCTGGTGACGTCAGGAACGAAGGGAGTCGAGTATCTTCACCCAAGCGATTTAGCGTCTTATCGTGCAAACTTGACCGCCAGCTGTGTGCAGATTCCTACCGTCGGAGGCAGACTTCAACTGTTCTCAAGCCAATGGGAACAGGTCGTGCGAGATTGTTTAGTCTGTCAGTGGTTAAGAAACGGCTACGAACCGGACTGGCTCATCCGTCAATCGTTAGTTCCGTTAACATCGACTCCAGTGTGGACTCCCATTCCAAGGGAATCCGATTGTCTAGATGCCATTTGCTCAGAAATAGAATCTCTTCAGCAGAAGAACGCGATTCATCTAGTCTGCAATCAGTGATCCCTAGGCTTCTATTCGATGATGTTCCTCGTTCCGAAACATACCGGAGGATGGAGACCAATTCTCAGTCTCAAACCGTTGATCAAATTTATTCTTTCTCCCAAATTTCAGATGGAGACTGTAGCAGCAGTGATGACAGGGCTGCGAAAAGGTATGTGGGCAGTGTCGATAGATCTGAAGGATGCTTATTTTCATATTCCAATGTCAATTCCAACTCAACAGTGGTGTCTTATTTAAACCGCCAAGGCGGGACGAGATCACCAGAGTTGTGCATGATGATTTGGAACCTTCTGCTGTGGTGCCAAGAGAGGAATGTTATTCTTCGGGCAGCACACATTCCAGGAAGACTGAACATCTTAGCGGATGCTCTCAGTCGAAGGACGGTTTGTCGTCCGACGGAATGGCAGCTCAACCAATCGGTAGCAGAGGTTCTATTCAAACATTGGGGCAAGCCAAATGTGGACCTGTTTGCGATGAAACAAAACTCAAAGATGGTCACATACGTGTCACCGATCCTGGACCCGCTAGCTCTAGCGGTAGACGCACTGGCGATAAGTTGGAAGGGAATGTACGCGTATGCGTATCCTCCAACGATACTCATCCCAAAAGTTCTGGCAAAGATAAGAGAGGGTATGTGCCAAGTGCTACTGATCGCCCCTTATTGGCCAGGCCGATCATGGTTTACAGATCTGCTGGACCTTCTGGTCTGCAATCCAATCCCTCTTCCAGACAGAAGAGTGTGTGTTGTAATATTTAAGGCGTTTATATGCTAGTTCCCAATGCTAGGGTCTAGACTCACGCCTGGCCTTTATGGTTTCTGTTGAATTCTTGTGAATTCTTGTGACGTCGGTTTGTGCATTAGCTTGTGTCTCTCTGTGTGTGTATTGCTCGTTGTCTCTCGATTTTGTCTCATGTTGCTGTTCTTGTCCATGGCTTTTATGTTGCTCCTCATGCTTGGGCGTGGGGGATGGGGAGGGCCTAACCTGGACCTAACGGGGGTGGGGAAGGGATGGGGTAGGTGCTGGGTCAGGGGGGGGGGGGAGTAGGTGCGTGCGGTCTTATGACCTACTGTACCCAAGGGGGGGTGGGGGAGGGGGCTTTAGGTCAGAGACCTCCCGGCCCCTTTGGGGGGAGTGGGGAGGTTGGGGTGTGGGGTCTTTCGGGTCCTGGGACCCATTTGCTCTTCTGGCCATCATCCGAGCAGGCACCAGCGCGCACTTGTTTGATTTTGATTGATTAGGCAGCCCGTATGGTGACTGCGTCCATCCGAGGACGAACTCGATCAGTCATCCGGGTTGCATCCCTCCATAGTCCCATCGAAAAGTCTGAAAGATTCTAATTCTAGCAATTATGTTTTGATTTTGTAATCCGTATGTTGCATGGTTCCATCCGAGGACGAATCCATTCAGCATCCGGTTTACTTTGATTATGACGAAATTTCTTGCCTACCTAACCCTAGCTCACGTTCGCACAGTGATGTGCACTGTATGACGGGACCTCAATTTAAAGTCCCTTCCGAGAAGACTGATTCCAGACAGAAGAGATCTAATCTCTCAGAACAGGGGTCTGTACGTCCACGACAGACCAGAAATGTTCAAATTGACTGCATGGATGTTATCCAGCAGCGTGCAATTAAGGGTGGCTTTTCTGAGCAAGCAGCGAAGTTTGTCGCTTCAGCCAGAAGAGGTTCAACCACTAAAAGATATAATTATAGAATCAACAAATTTGCAGAGTGGTGTAAGGGAAGAGATATCGATCCCTTTTCTGCATCTGTCCAACACGTAGCAGATTTTATCTGTCATTTATACAAAGTTGACAAACTTGTACCTTCTACCCTAGCAGCATATAAGTCTGCATTAGCTTCAGTCATTCCCAGTCTCACTATTGAAGGAGTGGAAAATGACACTTTAAATGAAGTTATTAAAGGAATGAGCAATCTGCGACCTGGACAGCCAATTCCTATCCCAACATGGAATCTATCTCTTGTACTACAGGTTTTAGGGCATGCTCCCTTTGAACCGATTAGATCTATAGACATTAAACTGTTAACTATTACATCAGTTTTCTTCGTTGCAGCAGCGTCGGCGAGAAGGAGAAGCGAAATTCTTGCGCTTTCTGCTGAACAAGACCGTTTTGTCATCATGGGTGAAGGTTTAAGACTACTTCCATGTCTTTGTTTCCTGGCAAAGAATCAGTCACTTAAATATCCAGGACAGCCGATCAATTTGCCAAGTTTAACTAGACATGATCCAAACTCTTCTGCTTGGTGTGTCCTGTCAGATGTCTGAAAATGTATAAAAAACATACTGAGGACTGGAGAGATGACCCAAAATCTCTGGTTATGTCTCAAAGCTCCACATTTGCGCGCCTCGAAAGATACCATTTCTCGTTGGATAGTCGATGCTATTCAGATGTCGCACAAAATCGCTACAGGAAAGCAAATTGATCGTGCGAATGCCCATCAGGTCCGAGCACTAGCAGCATCATCAGCCGTTTATAAGGGTGTCTCATTAGAGGAGGTGATGTCTGTAGCACAATGGCATGCCGAGTCGTCATTCACTGATTTCTACCTTCGCGACATCTCCAGCGCACTTAATCCGGTAGCCGTCGCCAATTTATCGAATCTGAACTAAGCCACATCCGACCACTATTTCGCACACATCACAAGTTCTTCCACTTGCACTGAACAATGGCCATGCACATGACCTGAGAACGACCGTGGATTGGGCCGAGCTCCTGGGATGAACAAGAAAAGACCAAGCACTCAAAATGGTTAGTGTTTACATTAATTTACTATAAATAATTTACTTACAGTCGAAATACCAGACTGTTTAAGTAAATAGTCTGGTGTAAGAGTATACTTATCCTCTCAAACAAACATTAGACTCATTCCAATTTGAAAAATTAATCGATATACTGATATTTTTTCAAAATTAGAAGTTGTAGTAGCTTCTTTGCACTCTACTGGACTGCCCTAGCTGAGACTTGGGGCTGACATGGGTCTGGTGGGTGTTGCATCCCCTTTGAGGGGGTAGCGCGGTCTAGACCATGGAAGTTTAGCACTCTATGAGTCAGATGGCAGAGCCCAAGCGTATGCCAGGGTTCTAGTCTCTTCACAACCTTCTCTGTTGGATGGTAGATGAGTGCTGGTTCGAGCCTCACCTCCTCCCACCGGTATTTCCTGGCTGTTGAAATCCGGAGTTTATCATAATAGTACATTTGGTAAGTATTATTCGAAGTAGAATCAAAAAAGCATCCGCTTTTGTTTCTACGAGAATTCTTAATACTTACCAGATGTACTATGGCCCTATCTCAGCCGCCCTGCTGAGGTGAGGCTGAGCTGTTTGTCAAGGCAAATATAAGACGAATCTGACTGTGATTGGGAATTGACTCGGTACCTGAGGCTATGGTATTCTCGGACACAGTATGGGCAGGACCAGGAGAGTGCGGAGTTTTAATTGTTTATTTTGAGCTAGACTAGATAATAGACATTATCATAATAGTACATCTGTATTAAGAATTCTCGTAGAAACAAAAGCGGATGCTTTTTGATACACTAAAACGCCAAAGTTGGGTGGCATTTCATCAGTATTTGTTGTTTTGAAATCGATCAATTTCTACTCATATAATTATTAAATTTCCCTAGTCTTTAATGTATTATAGGTCAGCAAGATAGAGCGGATCAGTTACAGAAGGAAAGAGATCTTGTGAAAGACCTGAATAAGCGTCGAAACGAGCTTCATTTTAAATCTCGGACATCCCCTTATCCAGAGTCACAAGTCCATCGATATCCCGTTCCAGACGACAAAGTATTGTGGCAGGTAAGTGTAATCTTAATTAACAGTTTAACCCCCCCCCCCCCCCCACTCCCCCCCCCCCCACACACACACACATCCCAGAAACAAGAAACTAACATATGACTGGGAACTCCCAGTTAAATTCGTTACAAAATATTCACAACCTTTCCTGTATAGTTGTCTTGCACTTATTGTATAAAAATTCCATATCATTCTCCTTTAGATTAAGATTAACCCTTTAACACTCATATCAGCCAAAGCGGTTTCTACAGTGGTCTTGAGAAATGTCCATTTGCCAACCAAGAGAAGACTATTTTTGAAAATTTATCACTAGAATGAATGGTTACCGAGCCAGTCATTCCAGTGGTAAATAATAAAAAAAAAGGTCTCTTGGGGTTAAGATAGTATTTTTATATTCCACTGAATGCCATGTGATTGCCCTCATCCTATTGCACGATCCTCGCTCTCCCACTCACTACGTTCCTGTATCAAGTACCGTGCTTGCACGCCGACTGAACGCCATGTGATTGCCATCATCCTATTGCACGATCCTCGCTCTCCCACTCACTACGTTCCTGTATCAAGTACCGTGCTTGCACACCCACTGAACGCCATGTGATTGCCATCATCCTATTGCACGATCCTCGCTCTCCCACTCACTACGTTCCTGTATCAAGTACCGTGCTTGCACGGCCACTGAACGCCATGTGATTGCCATCATCCTATTGCACGATCCTCGCTCTCCCACTCACTACTTTCCTGTATCAAGTTCCGTGCTTGCACGCCCACTGAACGCCATGTGATTGCCATCATCCTATTCCACGATCCTCGCTCTCCCACTCACTACGTTCCTGTATCAAGTACCGTGCTTGCACGCCCACTGAACGCCATGTGATTGCCATCATCCTATTCCACGATCCTCGCTCTCCCACTCACTACGTTCCTGTATCAAGTACCGTGCTTGCACGCCTTTGATGTTTGTGCTTAGTTCACGCAGCTCATACATATTAATTGCTCAATAAGAAATCAGGAAGTAGACAAATTTACACATGTGCGTAAACCAAACTAGCGGTTTTTGTTACCGAAAACCAGTCTACACATTTTCTCTTCCTCAGAATCGTCAGATAACTTGTTTAGAGCAAAACTATTGCAAGCTTTTGCAAATATCTCTTTCCAGTTCAACAGCGTCGCGTTCGCCGTTGTTTTTGTGATTGTAAATTAGGTCACCAGACGAAGCCTCGCCTGTCGCGTGAAGTAGGCAGAAATGTGATTGGCTACCTCCAGCCCACTAGCTTAATGTTACTTCACATAGCGAGAAATCACAGGTCTGCAAGTACGGCCTCGAACAGCGTAGCTATGTGTGTATGTTAGTATGATGTACAATTGCATGCTCTAAGCACTATGCGTCTCATCCCCTGTTCATTTGACATTCTAAGCCTGGTAGCCATATACAGCTTTTATGTCATTGTAGGTACCTATTTACAGCTATGTCGACTGGAGAAACACAGAGTCAACTGACTTGCTTAAGTTCACAAAGTTGCATTCCTTTATTTGTATCACAATATTAATAATTTTGCATTTGAATATCAAATTAGATGTTGGTTGTATGGCAGTCACCATTTTGTCTCCTTGTGTCAAACTGCGATGACATGTTGACTCGGATACAACACACTGAAGTAGCGAGGCACATGGCCAAGCATTTTCTGATTTGTTAAAAATAGATCATGTCATATGGTGTCCTGCAAATTTTCCCAAGACCTAAGCCCACTTTATCACATATTGCCACTTTTGGATATTTTAGCGTAACAAAAAAATCCATTTTCGTTGGTGGGCACCAAAAACGATCGATTTTGTTACTTAGGAAGGGAGACTAGTACTGGCTCCAAATATTATGCAATGGTAATTCAATGGGGAATCAGGTAACAGCTAACGATAGTTAACCATCCATTTGCTCGAGAGAATGGAGAAATATATCAACATTTAGAACTGCCTGATAAATTAAAATTAAAATTTTATTCTTAAAGGCATGACTTAAATAGTTTGGCAATATAAATTATCTTTACTATTTTTGAGAATATTTTTTCTGAGTTTATATTTGTGGTTATTATATTCCACAATTATGATTTGCCTTATTATCATTATATATATATATTTTTTTTATTTGAATCAGATCCGCTATCCAGAGTACAGTCCCTTTGAATATACATCCGAGACAGTAATGAAAAACCCACCATGGGCAGATACTGTGGACCTGTTGTCGCTGTACGTAAACTGCTAATCATTAATCCTTTCACTGATGAATTCCCCATATCTCATTTTCATGGCAACCTTATAGGAAAACTGTTCAATATGTTGAATTTAATTTGACTAAGCCGCTGGTCAGCAACCAGATAGGAAAACTGTTAAATATTTTGAAAATATTTTAACTAAGCTGTTGGCAGCAACCGTGTCCAGTCAAGTTAATTTCAAAATATTCAACAGAATAAGTTTTATGTTGTAAAGTATATACATTTTCCTTGATTTTTCAGTGAAATGGTTAATCTGTAAGAACTTGCTCAAACTAACATCTAACATTTTGGTGGCTGTATCATGCTTGTACTTGAAGACAGGTGGTACTTGAAGACAGGTTGTACTTGAAGACAGGTGCTTAATATTTCTTGTCTAAATTTCAGGAACCTTTCATAACCCTTTAGTGGTGAAGATTTCTCGAGAAAAGTAAAAATTTTCTTTAGTGAATGTCAATTTGTGGGCAAAGAGAAGACTATTTTTGTCTCGCCTGCGAAGCAGGATCAAGACATAGGTATCACTTTTCCGGCGGTGGCAACGGCGGCGTAAACTTTTAAGTAAAGTTTATATCTCAGCAATGCCTGATCCAATTGAAACCAAACTTGGGTGCATGGTAATATACATCGAACGGAAGCAGCCTGCCGATAAAAAGGCCATGAGGTCAAGGTTACAGGGGTCAAAGGTATAATCTTTGTTAATATTTTACGTTAAGTTTTTGCATTAAACAAAAGTTATTGCCTTATATCTCAGCAATGCCTGATCCAATTGGAACCAAACTTGGGTACATGATGATATACATCAAAAGGAAGCAGCATGCTGATGCAGACATCATGCTGTCAAGGTTATGGGGGGGTCAAAGGTCATGGTATAATCTTTGTTAATATTTTACGTTACGTTTTTGCATTAAACAAAAGTTATTGCCTTATATCTCAGCAATGCCTAATTGGAACCAAACTTGGATACATGGTGATATACATCGAAAGGAAGCAGCATGCTGATGCAGGCATCACGAGGTCAAGTTTATGGGGGTCAAAGGTCATGGTATAATCTTTGTTAATACTTTACGTTACGTTTTTGCATTAAACAAAGGTTATTGCCTTATATCTCAGCAATGCCTGATCCAATTGGAATGAAACTTGGGTACATGGTGATACACATCAAATGGACGCAGCATGCTGATGCAGACATTATGCGGTCAGGGTTATGGGGGTCAGAGGTCACAGTATAATCTTTGTTCATATTTTACGTTAAGTTTTTGCATTAAACAAAAGTTATTGCCTTATATCTCAGCAATGCGTGATCTAATTGTAACCAAACTTGGATACATGGTTGCCTATAATGATAGGAAGCAGCATGATGATGTTGGGGTCACAAGGTCAAAGGTCACTGTGACCTTGATACAGAACTCTGTTATTTCAACATTATGTTTTTGCATTTAACAAAACTTTTCAGCTTATATTTCAGGATTGGTTAAGCCTATTGCAACTAAACCTGGATACATGGTTACCTATAATGAAAGTGTAACGAATTGGGGGAGAACATAGGCACACCGGAAAACCCTGGAGGCGGCTGTAATCGAGATTGGTTGAAATGCCTATAAATAACTGGACTCGGAACTGGTCCAGTCAAGGACCTGGGTGTAAAGGTTGAATGAGCAAGAGGTGCCTTGAGCGATGGAATTGGAGTAGCAGTTACACTGTTTACTCCCATTCCATCTCCATGCCTAACTATTCGAGGAAGCCCTCCTTCCACATCTGAAAATCTACTTTTCAGGTTGGAAATTTCCCGCTGTTCGAGAGATAACCGATCCATGCGATCAGTCATCTCTCGCGTTATGCCCTCTATTTCCCAGTCCAAGTCCTCCTCCATAGTCACAGAAGACTTCATTCTCTGGCGGCGAGTGCATTCACCGAGCAATTGTCGTGCCCGAGCGATCCACTCTCCACGAGACGATGAAGTGCTCATGATTTCAGAGTCAGGTGACTCTACTGGACACCTTAAGAAGGGTACAAAAAATGCAAATGTGATGTTAGTGCAAAGACAGTGCGATATAGAGGGTGTTATTTAGTGCAAAAGGTTGGGTGGCACCAAAATCCTGATGGGTTATATAAGGCTATGCCTGACTGCAAAATTCTAAAGAAGAATCAAATTCTTACGGGAAGTGTGATAAGAAACATAGATCTTAAGTCAAAATGTTGTTAGTTGAGAAGTGGTTGGCCAGCCTTGCAAACTTAATTTGCCATCGAACAGGACAATGGCTCAAATACCAACAAATGGAAAAACCTAATGAACTAATAGCTAGCTAATGGCTCAAAGGTCAAATTAACCTACTGTGTCCCAGAAAAGTGTAATGGTTATCTGGTAAATCACTTTTAAAAAGGTCAATTAAAAATTGACTAAGTGATTGGAATCAAAGTTTAATGTTATAAATAAATGTCACTCATTATAAACAATAGCTACGGTAGAGACAAATAATAACAATCTGACAAGTAAATGGTGAACAGATTAAATACTGTAGTGATAACGTTTGAGCACACTATCTGGCAATAATGCCTACGGTTACTTTGGAAACATGATGATAACAATCAGGCAACAGTTAACAATGCTCAGATTCTGTATCGTAAATGATAGCGTGTGCGCACTATCTGGCAACAACACTCCAATTTAAATTCTATCCGGCTTTGATATAACTACAAATTGTCTAGAACAACCTGGCACGGAAAGCAATCATGAGCCGTTGATGAACCATGAGGTGAATCAGCAGAAGAAGATTACTTTGCCTGTAAAGCTATTCAAAAGATAATAAGATTGAGGATAAGGACGCAAAAGAACTTAAATTCTAGGGAAGCCAATTACTGAATTGATTTAATAAGACTTGATTTTTAGACTGTCCTGAGGCTAACTTCTTAGGTTATAGGAGCGCGAACTCGCTATCGAAATAGCCTGGGCAAATAAAGCAGACATATAACTTAATTGTAAACCCTTAATGGCGAGGAATATTAATCAAATGTGTTTTTGAAAACACATTTAACCAACATTCATTACAAGAAAGAGTTTATATCACGCTGCTTTACTTTCGCACACCCTGCTATGATGGAGAAGCTTTCCCTTGAGTTACTTTCCGATGTGGTGTAAATTCATAAGTAGTGGTGAATATCCACAACAATAAGAAGTTTCTAACACAGTTATAAATAGTAACTTGTATGACAATGCACCTTATAATTATCGGTTAGGTGCTCAATACATTTATAAAATACATGCGCCTTTTAATTTCCAGTTAGGTGCTCAATAAATTTATAAAATCTTGCACCTTATAATCTTCAGTTAGGTGCTTAATAAATTTATAAAATACATGCACCTTTTAATTTCCAGTTAGGTGCCTCATACATTTATAAAATTCATGCACCTTATAATTTTCAGTTAGGTGCACAACAAGTTTATAAGATCTTGCACCTTATAAACTCAGATAGGTGCTTAATAAATTTATAAATTCATGCACCGTATAATTTTCAGTTAGGTGCTTAATAAATTTACAATTTCATGCACCTTATAATTTCAGATAGGTGCTTAATAAATTTACAATAAATTCACAAAATACCGGTACCGTAAATACATGACGTCATTATGTACAATTACCTTGAAATCGACTAGAGTACAATTACCTTGAAATTGACTATAGAGCTCTAATTTCTAAAAAGAAAATCCTAACATTACATGTTGATGAATATAAAATTCATCCTCGAATTTTGACAAGAGACACTTATTTTAAAACTTACTTTGCTTCTGGTCAAAAAAAGTGTGAAATGGTGCCTCTTCAAGTGCCGACGGCGTAGAAGTCCTTACTTCGGCGAAGCGAATAATCAACTTAATAACATGACTATAAATTAAGGCTGTGACTTACAAAATCCTTTAAAGCACGCTTATCACATACAGTGTCAAAACAGCCTATGGGCACTGTCTGCACAAGATACACGCCCTGGCTGCTGTTCTTGTTTTTATTTTAACTGGCAAATCAAAATATGCCCCAAAACTATTTCAAAAACTCAAGGCCTAATTAGATAAGAAGTTAGGTTTTAAGATAGCTAAATATTTACCGCAAGCAAAGACTTCTAGCCCTATAAATTTTGATGTTTTGGTTAGTAAAGTCAAAAGCAGAAGAACGGCTATATCATTTTCCTAAACGTTGAAACATTGGCCTGCACGAGCTGTCGTACTTAGACATACATCTAAAACAACGAGATCTGTGATTGGCTGAATAATGAGTTTTGAGCCAATCACAATCTCTATGACATAGTTAAAGCTATGGGCACGGACTGTATAACAAAACATACGACTCAGGTTTTGCACGGTCAGAATGTTAACCCTAAATCACTGAAGTTGAAACACCCCCAAGGTAGCTGAAAATTCATAGTACGCATCTAATCACGTAAAACAAAATGCTAAATGACCTATGTTGATCAGGCACATTGCCATTACATAAATTTCACGAAACAAGATGAGAACTCAAAAATCGCAATCACTGACAGACAGAAAGGGTTAACAAGCAGGCTGACTGTCGCCTGACGTTTGATATGCAAATTTCTGCACCAGACGTGTTCTGCAACATCGTCACAGAGACAGACATTCGGTAATGGTTTACGGAAAATGCCCACGTGACAGGCAATATCTAAAAATAAATCAACAACCGAACACGCACGACAAGCATTAAATAATACATATACCGGCCGGCAGACATTATCTGAAATGTCATAATAACCGGAATTCCGTTACGTCATAAATTAATTGTGTGTTCCCCAGAATCCATGTCTGAGGTTAATGTGGCTACAATAATAAACTCTTATCATCCCATCGTGTACAAACGATGGCATTATGCAGGCCGAAGTTTGACCCATTTAGGTCACCAAAATCTGACCTACATAATTGTCATCATTCGGAACATACTAGGGTAAATGAAAAAGTCCGATTCTAACCTGAAAATTCATTATTACGTCAGAAAACTTGTCACACATAATCAAATGTGAAGGAAAGCCCAGACAACGTATCCGAGTCCATACAAACAACAAATCAATAGAACGTTGCCATTGAATCATTGACGAAAATCGCTAAATCTGACGATGTTCATTTCAATAGGAAGCAACATGATGATGATGTTGTTTTCACAAGGTCAAAGGTCAATGTCACTGTGACCTTGATACAGAACTCTGTTATTTCAACATTAAGGTTTTGCGTTTAGCAAAACTTCTTGGCTTATATTTCAGGATTGGGTAAGCTTATTGTAACTGAACTTGGGTACATGGTTACCTATAATGTTAGGGAGCAGCATGATGATGTTGGCATCACAAGGTCAAAGGTCAAGGTCACTGTAACCCTGATATAGAACTCTGTTGTTTCAACATTAAGTTTTTGCGTTTAGCAAAACTTCCCAGTTTATATTTCAGGATTGGTTAAGTCTATTGCAACTGAACTTGGATACATGGTTACCTATAATGTTAGGAAGCAGCATGATGATGTTGGGGAAACAAGGTCAAAGGTCAAGGTCACTTTGAACTTGATACAGAACTCTGCATTTTCAACATTAAGTTTTTGCGTTTAGCAAAACCTTTCAGCTTATATTTCAGGATTGGTTAAGCCTTTTGCAACTAAACTTTGATACATGGTTACCTATAATGTTAGGAAGCAGCATAGTAACATTGAGGGCAGAAGGTTAAAGGTAAAGGTAACTGTGACAAACAGGAGACAGGTGAGACATTTAATTCCGCAGAATTCTTGTTAATATTTTACGTTAAGTTTACGAAACTTCATAGGGTGGTTGGACTAGGTCTTGGGAAGAAACCTATCATGATCCGACATCCAAGATGGCCACCAGCCACCGGTAGCCATCTGGAAAATTGGTTTCTGGATGATAACTCCGTAACCGTTTAGCGAATCGCTTTGAACTTCATAGAGTGGTTGGACTAGGTCTGCGGAAGCAACCTATCAAAATCGATGATGATCCGAAATCCAAAATGGCCACCAGCCACAGGCGGCCATCGTGAAAATTGGTTTCCGGATGATAACTCTGTTACTGTTTATCGGACCGCTTTGAAACTTCATAGAGTGGTTGGACTAGGTCTGAGGAAGAAAGCAATCGAAATCGACAATGTACCGAAATCGAATATGGCCACCAGCCACGGTGGCCATCTTGAAAATTAGTTTCCAGATGATAATTCCGTTATCATTTATCGGATCGCTATGAAACTTCTTAGGGTGGTTGGACTACCTCTGGGGAAGAAACCTATTGAAATTGACAATGATCCAAAATCCAAGATGGCTGCCAGCCACCGGTGGCCATCTTGAAAATTGGTTTCTCGATGATAACTCTGTTACCGTTTATTGGATCGCTTTGACCCCTGATAGATTGGGTGGACTAGGTCTGAGGAAGAAACTTATCGAAATCTACAAGATCTGAAATCCAAGATGGCCACGAGCCACCGGTGGCCATCTTGAAAATTGGTTTCCAGATGATAACTCCATTATCGTTTATCGGATCGCTATGAAATTTCATAGGATGGTTCGACTACCTCTGGGGAAGAACCCAATCGAGATTGACAATGATCCGAACATGGGCTACTATCTTGAAAGTTGGTTTCTGAATTTCATTTATTGGATCACTTCCTACGGTCGTTGGAATATGTCTGGTGAAGAAACTTATCAGAATTTACGATAATCCGAAATCTAATATGGCCCCCAGTCAGCGGCAGCCATCTTGAAAATTGGTTTCCGGACAATACCTTCTTGCCTGTTTAGCGGATTGCTTTGACACTTCATATGGATTGCTGGTCTGATGGGGCTGAGGAAATAAATAAATAAATGCGCCATTTGCGCCATTTGCGGAGCTCTTGTTCAACATTAAGTTTTTGCGTTTAGCTAAACTTCAGCTTATATTTCAGGCTTGGTTACGCCTATTGCAACTAAACTTGGCTATGTGGTTGCCTATACTATTAGGAAGCAGCATGATGATAATGAGGTCAAAGGTCAAGGTCAGTGTGACCTTGATACCAAATTCAATGTTAGGTTTTTGCGTTTAACAAAACTTCTTAGCTTATCTGTCAGGATTGGTTAATCCTATTGGAACTAAACTTGGATACATTGTTACCTATAATGTTAGGAAGCAGTATGTTGATACTGAAGTCACAACATCGAAGGTCAAGGTCATTCTGCCCTCTACAAAACTGTTATTCTTCAAAGTTAATTTTTTAGGCTTATCTGGTTATATTTTGGGACTGCTTAACCCTAATGGAGAACAACTTTGGTACATGGTTGCTTATGCCAAGAGGATACAGGATGGTGACATGGAGATCACCAGGTCAAAGGTCAAGGCTATTCCGCAAATCATTTATATTTCAGGTTCGGTTAATCGTATTGGAACTAAACTTGGATACATGGTTACCTATAATGTTAGGAAGCAGTATGATAACAGGGAGGTCACAAGGTCAAGGCCACGGTGACAAACACTAGAGACAGGCGAGACATTTAATTCCGCAGAATTCTTGTTTTTTAATTTACCACTGGAATCACTGGCTCACTTAGAGAGCGGGCCAGGAATTTGAGTGGTAAAATTTCAAAAAATAGATTTTCTTCGCTAGCAAATGGACGTTCCACATGACCACTATAGCTAACACTATATTAGACTTAACTCTTTTAAGGTGAAGGCGGCCAAACCGGCCTCTGCAGTGGTCTTGATGGGTGGCCATTTTCAGGCCAAGAGAAGTTTATTTTAGAAAATTTACTACTGCAATGATTGGTTCAGTAACAGAGCCAGTTATTCCAGTGGTAAATTTTCTAAAATAGTATTTTATTGGCCTGCAAATGGACATTCAATAAGCACATATTTTGGTATTGTTGACCAAATTTATCCATTAACCCGAAGCACACTGATGTCAATATTCCATCTTTTATGGTGTCAATAGCAAAGAAACTAATGTACATTTTTCCACAATTTTGATGGAAGATGTTGGTGTCTACGACAACACCATCTTCCACCAAATTTGATGAAAAATTTACACCAGTTCATCTTTTACTTTAATTTGAAATTTTTAAATTTTGACGTCAGAGTGGTAAGCGTTAAACATTTAAAATTTGCTCTTAATCTATTAGTTATCAAGTCGGTCAAAACCAGTTTCTGTAGTGGTTTTGAGAATTGTTGATTTTCCGGTCAAGGGAAGCCCATGTATAAAAAAGTCATTCCAGTGCTAAATTGTCTTCTCTTAGCCTGTATATGAATGAATACAGTTTTAGCCACGCCCCGCCAATCTCTAGCTAAGCTCCACTGACACTTTGTTCATGTTGGAATCACTCGAGCCTGTCACTCTCTGATTCTCAATTCCCAGAAAACTATACAGGTAAGCTGTTGAATATTTTGAAACTAATTTGACTGGGTGCTGTTCCTATGCCTACCAGTCTTTCCCATTGAAGAAATAATGCAAAGAAAGGACACTAAATAAACATGTGGAAAATGTTTCTATTCTTACGATTGACTTGAATTTAAGGTGCAATTATTTGACTATTAATTGTTACTTCTATTTCTTATTGAATCAGAGATGCCAAGAGTCGACCAGCACTAGCATGGAACACGTATGATAACCGATGTAAGATTGACCGTAAAAGCAAGCTGGGTCCATATGACATCAGAGAGGGATTACCACTGAATCCTCGAGGTCGCACAGGCATCGCTGGCCGAGGATTGCTTGGTCGCTGGGGCCCTAATCATGCAGGAAATCCTGTTGTGACAAGGTAGTGGCTGCAATGTTATGCTTCTGGTTTTGGGTATTCTATGTTAATTATAGTAAGAACGACATTTGTGTTCTAACGAATAAATCAGATTCATTTTATTAAATTGACATTACAGTAATTACCTCATTCGGTCTTCCGGTTACTATATTACTATTAATTACTATATTTTTTAAGTTGTGAAATTGCATTAGAGACACTAGTCCTTAATTCAAATTCACAGCTTAAAATTTTTTTATTAGGAAAATGACTGAAAATAAAATTGTATACTTTTAGAGGCTTAAAGGTGGGTTTAGATGGAATGAACCGAAATAAATCTTAACATATGATGATTTCATTATGTATAAAGTAAGCTAAATTTTTAAGTTGTGAATTGGAATTAGGGACTCTTGCCTCTATTTCAAATTCACAGCTAAAAATACGAAATTTATTTATAAGGAATGAAATGATCATATGTTAAGATTTGTTTCATTTTAACACTTATGTTTAAGCATTTTGGTGTGAATATGCACCTTTAATTTGTACGGAATAAAATCATTATATGTTAAGATTTATTTCGTATCATTTCCTCTAGTCACACGATTTAAGCCTTTAAAAGTATACAATTTTAACAATTCAATTTTCAGCCATCTGGTGTGAAAATGCAAAAGGACGGTCAAAGGTGGTCAGGAAAATGTTGAATTTTCAATTTTCTCATACACAAAGTATTCAACAGAATGTTTATTAAATGGTAAAGACATACAATTCCTACAACGTGTCGGACTAATAAGCATTAAAGAGTGACTACATTGAGTCATTCATGCCATAATTAATTATGATGTCATCCTACGTGTCACGTACTTGTTTATGACGTCAGATGATGGATGGATAAACTGGAAAGGTCAATTCGCATTTTAGAAAACATTTACAGAAGCTGAACTTGGCTGTCTTGGCCAGTAACAGTTAAACCTTAGCTTAAATGTGATGTTTTAAATGAATTTGAACCCTTCAATCCTCAAATTTGTTCAAGATTATTTCAATTTTTTCATAGAAAATATCCATTTGCAAATGAAGAAATTATTTTTGAAAATTTATCACTGGAATGGACAAGCTCGGTTATCGAGCCATTAATTCCAGTGATACATTTTCAAAAATAATCTAATAATAGTCTGCAAATGGACCACTGTAGAAGCCGGGTTGAATGGTAAAGAGTTAAAGGCATGTAAAACAACAACTATTTTGCTAAAAACTCATCAAGTGTGATATCCCTATCCCCAAATGTCAAGTGCTGAATGATTGACGGAAATGTTATGCATGTTTTAAATATTTCAGATGAGGACCCCCGGAAACACAGTTTAGTCAGGGGTACCCTAAATGGTGAGAGGTCTGAACCATCTGTTCACCGGTATATTGTTCTACTTTCAGGTGGAAACGAGATCCGACGAGAAAGATTATTAAAAGGAATGGAAAGCCTGTTCTTGAGTTTATAGCGATTATTCGCATGGACAACAAACAGTGGTCATTACCCGGGGTAAGATATGCAGTGCAGATATATAACACAACCTCTGTTAAGCTGGACTTAGTAATCACATGATAAGCGTGAGCATATCTGATTGGTCTAGGTCTGATGATTACCAGTGATTTAATGTTATGCGATTAAGTAATTTGATCTTTTGATGTTGACCGTTGTTGTAGAAAAGAAGATGAACATACTCATTCTTTCTAGAACCTTGACCAATATCACCTGATTTAGAGTTACATGTTTGATTGTCTTTCATGTTACAGTTTTGGCTATGCCCCGCCCATTTTTGGCTAAGCTCCACCCACACTTTGCCCGTGTTGTGATCGACCGATCCCTGAACTCCCTGACTATCAATTTCAAGAAAACTAGACAGGTAAGCTGTTGAATATTTTGAGACTAATTTTACTGAGTGTTGTTATCTATGTCAAGTCACTGATTATGTTCAAGTCACACCGGCGGTAACAGTATCTAAGTGGGCGTGGCTTTAGTGAATGAACTCTGTGTGTACGAGTAGCCACTAATATTTATTTTCCATCCTTTTAGGGTATTGTTATGCCAGGTGAGAATGTGTGCAATGTCTTGAGAACAGAATTCACGGAAGAGGCTCTCGGCAAACTTATGGATGATGAAGACAAGCGAAAGGTCATTAAAGGCAAACTCGACAAACTCTTCACGCTAGGTGTAGAGGTAAATCTCTTACGCAGATAGCGTTTTAACCCTTTAACTCTCGAATTTATTCAAGAAATTTCAATTTTCATCGGAAATGTCAATTTGTAGACCAAAAGAACACTATTTTTGAAAATTCACCAGTGGAATGACTGGCTTGTTTATCGAGCCAGTCATTCCAGGTGTAAATTTTCAAAAATATATTTCTCTTGGTCTGCAAATGGACATTTCTCAAGACCACTACAGAAGCCATTTTTGGCTGATGTGAGTGTTAAAGGGTTAAAAGTCTAGTCACTGTATAATGCGTTTCTTCCTGATGATATAACCTCTATAGTTAAGGTATGATTCTGTTGATTATTAAAGCTATCATGCTGTGTTAAAATCACCATTCTTAACCCTTACCACTCTGATGACAAAATATTCAATTTTCAAATTAAATTAAAAGATAGTCGTGTTCAATTGTCAACAAATTTAGTGGAAGATGTTGATGTTGTAGACAGCAACATCATCCACCAAAATTGTAAAAATGATTTACGGCAGATTCTTTTCTATTGACGCAGTAAAAGACAGAATATTGACATCAGAATGGTGAGGGTTAACACTTTCATGGCAAAGCCGACCAAAATCAGCCTCTACAGTGGTCTTGAAGAATATCATTTTGCAGGCCAAAAAATACTAGGTTTCAAAATTTACCACTGACATAACTGGCTTGATAACCAAGTCAGTCATTCCCCAGTGGTAAATTTTCAAAAATAGTCTTCTCTTGGCATATAAATGGACATTCAATAAGCAACTATTGAGATTTTCTTGACCAAATTTAGCCACTAATTGGTTAATCATAGCCAATAATAGACTGGAAGCAATGTGTGGATGTTTTGGTATCTCTTATCATTCCGACTGTTAACCCTTTAATGGTCAAACCAACCAAAAGCAGCCTCTGTAGAGGTCTTGTGGAATGTCCATTTCCAGGCTAAGAGAAGACTATCTTTGAAAATTTATCACTGGAATGCCTGGCTCGATAAACAAGCCAGCCATTCCAGTGGTAAATTTTCAAAAAATAGTCTTCTCTTGGCCTACAAATGGACATTCAATAAGCAATTATTTTGATTTCCTTGTCCAAATTTGATATTCAACATGACGCTTACACTTCATCTTTTAGGTCTACAGTGGCTATGCAGATGATCCGCGGAACACGGACAATGCTTGGCTAGAAACTCGAGCAGTCAACTTTCACAATGACGATGGAGCAGTATTAGAGCCATTTAGTATTCAGGTATGTATTATTGCGCTGATTGGCAGTACTGTGTGATTTGCCGGCAACTTGTGCAGGATAATGTTGAGAAACCAAAGTATTGTACCACACCAGTTGAGGGCAATACATGAGCCAGATATAAAAGATTAAAACTTTCTTATAAGTTACTGTCGAAAAACTCATTGACTTGGCAGTTTGCTATGCTAATCCAATTTTTTCAAAGCTTCATGCTCTAAGCGTAGTTCTGGAAGCCTCAAATGAAGATGCTGATATTGTATCTGCTAGCTGGTAGATGGTTCTAGATACGAATCACAGATGGAAAAGATGAGTTGAGTTTCACATTTAGACAGGTATGTGGAATTATCAGCCTGCATTTTCCATCTACTTGACGTGATTGTGTTAGGGATAAGTTGCATCTCATGATTTTGTGCATCGTTGTGGCTAGAGTAGTGACTAATGCTGATTGTAACTAGCTTTGCAATATGTTTTGCCTAGGCCTGTTTTTACAACCTGTTTTCATTTAACGACTTAGCTTCTACATGGAGTGTTCAGCGCTGTATTTAGGCATGGGCCGCAGCCTGGGCCCACGGCCCCGCACCTCACAGGAGCCCGCTGGTCGATTAAATAAAAAAATGATACACAAAGAAAATACACAAAGGTTTTCTGCCTATAAATAAATGCATGTTATTTTCTATGTTCAATGGTCTTAGATCAGTAATTTCTTGCGGAAGTTGTTGACATTATTCGTTAATTTGTTCAAATATCTTATTATCAAAGTATGGCGCTCTTCTTCCTGTAGTGCAGCTCATAAATAGTCACTGTCTTTCCAAAAGAAAACAATTTTGAACACGATCTAAAAATGTTCTGTAAAATATTTTGAACATAATTGGATTCAAAGACATTGCTGCCTAATGTCTTCCAATCAAAATTTGTTCAACATATTCAACATTATCTTTTTTATTTTGTGTTCGAAATATGTTAAATTATTCATGGGCTGTACTGTATAAGACTGATGTGGCCAAATGTCAAAGCCCTCCGACATCAGGTGACGCTTTGCAAAGGGCCCACTGATTCCTAGATTTTGCCCCGAGGTTGATTGTAAGACAGCTTCCTGGCAGCACATGCCAGTGGGCATGCAGATAAGTGAACACACAGCACACTTATATGCAGATAGGTGAACACACAGCACACTTATATGCAGATAAGTGAACACACAGCACACTTATCACATTTCGTTTGTGAGGTTATTCAACTGATGGCTCGCACAGTTTTGTCTGCAATCACAAATGAGGTTTGAAATGACAAGTACTTTTCGATTTCTGTATATTCTACCCTTGACATAGCTCATACTGACCAACTGAGCTTCCCCATCCGCATTGTCTTGCCAAATGGACAAGTTGAATGGTGTTTGAAGTTCCTACCCATGCTCAGTCGCACGGACAAGGAAATGGCTAAGATCATTCTAAATTTTCTCCAGAAGAAATTACGCATTGCAGATCACATGACCAGCTTTATGGCAATGCAAGTAATATGTCGGGCAAATATTGTGGTATACAAAGCTCCATGAAGGATGTGTCCTTACGCCGAGTATGTACTATACACGGGCCGTTCTCTAAATTTGGTGGGCAAATGTGTAGCAGAAAGTTGCCCTGATGTTATGGAATTGTTTAAGCTACTCCAGAACTTCCTCATTGCTAGAGAAAACACTATTATTCGTTGCAAAACTGCAAGAATAAATATTGCACATTTGGTAAAGGTTTATCGGACACACCTTGGTCAACAGTAGTTAGTGCTCTCACGGCTCTTAGTGAAGCGTACAGTGGAAGTCTCATCCTGTTAGAGGAGTTGTCAGCTGATTGATAATCCATAAAACAAACCTACAGATGCAAAAGGATGGTCTGTCCCATGACACAGCTGTACAATTACTTGTCTCTTTGAAAGTTAGTTGATGACTTGCGTCTGTGTTTTGATAATTTGAGCAGAAAGGTGTTGAAAAGTGTGGCCACATTGACAATAACGATGATAGGCACAAGAAGAAACAACACCATGATGAGGTCGACACGGCACAGGATGTTCAACTATCACCTAGTGATAAGGTTATAGTGAGTGCCTAACTTCCCATCATTGATACCCGCCATTGTGATGCATTGAATCAAGGGCTTCAAGCAAATGTAGTCCCTAGAGTAGTCTAAGCTTTGTATTTCTATCAAGCATGCTCAGTTTACCAATGGATGAGCTCAGAGAGTGGCAGCAAACATTGTCAATTGCTATCCACATGACCTGGAGAAGAGCGTGGAGTCAGAAGTTGTGCACCTATGTTTTACTCAATTCTCACAGCAACCCCAAAACAATCACCAAATACACAAACTGAATCCAAAGTAGCCGAGGATAGTGGTGAACTTAAGATCTTTCTCATCATTCATGCTACTGGCTTGGTTAAAACCTTTTCAAATGTAAAGCTTTCTCTGGGTCTGTATCTATGCATATTTGTTACAATCTGTACTGGAGAGCGATTCTTTTTAAAATTAAGCCCAATCAAATACTATATTAGGAGTACTCTGGGACAGGACCGATTGTAATCTTTAACACCTTCGAATGTGGAATATGAAACATTGCGAAAAATTTATTTTGGTGACTTTAAAGATGTTCCATGTGAAAGGGTCACAAGCGGTAATTTTGAAATATGTGACACACCACATTTATCATACTTTGTCAGTATCAATCATGCAAATCATAGATAACACTGTTGTGTATGATTTGCATCATCGATGCTGATAATGTATGGTTTATGATAATTAAAATATGTGCATGGTCATCGTGATGAGTTGAGTAATGGTGACGTGAAAACCTGATAAAAATGGAATGAATTTACAGCCAACCGCATGTCAATAATTACCGCCGGAAATGCAGGAGATGCCTTCTGGAAGCAATTAGATTTATTATTTTTCCGGGAGGAGCCCCCATTTAACCCTCTGGCCCAGGGCCTTGCACACTCTAAATACACCCCTGGGAGTGTTGACAAAACTTTTGTGGTAAGTTGATTATATGGAGATAGAAAGAAGTTTTGTTTTTGTGACCAGTCCATCAATATATATGTTCTGTGTGTGATGACTACAGTACAGATGAGAAATAAGTTATTATGTTTTCAAAATAAAAAACAGAAACATTAGGCTGTACAACTTTAACCCTTTAACACTCATATCAGCCAAAATTGTCTTCTGCAATGGTCATGAGAAAGGTCCATTTTCAGACCAAGAGAAGACTAATTTTGAAAGTTTACCTCTGAAATGACTGGCTCGATGACCGAGCCGGTCATTCCAGTAGTAAATTTTGTTTTTAATAGTCTTCTCTTGGTGTGCAAATAGACATTTTGTAAGAGAAAATTGAATTTTTTTAAACATTTAAGTGTTAAAGAGTTAAACATGATCTAGTAAATGTTGTGTTGAATGTTTTATGTTGTCATGGAAACATGTTAAGGTATTTCAAACCTGTAATGAACTATAGATTAACCCTTTAACCCTATAACACTCATATCAGCAAAAAATGCCTTCTGCAGTGGTCTTGAGAAATGTCCATTTGCAGACCAAGAGAAGAATATTTTTGAAAATTTACCACTGGAATGACTGGCTCGATAACCGAGCCAGTCATTCCAGTCATAAATTTTCAAAAATAGTCGTATCTTGGTCTGAACCTGGACATTTTCTGAGAAAATTGAATTTTTTGTAACAAATTTAAGTGTTAAAGTGTTAATCCTCAAATTTTGTTCAAGAAAATTTCAGTTTTCAGACCAATAGAAGACTATTTTTGAAAATTTATCACCGGAATGACAGTAATTCTGGTGGTAATTTTCAAAAATAGTTTCATGGATAGTAAATGGACATTTCTCTAGTGTTAAACTTGCTGATTATAGAGTAGGCTTTTATGACAAAATCTAGCTGAGAATACGGATTAACAAAGTTATTGTGTTGTTTACCTCACAGGCTGGTGAGACTGAGGAGGCTGTAAGCTGGTTAACCGCATCATCTACGCTAACCCTTCATGGCTCACACCTGTACATCATACAGCAGGTCACAAACACCCTCGGAGCAGCATTCTGATTATAGCCTCACAAACACCCTCAGAGCAGTGCTCTGATTAAAGTTTTACAAATAACCTCAGAGCAGCGTTCTGATTAAAGTCTCACAAATAACCTCAGAGCAGCATTCTGATTAAGGCCTCACAAATAACCTTGGAGCAGTGATCTGATTAAAGTCTCACAAATAACCTCAGAGCAGCGTTCTGATTAAAGTCTCACAAATAACCTCAGAGCAGTGATCTGATTAAGGCCTCACAAATAACCTTGGAGCAGTGATCTGATTAAAGCCTCACAAATAACCTCAGAGCAGTGATCTGATTAAGGCCTCACAAATAACCTTGGAGCAGTGATCTGATTAAAGCCTCACAAATAACCTCAGAGCAGTGATCTGATTAAAGCCTCACAAATAACCTCAGAGCAGTGATCTGATTAAGGCCTCGCATATGACCTCAGAGCAGCGTTCTGATTAAAGCCCCACAAATAACCTCAGAGCAGTGATCTGATTAAAGCCTCACAAATAACCTCAGAGCAGTGATCTGATTAAGGCCTCGCATATGACCTCAGAGCAGCGTTCTGATTAAAGCCCCACAAATAACCTCAGAGCAGTGATCTGATTACGGCCTCACAAATAACCTTGGAGCAGTCATCTGATTAAAGCCTCACAAATAACCTCAGAGCAGTGATCTGATTAAAGCCTCACAAATAACCTCAGAGCAGTGATCTGATTAAGGCCTCACAAATAACCTTTTAGCAGTCATCTGATTAAAACCTCACAAATAACATCAGAGCAGTGATCTGATTAAGGCCTCACATATGACCTCAGAGAAGCGTTCTGATTAAGGCCTCACAAATAACCTCAGAGCAGTGATCTGATTAAGGCCTCACAAATAACCTTTGGAGAAGCATTCTGATCAAGGCCTCACAAATAACCTCAGAGCAGCGTTTTGATCAAGGCCTCACAAATAACCTTTGGAGTAGTATTCTGATAATCCTCTTACTAATAGTAGAGAGCATTTTGTGGTATTGCGGAATGTTGATAGCAGAGTTATTCGGACACTATGAGACTCCACAACCGGTTTCATGCTTCTGGTGTTCATCAGGTAGAGATGGGATTCGAACCCACAACCTTTGATGTATGATCTGACCTTGCTACCAGAGGATCACCACAGGGGTCACCTGGTATCATGTAGATAGGTCATATACCGTAATGGAGGAATCAAGTATTACCTCTGTCCCGCCCATCTTTAGCTAAGATCCAACAATGACGCGGAGTCCGTCATCAATTAAGCATTCATGGCGAACATAGCTACGTCATTCATGATGTAATTGATTATGACATCATCATACACATCACACGTAGTTGTTTATGGTGTCCTATGCTTGATGGTTAAACTGGAATCCACCATTAGACAAATGCCAAATGCTGGTTCGGCAGTTGCCTATTTACTGTATTAATCTAAACCACAGGTTGTGGGTTCAACTTCTGCCTGATGAGCACCAAAGCTGAGAAAGCAGTCATGTAGGGAGATGAGTCTTACTATTAGTGAATCTACTTAACTTATTCTTTTGATTATTTTGAAATTAATTTGACTGGAAGACGTTGCTGCCTTAGGCAGTAACGGCTTCCAGTCAAATTAATTTTAAAATATTGAACAGTTTTCTTGTAAATGAGATCTGGGGAATTCATAAGTAATTCGACTCTATAGCTCCCAGTCAAATTATTTTCAAAATATTCAACATGATATTCCTGAAGTTATGAAGGATTAATGATTTCTTGGCTGTACGCGTTAAAGGGTTAACTACGCGCATAATATAGACACATGGAACATATATTTCCCTGCTTTCCTGCAGGCACAGGGAACATATATTTCCCTGCTTGCCTGCAGGCACAGGGAACATATTTCCCTGCTTGCCTGTAGACACAGGGAACATGTTTCCCCGCTTGCCTGCAGGCACAGGGAACATATATTTCCCTGCTTGCTTACAGGCACAGGGAACATGTTTCCTTGCTTGCCTGCAGGCACAGGGAACAGATATTGCCTCGCTTGTTGGAGCCTATTGTATGAATATAGCATTTATTATTCCACTTTCTTTCACTTTGTAGTGTAATGAGTTCCTGCTAATATTTCAGCATTTCCGTTTGACCATCCCACCCAGAATATTGCCTATACATGTATAGTGAGCCACTGTTGAACTGTATATATGATAGATGATGAGATGATGAACTGTGGGATTATTGGATAATTATATATATATATGGCAATGTACTTTCATAATATTGATGATGATGGTGGCAATGGTGGTGATGATGATGATGATGATGACAATGGTGGTGATGATGATGATGGTGATGATGATGATGGTGGTGATGATGATGATGATGATGGTGACAATGGTGGTGATGATGATGGTGACAATGGTGGTGATGATGATGATAATGGTGGTGATGATGATGATGATGGTGACAATGGTGGTGATGATGATGGTGACAATGGTGGTGATGATGATGATAACGCTATAGCAATGATGAATTAATTAATATGTCAATGTCTTTTTAAATACCTATATTACTTCTTTGATAAAAATGATACCGGTAATTGTCACTTGCTGATGCTGAGGACTACAGCAATGGATGATGAAGATGGTGGTGATGATGATGATGATGATGACGATGATTATAATGATGTGATTGTAAGATTGAGACTAATAGATATAATAATTGACTGACTAACAATCGTATGATTCTAACAAATGTAATGATTGAATACCCTTGCTCATCGACTTAATACATCAAGCTCATTGCTGCGACATTCACTTTCTCAAAAATATTAAAAATGTGATATACTAACCGACTGATATTACAGTACAGCACATAAATAAGTTAAGCTTTTTCCAAAATAAAACAATTTTAAACACGATGTAAGAAATCTTCTGTTGAATATTTTAACCATAATTGGATGTCTACCAATTCAATTATGTTCAGAATATTCAACAGTGCGTTTTTATTTTGTTTTGGAAGCGTACTTACTGAACCGTACTGTAGGTGAGTGGCAGCTGTGACTGTCTTGAAATTAACCTTTGCTCATAAACTGACATAAAATATTAATTTGCACCTGTACATGCACCTGTAAAGCAATTTACCTGTTAACGTATATTTTGACAATTATAGCAATAATGACAAAGGAGAAATCCATTTTTAGCTATGCCCCACTCATTTCTACCTAAGCTCCACCCATTTCTACCTAAGCTCCACCCATTTCTACCTAAGCTCCACCCATTTCTACCTAAGCTCCACCCATTTCTACCTAAGCTCCACCCATTTCTACCTAAGCTCCACCCATTTCTACCTAAGCTCCACCCATTTCTACCTAAGCTCCACCCATTTCTACCTAAGCTCCACCCATTTCTACCTAAGCTCCACCCATTTCTACCTAAGCTCCACCCATTTCTACCTAAGCTCCACCCATTTCTACCTAAGCTCCACCCATTTTTACCTAAGCTCCACCCATTTCTACCTAAGCTCCACCCATTTCTACCTAAGCTCCACCCATTTCTACCTAAGCTCCACCCATTTCTACCTAAGCTCCACCCATTTCTACCTAAGCTCCACCCATTTCTACCTAAGCTCCACCCATTTCTACCTAAGCTCCACCCATTTCTACCTAAGCTCCACCCATTTCTACCTAAGCTCCACCCATTTCTACCTAACCCCCACCCATTTCTATCTAAGCTCCACCCATTTCTACCTAAGTGCCACCCATTTCTACCTACGCTCCACACATTCCTACCTACGCTCCACCCATTTCTACCTAAGCTCCACCCATTTCTACCTAAGCTCCACCCATTTCTACCTAAGCTCCACCCATTTCTACCTAGCTCCACCCATTTCTACCTAAGCACCACCCATTTCTACCTAAGCTCCACCCATTTCTACCTAAGCTCCACCCATTTCTACCTAAGCACCACCCATTTCTACCTAACCCCCACCCATTTCTACCTAAGCCCCACCCATTTATACCTAAGCTCCACCCATTTCTACCTAAGCTCCACCCATTTCTACCTAAGCACCACCCATTTCTACCTAACCCCCACCCATTTCTACCTAAGCCCCACCCATTTATACCTAAGCTCCACCCATTTCTACCTAAGCTCCACCCATTTCTACCTAAGCTCCACCCATTTCTACCTAAGCTCCACCCATTTCTACCTAAGCTCCACCCATTTCTACCTAAGCTCCACCCATTTCTACCTAAGCTCCACCCATTTCTACCTAAGCTCCACCCATTTCTACCTAAGCTCCACCCATTTCTACCTAAGCTCCACCCATTTCTACCTAAGCTCCACCCATTTCTACCTATGCCCCACCCATTTCTACCTAAGCCCCACCCATTTCTACCTAAGCTCCACCCATTTCTACCTAAGCTCCACCCATTTTTACCTAAGCTCCACCCATTTCTACATAAGCTCCACCCATTTCTACCTAAGCTCCACCCATTTCTACCTAAGCTCCAACCATTTCTACATAAGCTCCACCCATTTCTACCTAAGCTCCACCCATTTCTACCTAAGTTCCACCCATTTCTACCTAAGCTCCACCCATTTCTACCTAAGCTCCACCCATTTCTACCTAAGCTCCACCCATTTCTAACTAAGCTCCACACATTTCTACCTAAGCTCCACCCATTTCTACCTAAGCTCCACACATTTCTAACTAAGCTCCACACATTTCTACCTAAGCTCCACCCATTTCTACCTAAGCTCCACCCATTTCTACCTAAGCTCCACCCATTTCTACCTAAGCTCCACCCATTTCTACCTAAGCTCCACCCATTTCTACCAAAGCTCCACCCACTCTTTATACATGTTGGAATCAATTTGAAAACTAAATTCCCAAAATCTAAATTTCAAGGTAACTATGCAGGTAAACTTCATATTCTGCCATAGACAGCCGCAGCCCCCAGTCAAATCAGTTTCAAAATATTCAACAGACGGTTTATTAAATTGTGCATTCATCAGATACATACAATTGTAGACTTTCATGATCGACTTTTCGTCGGGAACTCTTAACCCTTTAACCGACAATTCCCTGAAAAAAAGTATATTTTTAATGTTATAAAACTTCTGTTGAAGCAGTCAAATTAAGTTCAAAATAGTTAACAATTGTCCAGTTTGGTGGGTTGATAATGAGATATGGGGAATTCAGGGTTAATAGTCTGTCATGTATACAAATTGTATGTCTTTAAGTCTTAATAACCATTCTGTTGAATGCGTTGAAACTAATTTGACTGGGCACTGCTGCTGCCACATGCAGCAACAGCACCCAGTCAAACTATTAAAAAAAAATTCAACAGATTACCTGTATAGGTTTCTAGAAATTGAGATTCCAGGAGTTCAGGGTTTGAACGATCCTAACTCAGGGCAAAGCATGGGCGGAGCTTAGCGAGAGATGGGTGGCTAAACCTGGATTTATCAATGGATTATGATGTCAGATACTTGAGTGACAGATTGCATGATCCCGTTATTTGTTGATCTTAATCATTATACCATTGAAGCATTAACCCTGAGATTCCAGTATCTAGATTTCAAAACAACTATAATACTGGTAAACAACTGAATATTTGGAAACTAATTTGACTGCTGCTGCTACCTATAGTTTCCAGTCAAATTAGTTTCAATATATGCAACAGCTTACTTGTATGCTTATCTTGAAATTGAGTTTCTGGGTATTCAGGGTTGAAAATAATGCTTTTGGGAATCATAGTTTTTGTCGTATTTGGAGTGTAAGTGTTCAACCCTTTAACAAATGACCATTTGCAAATCAAGACTATTTTTGAAGATTTACCACAGGAATGACTAGCTCGATAACCGAGCCAGTCATTCCAGTGGGAAATTTTCAAAATTGTATTCTCTTGGACTGCAAATGGACATTTTCTATGAGAAAGTTTTCTTGAACAAATTCGAGGATTGAAAGCTTTAATAAAATGATATGTAAATAGGTGATGGTAAACACGGTAAATGAATCCACAAAGTGCCATTACTTTATTTATAGTAATACTAGACTGAGGTTTAAATTTAGATTACAAATTATTCTTAATCTTAATTCTATAATTTATTTCTAACTTTTATAAGTATATGTACCTTGAATTTCAAATTATTATTTAAATATAAATTTATATATACATGAATATGTGTCATATTTAAAATAAATGTTTTTTATACAATATATTGTACATAAGTGAAATATTTTCTGTACTTAATAGTTATACCTTGTTACTTGTTTTAAAGTCTATCATCCTCTTGACCATGCTGAAAGACATGAATACGAAGAGCACATCTTAAAGTTGAATTCATGCTAAAAAGCACACACAGGCACGCACACACCACACACGCATGCACGCACGCACGCACACAGTGTGATAAATCAATATATAGAGGTGTCACTAAATGTGCTTGAACAAAAGTGTTCAACCATGCGGTATGAAAAGCCAGTTTTGTTCCAGACAATTATATTATTTGTTCAAACATTTGTTATGAAAGGCCAGATAATATTGCAGGCCTGGGTAACTACTAAACACATATTACATAATAAGGAAAATTGGTTGCCTCTCCGGGATGTAGAAATTGTTTGAGTGTAGCTTTCATGACCATCTCGGTCACTTCTTCAGCACTAACTGACGGTCGCTGGCAACATCACTCTGGTCATATCTTGTGGAGTCACATGACAGTGTGGACTGGTAGACTGCTGGTGTACGGTAGCCCTCGTCTCTGTTCATGGTTGATTGATGCTTGTAGATTTCTATGGCCTCTAACCTTCCGTTTGAATAAGTTGGTCTCAATGTTGATGACCGAGGCACTGCTGGCGGGGATGACGTGGCCAGTGGATTCTGTGTGTTCTGCCACAGCTGAGTTGGAATTGATTTTAAGATGTTCTTTGACTCTGGTGCTGAGAGGCATTTTAGTTTCGCCTATGTATGTCCCCTCACATTGGTCACATTTGATCTTGTAGACGAGTCCAGAGCGTTCATCTGTGGTCAGTTTATCTTTGGGTCTTACTAGTTGTGATCTTAAGGAGTTGACGGGCTTGTGGTAGGTTTTGATGTGGTGTTCTCTGAAGAGTCTGCCAAGGTGTTCTGATAGGCCTTGGATGTACGGAAGTCCGACTAGTGGAAGTTTTTCGACATCTGGTGGTTTATTACGAGATGGGGGAGGTGGTTTTCTCATCCACGAAGTGTAACCATTGGCTAGGAGAGACTGTTGGATGTGATGATGTTCTTCTTTTCTGTCTGATGTTTCTGTGATGATGGAGTCTGCACGGTGAAATAGAGTTCTGACGACTGACCTTTTGTGTTCCAAATGGTGATTAGAGTGAAAATTTAGATATTGATCTGTGTGTGTGGGTTTTCTGTACACGGTAGGTTTGGTGTTTCCAGAATCACTGACATGTACCAAGACATCCAGGAAGGCAATCTGGCCATCTTCGACTTCGCTGGTGAATTGGATGCATTGGTCGATGCTGTTGAGGTGATCAGTGAAAGGTTGAATGTTGTAGAGGTGCAGGCATGTGAACGTGTCAGCCACATATCAGTACCAGAAATTTGGGGGATCTGTGACTGTGCTAAGTGCTTGTTGCTCGAAGGATTCCATATAAAGTTTTGCGATCACTGGCGACACTGAGGAGCCCATAGCTACTCCATGAATTTGGTGGTAGAAGTAGCCATTCTGAACGAAATAGGTGGTGTCCAACACGATGTTCAAGAGGCTGATAATCTGTGTTGGAGAGAGGCTGGTCAGGTCTTTCAATGAAGGGTCTAGGTCCAGAGCTCTCTGGATGACTGGAAGAGCCTTGTCCACTGGGATACTGGTGAAAGAGTGAAGATACATCGAAAGAAACTAGTTTGTGTGTGGGAGGGACTTCAAGTGACTGGATTTTGGTGGCGAAATCTTTGCTGTTTTTGATGTGGTGCTCTGAGTGGCCAACTAGTGATTTCAGGATATGTGCAAGATATTTCGAGGCTTGAGATGTGATGCATCCAATGTAGGCAACGATGGGTCTAAGAGGAATGTTGGTCTTGTGGATTTTGAGGAGTCTATAGAATCTTGGGACAATGGCGGTTCCGGGGTAGAGTTTGAAGTATAGGGATTGGTCGATGATGTTCTGGCTTTTCCAGTCTTTGAGAAGTTTTAGCAGATGGTTTTTGTACTGGTTGGTTGGGTCAGAAGATAATTTGGAGTATGTGTGATGGTCTGAAAGAAGGGCACTGATTTTGTCTTGATAGTCATCTTTATCCATTATCACTGTGCATCTCCGCTTGTCGGCTGGCAAAATTTTGATGGATTCATTGTGTTTCAGATGTTGTAGAGCCCTACGTTCTTCAATTGTAATGTTGCTTCTCCTATTTGTTTTTTTGTTGAATTTAGTGACGGTTTTTGTCACTGCTTCTAAGGCTATCTGCCTGTGAGTTAACAAGATGTTGACAAGCGCTCTCAGTGCAGGCAATAATTTCTTCGACAGGGATGGAGTTGGAGGAAACCGCAAAATCTAACCCTCTGGAAAGAATGTTGCGCTTGTTTTCAGTGATATTATGGCTACTGAGGTTAAGAACCCACCTGTCTGTGTCGATCTTGCCGAGATTTTCACCTTTACGCATTTCATCTAACTTTTTACGGGCGCACAACATGATCAAATATGACACATGTTAGATGATGTCACAATAAAAATGACGTAGAAACATCAGGAAAATTGAAATGTCTGGTGCGAATGTGAAGGACTTGTATGTCTGTGATGAATTTTTTAGTTCATAAAGACTTTGTTAAATATTGTGAAACTAATAGGCAGGAACAGCCCCCAATCTAATTAGTTTCAATATTTGCACCATCTTACCTGTATGATGATGATGAGTGACTGTGTTCTGCCTCTGAAAAAGTGAAAACTTCTTTCAGCCGCAATCAGCTTTTCTTGAACTTTCTCCACCATGTCTTGTCCACTGAGCATTTTAAGCTCCACTAGGTTCTTGTCCACTGTGAGCATTCTAAGCTCCACTAGGTTCTTGTCCACTGTGAGCATTCTAAGCTCCACTAGGTTCTTGTCCACTGTGAGCATTCTAAGCTTTTCTAGGTTCTTTTCCACTGTGAGCATTCTAAGCTCCACTAGGTTCTTGTCCACTGTGAGCATTCTAAGCTCCACTAGGTTCTTGTCCACTGTGAACATTCTAAGCTCCACTAGGTTCTTGTCCACTGTGAGCATTCTAAGCTCCTCTAGGTTCTTGTCCACTGTGAGCATTCTAAGCTCCACTAGGTTCTTGTCCACTGTGAGCATTCTAATCTCCACTAGGTTCTTGTCCACTTTGAGCGTTCTAAGCTCCACTAGGTTCTTGTCCACTGTGAGCATTCTAAGCTCCACTAGGTTCTTGTCCACTTTGAGCGTTCTAAGCTCCACTAGGTTCTTGTCCACTGTGAGCATTCTAAGCTTTTCTAGGTTCTTTTCCACTGTGAGCATTCTAAGCTCCACTAGGTTCTTGTCCACTTTGAGCATTCTAAGCTCCACTAGGTTCTTGTCCACTGTGAGCATTCTAAGCTCCACTAGGTTCTTGTCCACTGTGAGCATTCTAAGCTTTTCTAGGTTCTTGTCCACTGTGAGCGTTCTAAGCTCCACTAGGTTCTTGTCCACTGTGAGCATTCTAAGCTCCACTAGGTTCTTGTCCACTGTGAGCATTCTAAGCTCCACTAGGTTCTTGTCCACTGTGAGCATTCTAAGCTCCACTAGGTTCTTGTCCACTGTGAGCATTCTAAGCTTTTCTAGGTTCTTTTCCACTGTGAGCATTCTAAGCTCCACTAGGTTCTTGTCCACTTTGAGCGTTCTAAGCTCCACTAGGTTCTTGTCCACTGTGAGCATTCTAAGCTTTTCTAGGTTCTTTTCCACTGTGAGCATTCTAAGCTCCACTAGGTTCTTGTCCACTTTGAGCATTCTAAGCTCCACTAGGTTCTTGTCCACTGTGAGCGTTCTAAGCTTTTCTAGGTTCTTTTCCACTGTGAGCATTCTAAGCTCCACTAGGTTCTTGTCCACTGTGAGCATTCTAAGCTCCACTAGGTTCTTGTCCACTGTGAGCATTCTAAGCTCCACTAGGTTCTTGTCCACTTTGAGCGTTCTAAGCTCCACTAGGTTCTTGTCCACTGTGAGCGTTCTAAGCTTTTCTAGGTTCTTTTCCACTGTGAGCATTCTAAGCTTTTCTAGGTTCTTGTCCACTGTGAGCGTTCTAAGCTCCACTAGGTTCTTGTCCACTGTGAGCATTCTAAGCTCCACTAGGTTCTTGTCCACTGTGAGCATTCTAAGCTCCACTAGGTTCTTGTCCACTGTGAGCATTCTAAGCTTTTCTAGGTTCTTGTCCACTGTGAACATTCTAAGCTCCACTAGGTTCTTGTCCACTGTGAGCATTCTAAGCTCCACTAGGTTCTTGTCCACTGTGAGCATTCTAAGCTTTTCTAGGTTCTTGTCCACTGTGAACATTCTAAGCTCCACTAGGTTCTTGTCCACTTTGAGCGTTCTAAGCTCCACTAGGTTCTTGTCCACTGTGAGCATTCTAAGCTCCACTAGGTTCTTGTCCACTGTGAGCGTTCTAAGCTCCACTAGGTTCTTGTCCACTGTGAGCATTCTAAGCTTTTCTAGGTTCTTGTCCACTGTGAACATTCTAAGCTCCTCTAGGTTCTTGTCCACTGTGAGCGTTCTAATCTCCACTAGGTTCTTGTCCACTGTGAGCATTCTAAGCTCCACTAGGTTCTTGTCCACTGTGAGCATTCTAAGCTTCACTAGGTTCTTGTCCACTGTGAGCATTCTAAGCTCCACTAGGTTCTTGTCCACTGTGAGCATTCTAAGCTTCACTAGGTTCTTGTCCACTGTGAGCATTCTAAGCTCCACTAGGTTCTTGTCCACTGTGAGCGTTCTAAGCTCCACTAGGTTCTTGTCCACTGTGAGCATTCTAAGCTCCTCTAGGTTCTTGTCCACTGTGAGCATTCTAAGCTCCACTAGGTTCTTGTCCACTGTGAGCGTTCTAACTCCACTAGGTTCTTGTCCACTGTGAGCATTCTAAGCTCCACTAGGTTCTTGTCCACTGTGAGCATTCTAAGCTTTTCTAGGTTCTTGTCCACTGTGAGCATTCTAAGCTCCACTAGGTTCTTGTCCACTGTGAGCGTTCTAAGCTCCTCTAGGTTCTTGTCCACTGTGAGCGTTCTAAGCTCCTCTAGGTTCTTGTCCACTGTGAGCATTCTAAGCTCCTCTAGGTTCTTGTCCACTGTGAGCATTCTAAGCTCCACTAGGTTCTTGTCCACTGTGAGCATTCTAAGCTCCTCTAGGTTCTTGTCCACTGTGAGCATTCTAATCTCCACTAGGTTCTTGTCCACTTTGAGCGTTCTAAGCTCCACTAGGTTCTTGTCCACTGTGAGCGTTCTAAGCTCCACTAGGTTCTTGTCCACTGTGAGCATTCTAAGCTCCACTAGGTTCTTGTCCACTGAGCATTCTAAGCTCCACTAGGTTCTTGTCCACTGTGAGCATTCTAAGCTCCACTAGGTTCTTGTCCACTGTGAGCATTCTAAGCTCCACTAGGGTCTTGTCCACTGTGAGCATTCTAAGCTCCACTAGGTTCTTGTCCACTGTGAGCATTCTAAGCTCCTCTAGGTTCTTGTCCACTGTGAGGATTCTAATCTCCACTAGGTTCTTGTCCACTTTGAGCGTTCTAAGCTCCACTAGGTTCTTGTCCACTGTGAGCGTTCTAAGCTCCACTAGGTTCTTGTCCACTGTGAGCATTCTAAGCTCCACTAGGTTCTTGTCCACTGTGAGCATTCTAAGCTCCACTAGGTTCTTGTCCACTGTGAGCATTCTAAGCTCCACTAGGTTCTTGTCCACTGTGAGCATTCTAAGCTCCACTAGGTTCTTGTCCACTTTGAGCGTTCTAAGCTCCACTAGGTTCTTGTCCACTGTGAGCATTCTAAGCTCCACTAGGTTCTTGTCCACTGTGAGCATTCTAAGCTCCACTAGGTTCTTGTCCACTGTGAGCATTCTAAGCTCCACTAGGTTCTTGTCCACTGTGAGCATTCTAAGCTCCTCTAGGTTCTTGTCCACTGTGAGCATTCTAAGCTCCACTAGGTTCTTGTCCACTGTGAGCATTCTAAGCTCCACTAGGTTCTTGTCCACTGTGAGCATTCTAAGCTCCACTAGGTTCTTGTCCACTGTGAGCGTTCTAAGCTCCACTAGGTTCTTGTCCACTGTGAGCATTCTAAGCTCCACTAGGTTCTTGTCCACTGTGAGCATTCTAAGCTTTTCTAGGTTCTTGTCCACTGTGAGCATTCTAAGCTCCTCTAGGTTCTTGTCCACTGTGAGCATTCTAAGCTTTTCTATGTTCTTGTCCACTGTGAGCGTTCTAATCTCCTCTAGGTTCTTTCTCATCTCAGTTGTCCTAGATTATGTTGTTTAAGGTCTGATGGTAAAACAGTTAGCAAGTTGACGTTGTGGCATCCTTGATACCATCGTCCTATCGCACGGTCTCACCCTCCCGTTCTGCTTCCGTATCGAGTACCGTGCTTGCAGGCTATGATATCCACACTTAACAAAACATCCTAAATATAAATGAACTGTGGGTCTCAGCCCATGAAATTGCTTGATAAGAAATACATGATGACCTGATTGGTTGCCCTCAATCCCATAAGCGTAATGTTACTTCACATAGCAAGAGATCAAAGATCTGCAAGTATGGGCATATACAGCGGAGCGATGTGAGTGGGCGTATGTTAGTACGATGCCTTGATACCTGTTGGCACCTATGACTGCAAATTCTAGTTCTTTGTGAGCAAGTGTAATTTCTTGCCTGTATTGTTAGGTTAAAATTTACTATACTAGAAATTCGGGTTTCAATGTTTCAAATCAATTCCAACACATAAAATGTGGGCAGAGCTTACCAAGAAATGGGCGGGGCATAGGTAGAAATGGGCGGGGCATAGGTAGAAATGGATGGCGCTATTTCACAACCAGCACTGAGAGCCTTGAAATTCACCCTACTAAGGAGCCAGTGAATATAGCGCCAGCAGAGGATGTCATTGCATAAATCTGTTAAGCGTGCTACGAGGTGCCTTCAAGAAAGCAGGAGTCGGTACAGTCAAATCAAGAATGGACCTGAGGAAGCTAATGATTTTCGCTGAGGACAAAACATGGTGGTCAAAAACGAAGGACTGATTCCAGTTGTAGGATGTTTCTACTACTACCGCCGCAGAATACAGTAATCATGCATAGGCCTTTATTTATCCTGAGGAAGCTAATGATTTTCGCTGAGGACAAAACATGGTGGTCAAAAACGAAGGACTGATTCCAGTTGTAGGATGTTTCTACTACTACCGCCGCAGAATACAGTAATCATGCATAGGCCTTTATTTATCACTGATCAAATAGAGATATCAGGTGTAATGGAGGAATCCATTTGTAGCTATGCCCCGCCCTTTTCTACCTAAGCTCAGCCCCCCCCCCCCCCGTCAAATTAGTTGTCAAATATTAAATTGTAAATTTGTACACCTTCGTGACAGACTTCTCAATTCCTGTAGCAAAACTATATGTCATTGTGATATCAGCTAACATGACATATTTAATTATGACATCGGACTTCAGTGGCAGATCAGATATATCTTTTATTGATATTCTACATGTTAATGGACTTTTCCGTTTTCAGCTATGCCTAGCTAAGCTCCACCCACACCTCGCTGTGTTGGGATTGATCGATCCCCGAACACCCTAACTATCAATTTCCAGAAAACTATACAGTTAATTTGTTGAATATTTTGTAACTATTTGAATTGGGTGCTGTTGCTGCCTATTAGGCAAATTAGTTTCAAAATATTCAACAGGATATTTATTAAATAGTAAAGACATACAATTCATACAACAACACATAGTCCGTCGTCAACTATGCATTCATGACATCATTGATTGTGATGTCATTCTATGTATCACGTAGTTGATTATGATGTCATATGATGGATGGATATAGTGAAAAGGTCCATTTTTATTGATATTGTACTTTTACAAGTAGGTGGGTGAGTCAGTGGATGGGTGAGTCAGTGAGTGAGTGAGTGAGTGTGCGTGCGTGCGTGCGTGCGTGCGTGCGTGCGTGCGTGCGTGCGTGGGTGGGTGGGTGGGTGGGTGCGTGTTCGTGTGTGCATGTTCAGCAAGCAATGTGTCCCTCTCAGTATAATGATTCATGTGGTGCTGTAAATCAATGACACAATCATTATCACGTTACACGTATATATTTTTGATGTCACATTAAGCAGTGTAAATACCAAATCATGTCGCTATCGCGTACCTCTGGTCTGTTCACTACAAGGGAGATAACTATTTATAGGTCAACTATGAGAAAGGAGAAAATTCTTGGTCAAAGTATGCCATCAGTCATATCATTGACACGTTTTCAGAAATATGTTTAACCCTTTCCATAATGGTATCACTGTACACATAGTACACTTGCGTATGCGCTCTAATTATGACTAATTACATTGGGCCTATCAAAAGAAATATTGTGGTTCCGATTTCCCTACCTACCCTAACTTATGTCTGCTACCCTAAAGTTTTTAGCAAAAAATTCAAAAATAAACATAACATACTTTACCTACCCTAATTTTACCTATGTCAGAAGTAGAATTCTTTTCCAATGTGGAAATTTAACAACAAGCTATATTACAAGTATCTGTATAATGCAAACAGCAACAGTTTGTTCCACTCCTAAGATAAGATTTATGTAACAAACTGTTTAATGTTTGTTCACAAATGACATTTTTCCCCGAAATATTTCCCGGAAATACACAAAATGACTTTCATTAGTGGGATTAAGAAAAATTATATCTCAAAACATTTCCTAAAAATAAAACAAAAATACCAGACTACCCTATTTTATCAAGCTCAAAAAATAAAAATAAATGTCCTAAACCTACCTTACCTACCCTAACTTCAGATGGCGAAGTCATCGGAACAACACAATCATTTTTGAGTGGCCTTATCATGATTTCAGTGAGAGTAAGCGGGTGCGAGTATCGAGGCCTTTTAAAGGTGCATATTCACATCAGAATGCACAGAAATCAAATTGTTAAAGTTGTATACATTTAGAGGCTTAAATTGTGTACCTCGGTGTAATGAAACGAAATAAATCTTAACATATGATGATTTCATTCCATATAAATAAATTTCATGGTTTTAGTTGTGAATTTGAATTCATGCCTCTAATTCAATTTGACAACTTCACAAATTATATCGCATTGTGGCATATTAGGAAATGACAAAGCTGATCAACTGGCTAAGGAAGGGTCAAATAAAGAACAATTCAACCACGAGGTTGACTTTGAAGAACTGAAGCATATCATTAAAGCCACAAGAACCACCAGCAGGCAGCATAGGTAGGGAGGATCAGACATGTATCTTCAGATTGAGGACTGGTCACAATCGTCTCAATGCACATCTTCGCCGTCTCAAGATTACAGATTCTGTACTTTGTGATCGTCAGCAGGCAGAAGAAACAGCAGGACATCTCTTGCAGCACTGCGAGCGATATGAACAGGCTAGAAGAAGCTTCTGGCCTATTGAAGTATCTTTTGAAGAGAAGATCAGAGGAGACTGAGACAGTTTGGTGACCACTTCAGCTTTCATGCACCAAATAAGGAAAACGGTCTAAAATTACTGTCATGAGAAAGATGAACGCAAGAAGAAGAAATATTAATTTATATGGAATAAAATTATCAATAATCTTAAGATTTATTTCATATCATTACACTGAGGTACACAATTGAAAACTCTAGAAGTAAACAAGTTTAACAATTTGATTTTCAGTCATGCTGGTTTGAATATGCACCTTTAACACTCAAATCTGAACAAAATATATATTTTCTCATAGAAAATGTCCATTTGCAGACAAAGAGAATACTATTTTCGAAAATTTACCACTGGAATGACTGGCTTGGTTATCGAGCCAGTCAATATTCCGGTTGTAAATTTTCAAAAATATTGTTGTCTTGGTCTGCAAATGGACATTTCTCAAGACCAGTGCAGAAGCCGTCTTTGGACAGCTTGAGTGTTAAGGTCTTCAGTCTGATGTCATACCGTGTCATGAACCCTGAAGTGCATTATTTTGCTTTTATTACTTCCTCATTGTGTGTTTATGATGTCATCATTTGTTGTTGATCAACGATATTTGTTTTTGTCTCGCCTGCGAAGCAGAAAGCGAGACATAGGTTTCACTTTTCCGAAGGCGGCGGCGTCAACATTAAGGTTCTGCGTTTAGCAAAACTTCTCAGCTTATATTTCAGGATTTGTAACGCCTATTGCTACTAAACTTGGATACATGGTTACCTATAATCTTAGAAAGCAGCATGATGTTGAGGTCACAAGGTCAAAGTCACTGTGACCGTGATACAAAACTTTGTTATTTCAACATTACGTTTTTGCGTTTAGCAAAACCTCTCATCCTATATTTCATGATTGGTTAAGCCTATTGCAACTAAACTTGGATACATGGTTACCTATAATCTTACGAAATAGCGTGATGATGTTGGGGTCACAAGGTCAAGATCACTGTGACCCTGATACAGAACTCTGCTTTTTCAACATTAAGTTTTTGCGTTTAGCAAAACCGTTCAGCTTATATTTCAGGATTGTTTAAGCCTATTTCAAATAAACTCGGATACATGGTTACCTATAATGATAGGAAGCAGCAAGAGGATGTTGGGGTCACAAGGTCAAAGGTCAAGGGTACTGTGACCTCGATACAGAACTGTTATTTCAACATTAAGTTTTTCCGTTTAGCAGAACATTGACATTTATATTTCAGGATTTATTAATCCTATTGGAACTAAGCCCGAGATCAAAGGTCAAGGTAACTGACAAACTGGAGACAGGCAAGACATTTAATTCAGCGGAATTCTTGTTTGACTGCCTGCTGAATTTCTGCAGACTACATTCTTCATGGGCAATAACTCTGGATATGCTGAATATTTTGCAAACAATTTGATTGGGAGTGGTTGGTTGTTAAGCCACCAACAACGTTCAATCAAATTGTTTTCGAAATATTCAGCAGGTCTAGAGTTATTGCCCATTGAAATTATTCTCTGGTGGCTTGCAGCAGTGAGACAATCGCTTAACCTTTTAACCGTTACATACCAAAAATGACAAATTCTACGATTACGGAATATTCTGTTGATCATAAATAAGTTAACATGTTTCCAAACATTAGGTAGTACAATTTTAACCCTTTAACACTCATATCAGCCAAAGCCAAGCTTTGCAGTGGTCCCGAGGAATGTCCATTTACAGGCCAAGAGACTATTTTTGAAAATTTACCCCTAGAATGCCTGGCTCAATAACTGAGCCAGCGATTTCAGTAGTAAATTTTCCAAAATAATCGTCTCTTGGCACTTTTTTCGCAGTCCTTCAAGGTATTCAACTGAGAATTGGTAGGTATATTGCTTTGTTATGAGAAGTTACAGACCAAGTTCGAGTTTCAGGCATATGCATCAATTTTTTTATGGAGTTATGCCCTCTTTCGACTTAAGAAATACGAAAAACATCAGCTTTCCGCACTTTTTTTCGCACTCCAAGATATTTAAGCAAAAATTGGTGCATCGCTTTAGTATAAGGAGTTACAGAGCAAGTTCTAGTTTCAGATATTTTCGTCAATTTTTGATGGCGCTAATGCCCCCTTTCAACTTATGAAATACAAAAAATATTAGTTGTCCGCACTTTTTTCCCGCAGTCTTTCAAGATATTATACTGAGAATTGCTACATTGCTTTGTTTTGAGAAGTTACAGACCAAGTTCAAGTTTCAGGCGTATGCGTACATTTTTGATGGAGTTATGCCCCCTTTCGACTTAGGAAATATGAAAAATATCAGCTATCCGTTTCGCACTGCTTCAAGATATTTAAGGAAAAATCGGTACTTTGCTTTAGTATAAGGGGTAAGTACAGAGCAAGTTCGAGTTTCAGACATTTTTGTCAATTCTTCATGAAGTTATGCCCCCTTTCGACTTCTGAAATACAAAAAATATTAGTTTTCCGCACTTTTTTCGCAGTCTTTCACAATATTATACTGAGAACTGCTACATTGCTTTGTTATGAGAAGTTACAGAACAAGTTCAAGTTTCAGGGGTATGCGTCAATTTTTTATGGAGTTATGCCCGCTTCTGATGAAAAATATTAGCTTTTTGCACTTTTTCCGCAATCCTTCAAGATATTTAAGGGAAAATTGGTACATCGCTATAGTATAAGGAGTTACATTTTCGTGAGTGTTTCATGGAGTTATGCCCCCTTTTGACTTACGAAGTATGAAAAATATTAGTTTCCGCCCTTTTTCTTGCAGTCTTTCAAGATATTCAACTGAGAATTGGTACATTACTTTATTATGAGAAATAACAGACCAAGTTCGAGTTTCAGGTGTTTGCGTCATTTTTTGATGTTGTTATGTCCCATTTCGACTTATGAAATACAAACATATCAGCTTTCAAGACTTTCCTTCTCCTTCACCATATATAACTGAAACTTAGTTTATTGCTGTGTTATGAGAAGTTACAGATCAAGTTCGAATTTCAGCTGCTTTTGACAATTTTTAATGAAATTTTTGACTGTCAATCTCTAAAGATTTATATCACCAGGTAGAGGACATGTATTGCAAAGCAATACTTACAGAATGCTTGTTTATACATGTTAGTTTTATTGAAGCAATGAGTTTTTTATTGTAGTTTTGTGAAAATATATTGTTATTTACGTCAGAGAAATTTCCTTTTCTGTTTTACAAATAACTTAATTATCCCATATCTAAATAAAAATACTGCTGGAATTTTAAGACATAATTTTCAACTTTCTTTCCATCTCGCAATCTTTCGCAGTCACATCCTTATCACTCAGAATTCCTCTTTGTGTTCTCTGTAGCTTTGTTAACCCTTTAATGGGCAAGCTGCTAAAAATGGCTTTGCAATGGTCATGAAAAGTGTCCATTTGCTGGCCAAGAGGAAGACTATTTTTGAAAATGTACCACTCGAATAGCTGTATTATTAACGAGCCAGCCATTCCATTGCAAAATTTCAAAAGTAGTCTTCTCTTGGCCTGTAAATGGACACTCACTGAGAAAACGTTTTGTATTTTCGTGATCAATCTTGACAATTAACCTGATGAAGGGATTAATACTGCAATAGCTTACAGATTCTGAGCTTGAAATGGTGCATTATTTTTTTTCCCATCGATCGTGTGTTTTGTGATAGACAACCATTAAGAGTATAGTTGGATTTATATAGTTTTTTATTATAATATTGGGAGAAAGGGGCAGATTCAGTTACTACTACTGACTTCCAACTCCCCTTCCCTGACTCGGTGGACTGTTTTCTGGCCCAAGAGCCGGACAAGGAAGGGGAGGTGGAAGGGGAATCTCATCAACTCGGTACAGCATGCGGCTACACGATCCTTTTGATGGGCTAGCTGACTCCATCTCGCCCCGTTGTAACACAGTGTAGTAGCGGTAGAGTGAATTGCTACAACTCGGACGAGTAGACTGGATTAAGAACCTACCAATTCAGCGTAGCGTAAGTGATGTTGAATATCGTGCTGTAAGAACCGGAAGATGAGGTTTATTGAGTAGTGTGAATTAATTTGTGGGGCAATCCAGGTATGAATGCCCGGATTTATGCCTGGATAAGTCCAAAACTCGGATTCTATGTTGAATTGGAGAACTGAGCGCCCCAGGTTCCATTGCAATTGAATCTGAGTGCTCCATAAAGTAATGAGTGGTTAAATATGGCAAGTATCAATGTATACTCGAAATAACATCAAATAAGTTTGAGCTGCCTATTGAATGACTTGACCTAGTCAGAAAGGGGAGATAACTCTTGATACCTAAGGTTTGTTACATGTAAGGGAGATAACTCCTCATCTAACGCATGATGTATTATATGACATGTAATATGGGTTTGCTGTATTGGTGGTAGAATTACTTGTAACCGAGCAATGATAGATAATTAATTAATGTATTAATCAACCTCTTTGTATTGTACTTTTTCTTGTCCCTAGGTATTCTGGATACAGTATGGTCGCCAGATGTCACTAATCCATCAGACATGTCACATAACTCATAAGAGCAGCTGATACGGATATACGTCCGTATATGGCGTAGTGGTAGCAGCAGCAGCAGCAGTAGTAGTAGTGAAAGTAGCCAGAGTACTTAGTAGAATTTGATATGTAATATACAGACTATTCTGAGTACTATCCTAAGACTGTTGACCTACTAGTGTCTGTACGAAATCAAATCACCAGCAACAGCAGTTAACCCCTCACCAACAGACCCCTGAAAATTATATTCTTTAATATGCACCTTATTTGGTTGAATATTTGAAATTAGTATAGCTGGAAGATGTTGTGTAAGCCATTGCTGATTTTGACTCCCAGCCAAACCAATTTCAAAATAATCAACAGCTGCATGTAGTGGTGCCTTGAGCAATATGAGGACTCTACCGGCGAACGGCTTGGTATATGCTATGTCTGAGTAAAGATCATATATAATTATAGCTATGTGAACTACATGATTTTAGGTGTAATTAGATCCTCAGAACTGTGCCTTGTAGCATGTAAGGTGTATATAGGTTTTACAATATATATATATATATATATATATATATATATATATATATATATAGAACTACATGTGATATTACGATAAGAATGAAAATTGGTAAATATAAGTACATGTATGAACAATAATTACAGATCCGTTATGCAATAAACATTTTGTTTCCATTTACTGATGTATCAATTCCAACAAGCACATCATTCTGTTGTCTTAATTCCTTTGGTATGACTCATTTGGTGGCAACTGCTATCCTATCATTAAATAAAGAGTTCACCGATCATGCTGCCAGTTGTAATGCTACAGTCTAACCTGATCGGTTGTCTGATCCATTTCATATTCTGTCTGGTACAAGGTGAGTGAGCATTGGGCATCCTTGATACTAGAGGATGTAGTCTTAATATATGTACAGTAACAGTCAGAATTCCATCTACGGTACCTAGATTTTTAATCATGTGATCCTCGATGTGGGCTGCGGCTGCCGTAGTTGTTGCCCCTATATGGAAGGAGTGGCCATTGTAATTTTTTGAGTCAATATTAAGTTGATCTAGGACATGTCTAAAGCATGAGATAAAGTATGTGCGTGATAAGGCCTTCCCGTCATCAGACATAATAAAAAGGGGGGAGGGGGGTGTCTAATGGTGTTGCTGATGGAGATATACGTGCTTTGATATATCTCTGACAGACCCCATAGGGACAAATGACATGATTCGATTTGAATAGGTAGATGACCACACCTTCCCGAAATGGATCTGTCTTTGACCTTTTCAAGGTTAGGTGTACCTCATTTTGTGTTAACATGATTAGAGGTCTGATCAAAGGGGCTAGTTATGGTAAATTCTGATGATCTTAAAAACCCAAAGAACGCTATTGTGCAGGCAGTCTCTATCATCAAATCGATAAAAGGGGAAAAAAACTCCACCCCATAAACATAGGCACACGCATTGCAGAATTGTAAAAGTTACTGGATATCTGATGTTAGTGTTTTTAGTCTGATTGCGTTTGACCCCACCTAAAAGTGCTTGCAATCTGGATAGTTGGCCCAATGATGGATAGCGAACATTGTTTTGCAAACATAAGAAGCGGACTCCACACAAATATAGCTTAATGGTGGAATAAGATATTTTCAGTCTACTGTGACAATGGGCAACAAAATAGATTAGTAAATTTTCATCCACAGGTAATTCTCTGATTCTAAAAACACTAATAACACCAGAAAATGAGCATGCGTGTTAAAGCATGTTCGATAGGTACATTTGGTTCTAGGCACTAAAGCTGTGTCCCCCATACTGAGTCGATGACCGGGTGGAGCACCAAAAGATTGCTCCAGGGTCCAGTACTCTGCAGGGCGTGGGCCTGGGCTTCTGGAGCAAGCCGCTGGAACCGTTGAAACTGGAAACGAGAAAGAGCATCCGCTATAGTATTCAGACGGCCTGGTACATGTTTAGCTACAAGAAAAAAGTTACAAGTCATGGCTTGCATAGTAAGACGTCTGACTAATTGCATAATTTGCAATGATTTAGATCTGCCCTTTTGTCACAAAGAACGAGGATTCATCGTTTCTTCCACCGAGATCCCCAAATGACTGATGCTACCACGATAGGATATAGCTCCTTAAAGGCAATAGATAAATCATTTCCGCCTTCAAGATAACCCTTGAGGGACGGGGGCCACGCCTCAGCAAACCATTCACCTTGAAAAAAGCTGCCAAAACCTATAGTACCAGATGCATCTGTATAGAGGCATAAATCATCACTGGATATGACCTTACTATCATGAAACATGTATATACCATTCCAGCTATGGAGAAATTGGTGCCTGAATATTTTAGTCTTCCCGACAATTCTCATTAATCTTGACATGATAGTGTAGTTCGTTAACAGTGATTGACAATTTAATTAAATATGATACAAATGCCCTACCGGGAAGGATGACCCTACATGCAAAATTCAAATGGCCTTGCAATTGCAGTTCACATTTCGTAACAGATTTGCGGAATAGGAATGATTGTAATATGGCTGTGATACGCTCTAATTTGTCCTCAGGCAACCTTGCTTCCATTTTAGATGAATCCAGAATAATGCCCACGTATTCTAAAACCGTGCTGGGACCAATAGTTTTGTTTTTTGCCATAGGACTGCTGAGCCTGTTGAAAAGTAGGTGTAAGACAGCCATATAACGCTCTGCAGTGTTTTCTGGATGGTCAATAGTTATAAAGTCATCAAGTAGATGGAGTATGTTTTCAACACCATAGTTCCGATGTGCTATCCAACATATAGCAGAGGGAAGGTTATCGAACATTTTTGGACTTGAGGAGCATCCAAAGGCGAGTCTTTTATAGTAGAAGTACTGGTTGCACCATTTTATACAGAACAGCTTCCACTGATTAAGTTTAATGGGTAAGAGCTTAAGCGCATCAGCAATATCTGTTTTGCACATTGACGCCCCTGTACCCAGTCTCTGAATAATCTTAATTGCATCATCTATCTTGACGTAGGAGAAGTGACATTTCTTATCTATTAGATTATTAATACTGGGGTGTTGATCATTACCATGGGGTGAGGACAGATCTACTAACAAACATGGTTTCTTGGAATATTTACCAAAAGCTATGCCGATAGGGCTAACTCTGTAATTCTTAAATGGTAATACTTTAAAGGGACCGCATAGAAAACCTTTGGCTGTTTCAGATTCTATTAATGAATCTGTGACCTCTGGATGTGAGGTCGCCGAAATTAAATTCTTACATTCTTTAGTCGCCGTCTGGAACCATGGTGTCGAACCCCTCCCTTAAGCCCTCACATAAATACTTGACAAAGTCTGGGTTGGGGTGGTTTCTAAGTTCATGGGCTAGTTGTGTCACGTTAATGTTAGACAGTGGTTCTATACTTAGTCACTGATGAGTTGGTTTTGACTGTTTGGTTTTACAGTTTTTATACACATGATGAGATCCACAAATATTACATGCATGTGTGTAGAAACAATTCTGACGCATACACCTGCCAGCATTAAAGTTATTGCATATCTCCTTCCCATTCATTTTAATTTTGTTTCTGCCATAGCGATCAGTACTGTCCCTGAGTGCTGTAGACTGAGTGTTCGAGCGGGCATATGGTTGAAATCTCCTCATTGTATGTTGGGGACAGTAAGGTGTCTGGTGAAATATAGAATAACGAAGGCTGCAAGTGTTGGCTTTTGTGCTACTCATAATCATAGTGAGAAGATTGTTGTCTCTGATAGACCAGTCGACCTTAATATTATCATTTTTAAGTGTAGCTGTAGCACGAGCTGAAAATTGCTGATGATAGTCCTGGAATTTTGAACCATATATGCTAGAAATCTCAATGATATTAGCCTCGTATCTGTCTAGTTCAATCAGCCTTTCTGGGTACCTCATACACATTATCCGTTTGTATCGACCAAAGGCTAGGATAAAATCACTGATTGTCATGTTTCTAAACAGTCTTGGATCAGTACTCCGAAATGGGTTTTTTGATTTATTGTCTTTATTGTCCATTTCATACATTGGTATCAGCAGGGCTGATAAGTTGATGTCTTTCCCCTCCCACATAGATTTTTTAATGGATTCTGACACTACCTCTACATGCAGAAGGCATTCTGCTGCCACCCCAAACTCTGTTTGTGGCAACTTGTATGAACCTGGTTCAGTATTTGATGGGAACATATTCACGGGGGCAATGTCATGACTTGTGGTGGTGGTCACCGATGCTGGGTCCTGTTTTCGCAACGACGCATATGCCGAGGATAGGGTATTCTCCTGTGGTTTTGTTTGTTCAGACTTATCAACCAGAGAAATGACAGTTTTTTGCATCATTTCCATTGGACCAGCCTCATTCCTAACCAGATTATCAGCCTTTTGAAGATAGTTCTAGATACATTACTTGGTCCAAAATTGGCACTTCTATCATCAAATTCATGGAGTAGGTATGGGTTCATCCGTGTCATAAGTGATTGCTAACTCCTGCTACTGTTATATTGATGGACCTTTCAACTACTTGACATGTAGGATGGTGTCATAATCAATGACATCATGAATGACGTAGATAAGTATGTTATGAACACATTGAAGATGGACTAAGCGTTGTTGTACGAATTGTGTCTACTATTTAATAAACATTCTGTTGAATAGTTTGAAAGTAATTTGACTGGGCGCTGTTGCTGCCAATTTTCAACAGCTTGCCTGTATAGTTTTCCGAAAATTGATAGTCAGGGAGTTCAGGGATCGATCAATTCCAACAAGAGCAAGGTTTGGGTAGAGCTTAGCTAGGGATTGGCGGGGCATAGCTAAAACTGGAAATGATCCATTCACTAGCGAGGTCGAAGATCGCCAGATTGCCTTCCTAGACATCCTGATGACAGAACTTTCAAATCCACCTACACAGATCAATAACTAAATTTCCACACCAATCACCATTTAGAACATGAGGTCAGTCATCAGAACATTGTTTCACTGAGCAGAATCCATCATCACGGAAACATCCGCTAAAAATACAAATGACCTATACATCTAAATATCTCTCCTAGCCAACGGTTACACGTACTGGATGAGAAAAGCACCTCCCCCCACCTAGAGAAACAAGCGAACGAAAAACTTCCACTGGTTGGATTACCGTATATATCCAAGATCAATCTTAACGCCTAAGCAGACTTCATGCAACATGACATCAAAACCTACTATAAACCTGTTAACACCTTGAGATTGCAATTAGTCAGACTTAAAGACAAGCTCAGCAAAAATAAAGGCTGTGGAGGCATTTAAAAGATCGAATGTGACCAATGCGATGGAACATTATAGGCGAAACCGAAAGGCCTCTCAGCACCAGAGTGAAAGAATGCCTCAAAGCAAATTCCAACTCAGCTGTGGCAGAGCACACAGAAACAAGCATTGTAGTGAAAATCAATATACACCCGCAATAAAGCCAGTTGTTGATGTTCAGTGTTACTTGAACAGAAGCTTGACAAATTTTAGTCTTTCAAGGGAGATAAATCTCACATGCCCAGGGAATATTGATGGATTTTGTCGAAACGAAATCGGGACACTGGCAAAAAATTGTGAGCCTAAATTAAAAACGCCGAGACATGGCATGGACAAGAAAACTTTGAAGCATTGGTGAAGATATACAGATTTTACTGAAACACAATCAGGACACGTCTTTTTTATCTCTAATTAGTTTTGCTATGACTAAAATTATGAGCATAGGCTAAACATTCCGAGATATTGCCTAGACATGAAAATTCAGACAAATTTTGTCTTTCAAGAATGATAACTCTTGCCACTAAGGACAGATTTTGCCGAAACGAAATCATGACACATTGTCTATCTCTAATCTATTCAATAAAAGAAATTGCCTAACATCCCTAACACATCTGTTGAAAAAAAATTGTGAGTGTAGGTTCAAAACTCTTCAAGATATGGCCCAGACAAGAAAATTTTGACAAATATTAGCTTTTCAGGGGAGATAACTCGGGCAAATATGTGTGGATTTTGCCTAATGCAGCAACAGTTTCCAGTCAAACTAATTTCAAAATATTCAACAGTTTTCCTGTATGGTAGCCTTAAAAATGAGATATAGGGAATTCATCAGTGAGAGTTAATTGCGGTTCTCAACTACTATAAGTTAGTTTGTAAAACTTTGTACATTTCCAACAAAGCAGCCTATGTTGCAACTATAGCGTGCTCACAGTTATTTAGGACACTGAGACAGACAGACAGACAGACACACAGACAGACACAGAGATAGATCTAAATACAATAAAGAGATCTTATCTGTCACAAGTATCTGAAGTCATAATCAATTATGTCACAAGATAGCTGACATCACAATCAAAATGACAGTTCGGTAAAAAAAACCCTGAAAAGTCCATAACTAGTGCACGAATCATATGTTAGATTAATGTACATTTTAATAAACATGCTGTTGAATATTTACTAACAAATTTGACTGCGAGTTGTTTCAAAATATTCAACAGGTTACATATAATATAGTTACCTTGAAATTTAGATTCTGAGAATTCAAGTTTCTAACTTTCAAATCTATTTCAACATGCGTAAAGAGGTGGGCAGAGCTGAGCTGTAAATGTATTCCTTTATCATGTCCATACTACCTTGTCCTTATAGGGCCAAGTCTAATAAGAGGCCCAAGGGGCCTGTATCGCTCACCTGGACCATAAGCATTTCAACTAGAATGTTCATTAACAATAAGTAGAACTCTAATGAGTTGAGCAGACTTGTAACAAGAAAACTGAGGCCATGTTTCTTCATGCATCAACTTCTCTTGAACAAACCTTAATGGCCCTTTGTCATTAATATCATATCTGCCAAGTTTCGGCACAATCCGTTCAGTGGCTCTGGAGACGAAGTTGCTTTCATGAAAACCAGGCCATCCAAGATAGCCGCCCAACCATTTGGAAAATCAAGTTCCCTTGAACAAACTTGGTTCAGCTCCTGCCCTAAATGATATTTTATGAGTTTTGAATCAATCGCTCAAACAGTTTCGGCATAGATTTTTAGACATTCCTAAAAATCGACAAACTCCATGATGGCCACTGGCCAAATTGGCCGATCGGCTTCGTTTGAACAAACTTAAATCTCCCTGCCCTAAGGATGCTTCCTGCCAAATATAATTGAAATCGGCTCCATAGTTCTCGATTAGACATTTTAAATTTCTGATTGCTTAAATAGTATGGGAGCTTTTTGCGGGAAAAAGATCCAAGATGGCTGGCAACCCGTTCACCCAACAGCTTAGAAAATTGCAAATCTGAGATCAGAATGTTCAAAAACATATATAAAACCAATTTTGGCCTCAAAATCCATCAAATAAAAAAATCAAGTATGGCCACCAAACACACTACATTTTGATTGGCCCATGGCGGCCCTGTTTTTTGACGGATCAACTTCCCTTGGACAAACTTAATGGCCCTTAGTCCCTAATCATATCTCCCCAGATTTCGGCCTGATCCCTTCAGTGGTTCAGAAGTTGTTTTCGGGAAAACTAAATCATCCAAGATGGCCACCGAACCATTCGGTCAATCAAGTCCTCTTGAACAAACTTGGCTTATCTCTTTCCCTAGATGATGCTACATGAGTTTTGAATCGATTTCCCAAGCGGTTTCGGAGATTTTTAAAGAGGTTAATGACTACGTATTCAAGACAGTAGTTTTGTTCTTTATCCTGATGCTTGATTACAATTTGTGTAATCCGGAGTCTGAATGGTCTGGGCTTGATTTGTGAGCCCCTTTTATACCCTTTTTGGCGCCTTTAGTGGATGGCTTTGTGGGTATGCGCATGTGTATGCGCATCCGCAATGGAAGGGTGGGTGGGTGGTCCGGTGGCTTGGCAGCTTGGTGGCTTTTTTCGTTTTTGGGAGCCTGGCGGCTCTTATGGTGGCTCGTTGGGTTCCGGCTGGTGGGTAACATATGTGGTTATAAATCATGGTGGTGGCGGTTCTGTGGTCTGTGGGAGTATGTGGTTCTTTTGAGTTTCTTGTGGTGGTTGGTTGGGGTGTTCTTGAGGCAGGTGGTCATAGGACAATTAGGGGGCTAGGGGCTAATGTCCTCAGTTTGGTTATTTGAGGGCATGATTCAGACTTCATGAAATTTTGAACTCATCAGAGGCAATAGTGCCCTTTGTGGCCTGTTTCATATATGATTCATGTCCCATATGTCTAATTTTTGCATGGTGTGGGTGTTTGTGCGCATGCGTGGTTTGATGTGGATGTTGGGTGTAGTATGTGTGTGTGTGTGTGTGTGCGTGTGTGCGTGTGTGTGTGTGTGTGTGTGTGTGTATGTGTACGTGATGGCTTGGCAGAAGGTGCACGGTGCATGGTGTGGACTATGGAGAAGTACAGTATTACTGTATTTGTACAGTATATAAATCAAGATATTATGATAGGGCCTATGGTGCCCATATGCAAAGGATGTACAGAAGTGAAGATATGAAATGGTGCCCTTGAACAATTTGAATAAAATAAAATTGTAAATTAAAACTTGAAAATTTTGTCCTGTTTATATATAGACGGTCCTTCTTATGGCAGATAGAATCAACACAACACAGTTCAGAAAGCCTGAAAAAATCTTGAATCTAGTTCAAATGTTGGTCATAGACCTCTCGGATTTCTTTGTTATTCGATTTTTAGACGTTTCTTAAAATCGGCCGAAATTCAAGATGGCTACCGGTCAAATTGGCCAATCGGCGTCATTTGCACAAACTTGGATCTCTATGCCATAAGGATGCTTCCTTCCAAATATAACTGAAATCGGTCTAGTAGTGCTCGAGAAGACATTTAAAATTTCCCACTGCTTTAGTATGGGAGTCTTTGGCAGGAAAATAATCCAAGATGACTGCCAAACCATTTATCTGACAGTTTCGAAAATTTAAATTTGATCTCAGAATACCCAAAAACATATAAATAAGAAATATATATAAAAAATATATATAAAACCAATTTCGGCCTCAAAATCTATCAAATAAAAAAATCCAATATGGCCACCAAACATGCTACATTTTGATTGGTTCATGGCAGCTGTTTTTGACGGATCAACTCCCCTTGAACAAACTTTAATGGCCCTTAGTCCCTAATCATATGTCCCAAATTTCGGCCTAATCCGTTCAACGGGTCAGGAGAAGTCATTTTCGGGAAAACTATGTCATCCAAGATGGCCGTCGAACCATTTGATCAATCAAGTCTTCTTGAACAAACTTGGCTTACCTCTTTCCCTAGATGATGTTTCATCAGTTTTGAATCGATTCCCCAAGCGGTTCCAGACAAGACAATTTTTTAGACGTTTCCTAAAATCGGCCAAAATCCAAGATGGCCACCGGCCAAATTGGCTGATCGGCTTCGTTTGAACAAACTTGGATCCCTATGCCATAAGGATGCTTCCTGCCAAATATAATTGAAATCGGCCCAGTGGTTCTTGAGAAGTCATTTAAAGGAAAAGTTGACGGACTATGGACGACGGATGGTCGTCACGGCATAAGCTCACTTGGCCTTTCAGGCCAGGTGAGCTAATAAGAATATACAAGGGAAGCAAATTAATGTGAAGAAATTTAATACCAGCTCAAATGACAGTTCATTCTCTCATACAACATTATCCAGTATTTAGTTCATTTCATGGTCAATGTGCCAAAAGCCGGTCTCTGCAGTGATGTTGAGGTGTGTCTATTTACAGGCTAAGACAAGACTATTTTAGAAAATTTACCACTAGAATGACTGGCTCGGTAACCGAGCCAGTCATTCCAGTGATAAATTTTCAAAAATAGTCTTCTCTTGGCCTGTGAATGGACACTCACTGAGCAGAGATTTCAATTTTCTTGATCAATCCTGACCATTAACCCTTGAATTTGCTCAAGAAAAATTCAATCTTTTCAAATAAAATGTCCATTTGCAGACCAAGAGAAGACTATTTTTGAAAATTTACCACTGGAATGACTGTCTTAGTTATCGAGCCAGTCATTGCAGTGGTAAATTTTCAAAAACAGTCTTCTCTTGGTCTGCAAATGGGCATTTATAAAGACCACTGCAGAAGGCGTTGATGGCTGATGAGTGTTAAATCATTAGGGGGTTAATACGGTACCAAGGCCTCATTTTGAAAATGTCTAATGCAGCAATAAATTCCATCAACAATGGCTTCAAGATTAGCCCAAGTTGGAATAGTCCGGGCTCGGCACATATATATAATTTGATTCAAAAGCGTATATAGAAGTTTTGATGGAAGTCATCAACAGAAAAAATGCGTGTGCATGCGTGCGCGTGTGTACAAGGTATCGATCATATGGGACTATGAGACTTTTCTGCTGCACATTCACTTTAGACACATCACATGACTACGAGTTTTATATATCGGACACGCCATGACAATGACCACTCGGAGACATGAAGATAAATAATATTTGGACAATTGAGTCGTTAACGTGGTCATCCACTGGTCATTTTCCTGCCACGACGGGCTGTGGTTGCGCTGCTAGCTGGGCCTGTACCTTAAGCTGGAGTATTTCCATGACCACTGTAAGGACAAAGAGGAACAAGAGCAATCAGAGATTGTAGACACCTGCCGCTCTACAATGGAGCATTCCAGTTTATCCATCCATCATATGATGTCATAATCAACTACATGACATGTAGGATGACGTCTTAATCAATGACGTGATGAATGATGTAGCTAAGTTCGTCAAGAACGCTTAAGTGATGATGGACTAAGCATTGTTGTACGAATTGTACTATTTAATAAACATGCTGGTGAATATATTGAAACTAATTTGACTGGGCGCTGTTGCTGCCATAGCTAACAACACCACCCAGTCAAATTAGTTTCAAAATAATTAACAGCTTATCTGTATAGTTTTGTGGAAATTGATAGTCAGGGAGTTCATGGATCGATCGATCCCAACACGAGAGTTGTAAATTGTTAATTTTTTCTGATTTTCCATGCTGCTTGGATTACAACTAAAGTTGTGTACAGTCGCACCCGTGTCTTGCATTACAATTTCAGCTAAATTAGACCAGTAGTTTCTGAGATAACAATAGATCAGGAAGTTGATCTGAACGAGATCACGGTCAACATATGGAAACCGTCCTTCATGGCAAAAGCATTTAAAGCTAAATTCATTCAGTAGATTTTGAGAAACAGTTCTGCACTCACACATACTCACAGACACACCAAAGTTTAATACCTTCTTCCCCTACCCTTTACGGAGTGAGGGTAGGCCCGAGCTGATTACTTTGAAAACAATCTGACTGAAGCTTGGTGCTACCTAATGTAGCAACAATATTCAGTCAAATATTTTTCAAACATTTCACAGGTTTCATATTTAGTTTCCGATCCATTATGTTAAATTAGTTTCATAAGTCTCTTGGGGGGAATTCCAGATTATATATCAACTGGATTAAATTTCAATGTGACATAACATTTGAATATACACAAACAATTTTCATGCGCTCCCATTTCCAGACACCAGGTTATAACCTAGAGATAATCGCGGTTATTCTTACATCTACGACTAGGAAGTGTATTATAATCACTCATTCATAGCCTTTATATAACCTCGAAAAACACTAATCCCTGAGTTTAATAATAGGTCACCCCGACATGTATCTTCCTCTCAGCATTCAGTGATGGCCAATAAAACAGTTTCTAATGTAATGAGTGGTCTCCCCTGACCAGTCAACAAGTGAAGATTTAAGACGATCAGATTATTTAATTATTGATGGACAATATCCAAAGCTTGACAGATTAATTTTAACCCTTTAATGCTCAACTCGGGTCAATAAAATCTACAATTCTGATAAGAAAATGCCATTCTGCAGGCCAAGACAAGACTATTTTAAAATATTAAAAATCTTTAAGTAAATTTTCAAAAATAGTCTTATCTTGGCCTGCAGATGGATATTTCGTAACATCCTAGCAGAGGCTGGCATCGGTCATTGAAGCGTTAAACTGTTTTTGATTTGCTGTTGTCAACTTCTACAAACTGACATTTCAAGTATACTCTAGCCGGATAAAACATACCAAAATAACCCTTTAATGGTCAAGCCCGACAAAACTGGACGTTACAGTGATCTTATGACATGTCCATTTGCAGGGCAATAGGGTATTTTTTGTAAATTTAGAACCAAAATTACTGGCTCGATAACCGTGCAAGTTATTCCAATGATAAACTTTAAAAAACAGGCCGGTAAATGGACATTTAAATCTATAATTTGGTTTACAAATCTTGACCATTAATGATTACTTCAGTATTTTGCGGAGAAAATAATAATAATGTTTGTAGCCGATGGAGAGTATTAAAAATTTTAACGAATTATGTGGCAAATTAAAAAAAAATCTTTTAGCCTACAAATAGACATTCAATAAGGTAAATATTTCAATTTCCTTGATAAAGCTTGGGCATTAAAGGGTTGATTTCTAGTGCTGGTTAAACACACACCTTGCTTAGTTCTGTATTTGTCCTGCAGTAATGGCTGAATCTTCTCAATCTGTTTGGTTAAATAGTCAACTTTCCTCTTAAAGTATGCCTTGCCTGCAAGCACTGTCTATAATGTAACACAAAAACACAAACCAAATAATGAAATACAACACGCGTAACCAAATCTATTTATTAACTGTCTGAGTTTCGCGAGACAACATTTTCTATGGGGGTTTAACTCTGAATATGCTGTATACTTTGGAAACAATTTGACTGAAAGTTGTTGGTGGCTAAGCCAACAGACAAATTGTTTTCCAAATATTCTGCAGGCCCAGAGTTAATTCTCATTAAAATTTGCTGGCTTGCAGCAGTCAAACAGGTTAAAAACAGCTGAGTGTTCTTAATGAGATGGGCTTACTATTAAGGTGGTCCTCTTAATGAGATGGGCTTACTATTAAGGTGGTCCTCTTAGTGAAGTGAGTTTAGTATTAAGGTGGTCCTCTTAGTGAGATGGACTTAGTATTAAGGTGGTCCTCTTAGTGAAGTGAGTTTAGTATTAAGGTGGTCCTCTTAGTGAGATGGGCTTACTATTAAGGTGGTCCTCTTAGTGAAGTGAGTTTAGTATTAAGGTGGTCCTCTTAGTGAGATGGACTTAGTATTAAGGTGGTCCTCTTAGTGAGATGGGCTTACTATTAAGGTGGTCCTCTTAGTGAAGTGAGTTTAGTATTAAGGTGGTCCTCTTAGTGAGATGGACTTAGTATTAAGGTGGTCCTCTTAGTGAGATGGGCTTACTATTAAGGTGGTCCTCTTAGTGAAGTGAGTTTAGTATTAAGGTGGTCCTCTTAGTGAGATGGACTTAGTATTAAGGTGGTCCTCTTAGTGAAGTGAGTTTAGTATTAAGGTGGTCCTCTTAGTGAGATGGACTTAGTATTAAGGTGGTCCTCTTAGTGAGATGGGCTTACTATGAAGGTGGTCCTCATAGTGAGATGGACTTAGTATTAAGGTGGTCCTCTTAGTGAAGTGAGTTTAGTATTAAGGTGGTCCTCTTAGTGAGATGGACTTACTATTAAGGTGGTCCTCTTAGTGAGATGGACTTACTATTAAGGTGGTCCTCTTAGTGAGATGGGCTTACTATTAAGGTGGTCCTCTTAGTGAGATGGGCTTACTATTAAGGTGGTCCTCTTAGTGAAGTGAGTTTAGTATTAAGGTGGTCCTCTTAGTGAGATGGACTTAGTATTAAGGTGGTCCTCTTAGTGAGATGGACTTACTATTAAGGTGGTCCTCTTAGTGAGATGGGCTTACTATTAAGGTGGTCTTCTTAGTGAGATGGGCTTACTATTAAGGTGGTCCTCATAGTGAGATGGACTTAGTATTAAGGTGGTCCTCTTAGTGACATGGACGTACTATTAAGGTGGTCCTCATAGTGAGATGGACTTACTATTAAGGTGGTCCCCTTAGTGAGATGGGCTTAGTATTAAGGTGGTCCTCTTAGTGAGATGGACTTACTATTAAGGTGGTCCTCTTAGATTCGTGCCTCTAACACCCCCATAAAAGTGAAGATGCAGCAATATGATGCTACCTGTGTTTCCATAAAGCAATACAACAGCTGGGAATCTACAAAGACCCCCTTAACAAACAAACTTGATGCACATCAGTGCAAACATCTGCAAGCTATTACAAATCATCTCACACCACACAGTCTAACATCAAATGGATCACTCTACAAGCTGTGTACCACACACAGCCACTATCCGTGAGGATACTGCAACAGCTTTGGTCTATGATCGGAAACGTTCTTCGAATGCCAGAATATATGCCTTCTCAGGTGCTATAATTTGCAGTGATAGACCTGCCAACCGGCATCAAGCATACCAAGGACAACACACCATCAACTTCTTAATTGCTCTGTGATCAAACCTCGAAGAATGTAATCTTGGACCATTAAAGATAGGAAAGAACTTAAAGGAGGTCAGGATGCTTATAGTGTATTCAGGGAATAATTTATCTGGTATCGCATCTCGATTTGCTACACATATTTAGGCAGTTGCTATACATTCTGCAACATGCATAGCTGTGTCTGCTTTGCAAAATTTGTACACGATTGCAATTTATCATTGATTTTTTAAAGTTAGAACTATCATTAACCCTTTCGACGTCAAATCCCTGACAAAGTAAATTCTTTACAATATAAAGCATATTCTGTTGAATATTTTGAAATTAATATGACTGGAAGCCATTGCTGCCTAAGGCAGAAATGGCATCCAGTCACATTAATTTCAAAATATTCAACAAGTATCCTGCTCTGAGATCGAGATACAGGGAATTTATCAGTGAAAGCGTTAATTGCTATACATTTTTGTCCACAACTGCAATTTATAATTTGCATAACAATAAATGCTATGCAAATATCAAATTCTAAATTATGCCGTGTGTATTAGATAGAGAAGGTTGAAGAAAAACTGATTGCTGCTGAAAGAAGTTTTCGCTTCTTCAGCCGCAGAACACATGCACTCATCATCATCATCATCATCATCATCAATCAGTGATCTTAGGTCTGAGTACATATTTCAAATTGATATGACAAATGGTTGCAAGAATAACGAGAGCAATGGTACAACCCCCATTCCTAAGTTCCTATACTGACTCAGTGACTCCTACGTTTCCCATAAAAATGTGACGGGACATTTTACTTAATTTAAGCAACCAATGAGAAATGAACCATAGTGTAGAGGAGAAGGAATACTTACCATTTCAATGTAATATCCAGTGCCAATATCGACCAGTACATTATCAACATCGCTGAGCTGACCAGGCACATACATCTGAACAGCGTTAAGGAATACATAGCGACATACATCTACAGTACATAGACTTGTGCGACTACGTGATTAAATCGAAGATCACGATTATTTTTTAAATCATGAATTTATATGAATAAAAATTATATAATCGAATAATCATGAAAAAATATTTCAAATCCTACTTTTAATTACTTTTTAATGATAGGTCACGAAAATTTACATTTTGCTCAATGAATGTATGTCCATTTGCTGGCCAAGAGAAGACTATTTTTGAAAATGTATCACTGGAATGACTGGCTCGACAATTGAGCCAGGAATTCCAGTGAGACATTTAAAAAAATAATCTTCTCTTGGCTCGCAAATAAACTTTTCTAAACACCATTGCAGCTTTAGTCATTGACATGCTTTTGAGTGTTATCTAGCCTAACAGTACAGCTCATAAATAATTTTAATTAAATTGTTTCCAAACAAAGACAGGCCATAGGCAGCAACTTGCAGCCCCAGTCAAATTAGTGTCAAAATAAACAACAGTCATGACAGCTCACCGAAGATTTCAGATTACATAATGCCTGTATGTTTAGTAATGACAAGCGGATAAGGAATCATTAGACATAGTTGTGATGTATATATTTTGATGACATGGCATTGGGAGGTAGACATATGGTGGATGCATATATAGTACAGCTAAAAAATAACTTAACATGTTTACAAAACAACGTAAAAAGTAACGGAACCGTTGAATTTTTTTTAACATAATTGGATTGGGAGACATTGCTGCCGAAGCTAGCACTGTCTTCTAATCTAATTATGTTCAAAATATACAACAGTACATTTCTTACATCGTGTTCAAAAATTTTAAATCTACTAACATGTTTCTGTTTTTTGTTCTAGGAAACAAGTTAACCCTTTAACTCTCAAATTTGTTTAAAAAAATTGCAAATTTTCTCATAGAAAATGTCCATTTGCAGACCAAGAGAAGACTATTTTTGAAAAATTATCATTGGAATGACTGGCTCGGTGAACGAGCCAGTCATTCCAGTGGCAAATTTTCAAAAATAGCCTTCTTTTGGTCTGTAAATCGACATTTCTCAAGACCACTGCAGAAGCCATTTTTTGGTGATATGTGTGTTAAAGGGTTAAATTACTGTGTCTATGGCAGCAGAATATCCAATAAAATGTTTATTAAATTGGAAACTCATAAAAAATATCACGTAACGTAAGACTTTTTGATTTTCGTTTTTTTGACTCTCAACTCGTGATAAAGAAACAATTGTACAATCTTGACTCAGATACGCTTCAGCAAACATAAGATACAAACAGTGAAGTTGAGTTGAACACAAAAACGTTACTGTTGAAAAAAACAAAGAGCACAATGACCTTTGGATCCAGAAAGACTGTGTTATGCTCTCTCATTATAAGGAAGCGTGTGTTTAAGTTTGGATCCAGACAGACTGTGTTATGCTCTCTCATTATAAGGAAGCGTGTGTTTAAGTTTGGATCCAGACAGACTGTGTTATGCTCTCTCATTATAAGGAAGTATGTGTTTAAGTTTGGATCCAGACAGACTGTGTTATGCTCTCTCATTATAAGGAAGTATGTGTTTAAGTTTGGACCCAGAAAGACTGTGTTATGCTCTCTCATTATAAGGACGCGTGTGTTTAAGTTTGGATCCAGACAGACTGTGTTATGCTCTCTCATTATAAGGAAGTATGTGTTTAAGTTTGGACCCAGAAAGACTGTGTTATGCTCTCTCATTATAAGGACGCGTGTGTTTAAGTTTGGATCCAGACAGACTGTGTTATGCTCTCTCATTATAAGGAAGTATGTGTTTAAGTTTGGATCCAGAAAGACTGTGTTATGCTCTCTCATTATAAGGACGCGTGTGTTTAAGTTTGGATCCAGACAGACTGTGTTATGCTCTCTCATTATAAGGAAGTATGTGTTTAAGTTTGGACCCAGAAAGACTGTGTTATGCTCTCTCATTATAAGGACGCGTGTGTTTAAGTTTGGATCCAGACAGACTGTGTTATGCTCTCTCATTATAAGGAAGTATGTGTTTAAGTTTGGATCCAGAAAGACTGTGTTATGCTCTCTCATTATAAGGAAGTATGTGTTTAAGTTTGGATCCAGAAAGACTGTGTTATGCTCTCTCATTATAAGGAAGTATGTGTTTAAGTTTGGATCCAGAAAGACTGTGTTATGCTCTCTCATTATAAGGAAGTATGTGTTTAAGTTTGGATCCAGAAAGACTGTGTTATGCTCTCTCATTGTGTATTTTGTCTGCATTTTCAGTCCTCATAGCAGACACACTGCTTATCTAGAGGCAGTCAAGCTCTGATTTACTCTGTTGGATTCTTGCTTAGGTTTTTTGTGAAAGCAACTGATATAAAAGATTCAGAATGGCCAAGATTTGTGAAGCACGGCATTACTCAATAATGCCAATTCATCAACCATGCTTAATAAACAAATAAACTGCAAATATACTTCCCTCAATGCCAAATGACGTTTAAGTGATAAATTACGTAACTTTTGGCTTAGAAATTTAACTTTTTGGCATTAGAATCTTTCGTGTTAGCAATTAAAAAAATGTCCATGACATTGTCCATGACCTATGAGAAAGATGCTGATTTTGCATGACTTTCCAGGCCTGGAATATAAATTTTCTAATTCCATGACTTTCCTCGATTTCCATGACCTGTGTGAACCCTGGTTTTTACCAAGGTCGCAATGACGTTGACATTTGACCTTTTAACCTCAGCGTCATTGTGCGTTGCCGTGTCATTATAAGGAACCATGTGTTTGGGTGCAGTATGATTAACCAAACATGAAATATAAACAGAAAAGTTGAGCCAAACGCAAATTGGACGCTGCCACTACCACCACCGTACGACGTACACGGTACAGGATATTGCAATATCTGCTTTTACTTCGTAATGCAGAGCTAAAAACCTGACAACCAACTAGCAGACCGACGCATACTGATTTGGAGTCGTAACTAAAGATCATGGTTCTATATAAAGATTTGACCGCTAGAGGTCCTGCTGGATGACTAAAGCCTGGAATCATTGTTACGCTACATATAGTTATTGACCACTGGAGACAGTATTTTAATGAGTATTTTGTTATTAAGGATACAGAGCTGGTCAGAGGCACCAGGATATCTTTCTTCAAACTCTCCGGCGTAAGCTTACTCAGCGACTCCTCACTCTCAACAAATTTGCCCTGGGCCAGTTTCAGCTGATTCAACGATCCGGTCAGGAGCTCAATATCCTGAAAAATATTTAAACATATAAAAATAAAATTTCAAAAAAATATTTTAAAACGTGAATCGTAGACTAGATGTAACATGAGTGACAATTTGAAAACAATGTTTCTGGAAACGGGTGGCAACATTTCTCACAGATTTCAAAATAAATGCTAGTGACCTGTAAGCTGTCGATATTTATAGTATGGTTGTGCTCAAACGAGTTCAGCTGCTCATGATATCGCTTTTCCATTGCTCATGATATCACGATATCGCAAGCAATAGAAATTTGCCAATAGCAATAGTAAGCAATAGAAAGTAGTAGCATTAAAACAACAATATTCGTACCGGGGTAGCTACGTTCACCGGCATACAAGGAATATATGAGGGTAGCCTCGAGTACATAGCCGAGTAACTACAAGTGACCGCCTAAACTCACTCTGCATTAGAGCTGGGCGGTATTGATATTTACATGACGGTACCGGTACCATGAAAAAATACTGCGGTACCATGGTATACCGTCATCTGAGCTTGAGGCATGCCACAAAATTAGAACAATTTTTTCCATTTCCTTTTCACTTCCATCTCCAATCAACGGTAAATATAGGTAAAATAAATAAATCGGCTTTCTGATTTAGAGAAGAAAAACATGGCTATTGCGACTGTTTAGTTTCACGATTTTATTAGGTCACTATTTTTATTGACGTAATATCATTCACGGGAATATCGGTCAAAGGGTGTGGTCGACTCGCTAAATATAACCCGCTGTTTGAGACATTGGGGTGCACTATTTTCAATCTGGATTGTTCTTGCTATTAATGCGTGCGACCAGCAAACGGTAAATTTTATTTTGGCAGTCGAGCGCTTTGATAAACAGAGTCCAGACAAAATCTGCGAGTATTTAAACGGGGCGAGTGTTGTACGCTTTTATTTCTGTTGGAGTCGTATATTCTGTTACTCGTGAAATAAACGAAATCTAGGATTTCTTTTTTCACGAGAGAGTTGATACTTACCTCCCTAATACTTTTGATATTGCTAAATATCGGCTTTCACTCAATAAAACACTCAGATTAAAAACAGTTAGGTGCCCCTACTGGGCAGGGAGTCAGAGGTAGTCCGGCGGATGCTCGCCCCACCACCGCGCATGCGCCGACTACTACTTCCTCTGGCTCATTTATTGGCTAACACATGCAACTACCAAGAGCCTGAAGACCGAGCCTCTGTGGGGCGGAGAGGCCGGGTCAGTATCTAGGGAGGTAAGTATCAACTCTCTCGTGAAAAAAGAAATCCTAGATTTCGTTTATTTCACATCAAGAGTATACTTACCTCCCTAATACTTTTGATATTGCCAGAATTCGAAAGTGAATCTGGCGGGAGGGAGGCGAGGTCAAAAGACCAGCTCTTCCCTATACGCTTTCAAGCGTTTAAGGCACTTATGACGTCTGAAACTGTGTGAAAACACAGTCAGGATTTGATAAACCATCGGATAACACAACCGATGCCTGAGAGATGACCGATTTGTCATATGCGCTCCCCCCCCTCCCTTGGGAGGAAGATTAAATGACCTCAATGTCCTACACGCTCTCTTCGTACTAGTGCTAAGTACTATAGGACAGAGACGAAAAGGCTCCATTTTCGTATACTCTCTATAAAGAACCACAACCCACATAAACCATCACCATATTAATAACACTGGGTAACGTGACAATACAAACAATGAACAACACATGAACAAGACTGACCTTGTTGTCCTAGGAAGCTGTCATCATGAATCCAGTAGAGAAGGATGATACAGTCCCGACAAGTGGTTGTCACCGTCGCTGAATGGCGAAGTATATAAGCAATGCGGAGGCACTCTTCACAAACATAAAGCGGTTATTGTTTCAAAATCGACAAGGCGAGAGGGTTAGAGGTGTCACAGAGGTAATGGTCTGTAAAACTAGACTCACAGTGCCACTGAGCCACTGACATAATATCATCCACAGGGACCCCATTAAAAAGGGCAGTGGATGTCACGACACCGCGGACACTGTGAGCCTTGGCCACGTCAACCTGTCGCCCGGTGGCGGATTTGTGACAAAATTGAATACATTCCACAATCCACCTAGAAATGGTGTCCTTAGACGCCCTACCATGGGGTTCAATATATGACAACCATAACGCTGACTGGTCGGTACGCCACTCCGAAGTACGCTGTTTGTACCGGAGCAGCGCCCGTACGGGGCACCATACTTTAGAATTAGGATCATATCTAGTTAAAGATGGCAAAAAAATAGGTTGACCTGGATATTTCAATGACTGATTTTTAGACAAGAAATTAATCCTAGGTAGAAGCTTAAGGCCTTCCCCTGTAACCACAAAACGGTCAACCTCGGCTGATAAGGCGTGAATTTCACTCCTACGCCTTGCCGAGGCCGCAGCAATTAAAAATACAGTTTTAAGAGTTAACATTTTCATAGAAATGGAACTAAGTGGTTCAAAAGGCTTATCACCTAGTACCTGGAGCACCAGTGATAAACTCCAAGACGGAATCAGTGGAGGATTCCTTGGTCTTAGATTGCCCATGCCTTTAATTAATACATTTAATGTACTTACTTCATCACTCCCCCTATTAGCCAAGCAAGGAATAACAGTCATTAAAGCTGACTTATAACCAGCAATAGAGTTAGGCTTGAGGCTATAGGCATCATATAGGTGACAGAGGAAATCAGCCACTACCTGAATAGATGATTCCATTGGATCAATACATCTTTTTGAGCACCATTCTGCAAATCTGTTGATTTTATAATTATATGCTCTGGAGGTTGACCCCCTCCTGGCTTTGGCCATAAACATGGCCGCTTGCTCAGAAAAGCCCTCCTTAATTCTAGATTCCTTGACAACATCCACGCAGTCAATCGGAACATTGACGGATTGTCGTGAAGGGCCTTGCCCTGGAAGATAAGGTTGTCCATCAGAGGCAGCGGAACCGGATTGCAGACCAGAAGGTCCAGCAGATCCGTATACCACGATCGGCTTGGCCAATCCGGGGCGATCAGAAGCACTTGGCACTCCTGCTGCCTGATTTTCTGAAGCACCTTTGGAATCAGGATTGCTGGGGGGAATGCGTATGCATACATTCCCTCCCAGCTGATAGCTAACGCATCTGTTGCGAAAGCGCTTGGGTCTGGAATCGGAGAGACGTACGTCGTCATCTTCGCATTCTTCTTCATCGCGAACAAATCTATGTTGGGTTTCCCCCAATGGTCGAACAGACGATCCGCCACACATTGATTTAGTTGCCATTCCGTGGGTAAAACACTCATCCTTCGGCTCAATGAGTCTGCTAGCAGATTTAACCTCCCCGGAATATGAACTGCTTTCAAGGTGATCCCATGATCCAGGCACCAACAAAGCAGTCCCCATGTCATCATACGGAGACTGGGCGACTTCGTTCCGCCCTGGCGGTTTATGTAAGTCACTACTGTTGAGTTGTCTGAACGAATTAGAACAATCTTGCCCTGAACTTTCTGTAAGAAATGTTCCAGGCCCAGGACTACTGCTCTTAGCTCTAGTAGATTGATATGTTCCTTGGACTGATCCAGATCCCAAAGCCCTGATACTGTGGACTCTTCCAGACAAGCTCCCCACCCCTCCATCGATGCATCTGTATACACAGTCACCTGAGGGTGGGGAGGGGTTAGCAAAACCCCCAGCAAGAGATTCTCTGTATTCAACCACCATTGCAGGTGGTGAATCAGAGGCGCCAACACCGACACGTTCGAGTCCAGCGAACCTGAACTCTGGGTCCACTGTGTCATGAGAAACAACTGGATCGGACGCCTGCGCAAGGCGGCCTGTGGAATGACTGGTTCCAAAGAAACCATCAAGCCCAGCATTCTCAAGTAAACCCGTGCCAGGACATGACGACTGTCGCACACCGACTGAATTACCGAGATGAGTACTTGAACCCTCTCCTGAGTGGGGTACACATACCCCGTCTCCAGATCGAAGAACATGCCCAGGTAAACAAACTTCTGGGATGGAGTTAGCTCTGATTTCGGGAAATTGATCATCCAGCCCAAGTCCGAGAGAGTTTTCAAAACAATCTCCAGATTGGCTGACAACGATTCCCGGGTGTGTGCTTTCAATAGCCAGTCGTCTATGTACGTGTGGACTGCTATGCTTCTCCTGCGGAGGTATGCAGTGATCGCGAGAACCACACGGGTGAAGACCCGAGGAGCCGTGGAAATTCCGAAGGGTAACACCCTGAATTCCCACCGCCGGCCCTGAAATGCAAATCTCAGGAAGCGACGGAAACTCCTCTCTATGGGAATGTGGAAATAAGCATCCTTCAAATCTATCGACGCTGTCCACATCCCTCGCTCTAACCCCGCCAACACCGAGCGCACAGTCTCCATCTTGAAACTGGGTGTCTCGATGAACTTGTTCAACGGCTTGAGGTTGAGAATCGGCCTCCACCCTCCGGTGTTTTTTGTTACTAAGAACAGGGTTGAATAGAAGCCCGGGCACCTCTGTGCCGGCTGAATGGCTTCTTTTAGTATGAGGGAATTTATTTCCTCCTCTATACACAACCTCTGATCCGGATCCCGTGGAATGGGAGTCCAGATCGGCGCGAGAGACAGTCGCGATGGCGGGCCTGTCACCCAGTCGGGACGATACCCGACCGAAAGCCATCGCAAGACTAAACGGTCCTGAGTCAACCGCTTCCACTCTGGCAAGCGGGCGGCCAAACGGCCGCCCACCGGTCCACCTAGGGATAGAGGTGGACATAAGGAGGGCCAGAGTGGCACTGTTCTCTCGGCCTGAAACACCGGAGTGGTTCCCACCGCGGTAACCAGGCCATCAGGCCCGATTACCGCGACCAGATCCCCGCGCGCCCCGCCCAGCGCCGCGCGCACCACGGTGCGCGGGCTGCTGTCTGGCTGGGTGCGGCTGGGGAGCCTGCGCCCCCCTCACTGCTGGCCGAATCGCCCGTGGCCTAGGCCTACGTTGCGACGGTGGCTGGCCCCTGACCTGGCCAGCACCACCTCGAGCCTGCAGAGGACGATACGCAGGGGGTGCCGCGCGAACACGCTCCCGCCGGAGCACCTCAAATTGTTCCCGCAGCGCCCTCTGGTTATTAACCAGAGTGACCGTCTCCTGGAGGTGCCTGCATCCCTCACCTCCAAAGAGACCAGGACCTGTCATAGGCGTCCGCAGCAGCCTATTATACAGGTCCTGGGACGGGCACAGATTGTCAAGCGCAAACGTGCGCCTCGCCCGGACACTTCTGGTTACCGCCCGCGTCAAACAGTCCAAAGCCAGGTTGATACCATCCTGAATGGCTCTCTGGACTGTCACCGGGCTAGGTTGGCGTGATGCGGAAGCCGCTACCACCCCTTGTAGCAGCTGGGAAACGTGGGACAGAGCGGCAATCGACGCTCTCCCACTCTCCTCCGCATCCCGCAGCGCGGCATTTGCCGAACGCAACGCGTTCGAGCACAAGACTCCCGTGTCAGAACGGGAGCCCGGCCGCGCATCTTCGCCCAAAGCCGCGCGATCATCAACGCTCGGCTTCGGCACCACACCGTACCGCTGGTAATCCAGGGGCACGATGCGGCACCGCTTCGCCACCTCGCGAGGGGCCTTCGCGAGACGTCCATTCACCTTAATGGACGCCTCTGCCGCTTCGAACATGTCCACGACATGCTCAGCAAGCGGCAGAGATGGCATAGCGGTAGCCGCCGGCCTACCAGCTAACCACGGCCGATGGTCACGCTGGCTAGCCGGCAGCTCCACGGGTAGATCTGGCCGAACACTTACCAGCCACTGGCAAGCGTCCGACCAATCCTCCTCCGTGGCTAACTGCGAGCGCTCTACTAGACGAGGGCCTTCGTCTTCCTCCAGAGCACTCGCAGTTGATGTCGACGGCGGGTAAGCTGATACCCCTGGCAAGCCTGGAAAAGCATGCGGGCCCGAGAGAGCAGGCATGCTAAAATCCGCGGCTTGACCAGGAGCAGGCGCCGTGGCAGAGCGCGGGGTAAACACCGCTCTACCACGGGTCTGACCAGCACCAGCCATACCATCGGCAAGCCGAGGTATGCGGTATCCGTGGTCAACAGCACCGCCCGGGGACACCCTCTGGACCGTGAAATCTACTCCTGCGTGAGTAGAACCATGGAACACGTCGCCTGCATTCCCCGCGAGGGGTGCACAGACGTCGTATTCCATGGCCACGTCCTCAGAAGGCGACCCCAGCAGGAGATCCTCTTCTTCCTGGCCAGAAAGATTAGACTCCGGGTCAGCAAAGAGAGCTAACCCGGACTGGCCAGGAAAGGTGCCATAGGAGGGTTTGGCACCTTCGGCGCGCGGATACCCGGGGTCTGATGAGCAGACCGCGGGTCCCAGCAACAACCGTTGTCCACGGCCCCTCGGCGCGGCGCCATGCCTGCTGCCAGGGCCTTGGACTGCCCCCAACAAAGGGGCCACCTCTGAATCCACAACCGGACCGGACCTAAAGAGACCGGATTCAGAGGCGGGGATCACCTGCTCGTAAGCAGATGCCGAGGACAACAAAGGAGCTGGCCCAGGGAGCATGCCACGAAGCAACTCTGGGACCAGATCCTTTATTGTCCTCTGCATCTCTTGCAACATTTCGGACCTGAAGGCCTCCATATCCACCGCGGATGAGGCCTTCTTCTTACCCTTCTTACACACTTTCTCCTTCTTCTTCCTCTCTTCCTCCATTACCTTCTCCCTTGCCTGCAATGCGAGAAAATCAGACATTAATTCGCCCCCCCACAGCTTACATACGTCGCACTTCAGCAACGGTCCACAGGGACTGCAGCTGAAGCACAAGTGCGGGACGAAGCGGCTTTTAAGAAACCTCCCGCAGGACGGGCAACCAGGTCTCTGAAACAGGACAAAGGACAGGGACAATGAGCAAGATAGTTAAGGTTAGCGAACTCAAAACCAACTAAAAAGAGAGGACAGGATCATCAAGATCAGAAATCAAGAAGAACCAGCCATGGACAAAACGTTAATTGTTAATAAAAAGGCCAAGGCCGATTATGACGTCATCACTCTCGTGACCAAATTAATCGATCCGCAACAAGCACCAAGAGCAAGAACGAATTGTATAAGTAAACGGAACATTTCCGTTGAATTGGCATTTCGAGTACACAACAATCAGATATACAGAGATAACTCCTTCCAATTCTAGCATTGGCAAAAAGGGAAATTATCTCCCCTTTTGTTTACATTATAATTAGATACCTGATCCTTGTATAGACAAACCATCCAACGTGATGAACCGGAGAACTCCACCATAGTACGCCTCTACATTCTCTCCACCTCAGGGGAAGGAATTGGAGCAAGAGGGCAAAGTGAGAAGACCTTTATAACAGGCCTCCAACTCACTGAACATAGATCTTTTGGTTAGATAACCTAACAGTATTAGTAGGAAATGGAACCGTGGTGGAGAGAAAACATATCCTCTTGTGCCGAAAAGTCCATCAAAGCGCCTATGCGATACCTGTGGACAAAACACAAAGAGAAATGAGACATATGAAGCACCATGTTGTAAAAAACCAACATAATCAGGCGCTAATCACGGTAAGCGCGAGTCCCGGAAATACATTAAACCGGGACAAAACACGCTAGCATATCAAAGAATTCACCTGATAAAGCGATCCCGCTCCTTCTAAAGGCGAATCCTCCCTTTCCGACATGCTTCCACCAAAAAATAATCGTCAAACGTGAGCAAAAAACAAGGCAACGCGCAGAAAAGTATGAAAAACACAAAACCGCATGTAACCCTTTGCCAATAAATGAGCAAAGAGGAAGTAGTAGTCGGCGCATGCGCGGTGGTGGGGCGAGCATCCGCCGGACTACCTCTGACTCCCTGCCCAGTAGGGGCACCTAACTGTTTTTAATCTGAGTGTTTTATTGAGTGAAAGCCGATATTTAGCAATATCAAAAGTATTAGGGAGGTAAGTATACTCTTGATGTGAAAACAGGCCTATACACATACATATAACACGACATTGAATATAGCCGATTCCAAAGCTTCTGATAATTACCGAGTACCCGATGTGCAAACTAAAACACTATAATTTTTAGGTGTCGTTACTTAAACTGGATTTAATCCGTAAAGAAATTTCTTAAAACAAACCAGAAAAATAAAAAATAACGACTTCAACGCTGCTCGTTGTTAATAAATTAGCACGTGATCAAAACGGCGCGAGCAAATACTACGTTTTAGTAAATTTTCATTGATAAATTCAGCATAGTAATGTATTTTCCCACGGTCTAGTTCATGAACAACCAATCAGATACGTCTTTGCGAGATTGCTGTTGTGTTTGAATAGCACGCAGTTTGTATGTTATTTTGTTATTCTAGCGTGTTTGTTCGATGACAAAATGCTTGGAGTAATAAATTACAAATAATAGAAACGGGAATAGGGAATATATTATAGTGTAATTACTACCGGCGGACGGCCAGAGAATGAGTTTAGATGTTTTAAATAAAGCAATTTTACCGTGAGACTTTCAAGACGTACGTTTGACATACAATTCTGCCTGTCATTATTTTGTAATTGACGTCTTGACGTTTGTTTTTACAACAACCATTTCACCTGAACTCGGCTAATAGTTAGGGATGCCTGTATTTTTGGCACTATTAGCACTTATTTACCCTTGGTCAAGTCAGATTTTGGTCAACCATTATGGACGGTATTCACGGTATTTGGAAATGTCAACGGTCACGGTATCGGTTCACGGTATACCACGGGCCTCACGGTACTACCGTCAGACCGCCTAGCTCTACTCTGCATATGTACGGAAAATGTGCAGTTGCGCCAGTGTGTTATTTTTTCAATAATTTTCATTCTCGATACAAGAGTTTAGTGTACTTTGTGTTCAAATGCATCATACTAGCCAATCAAAATGTAGGAGGAGAAGAACTAGAGATCATCATCTAGAAAAATTGTAAAAATAATTATCTCGCAACAGTGGATGTTAGCGATCTTTTTGATATACGACTAATTGGCTAAAATAATGAAACAAAATTGAAGTGCTTTAGATAAATAACCCTTTGAGCATATTTAAGAACCAGTAAATTCATTTAATATCAGTTAAACCAGCGAGGATGCAATAAATACTGTTGGTGCATTTGAAACTTGCTAGTCAACAAAATATGGTACTTTGTAATTCTTTCACGACCGCCAAACCAAGAATCGATATCGTATGTTTAAAAATTGAAGGCAATGTCTTCCAATACAATTATCTTCAAAATATTCAACAGAAGATTTCTTACACTGTGTTCAAAATTGTACTTGAACAAATGTATGTATGTATGTAATTTTTTGTATGTATGTAAATTTCTATAGCGCCGATTCCGGACTAAACCGCTCAAAGGCGCTTTACAAAATTTAATAATATGCTCTTGTGAAAAGGTGAGTTTTTAACATAGATTTAAATGGCTCAATTTTGTTACAATTTTGAATGTCAGATGGTAGATTGTTCCAAAATTTTGGTCCTGCTCTCGAGAAGGCGCATTCACCGATGGTTAAATTAGAACGTGGTACGACACATAGTAATTGTGAATTTGATCGAAGGGACCTTGCTGATGTTCTTCGTACGATCAGTGAATTTAGGTAAGGTGGTGCAAGATCACGAAGGCATTTGAACACTAAGAGTCCGACCTTATAGCTGATCCGTTCTCTAACTGGCAGCCAGTGTAGTTCCTGGAGAACAGGCGTGATGTGTTCATGCATTCTCGTGCGGGTGATCAACCGAGCTGCTGTGTTCTGGGCTCTCTGCAGACGCTCCAACTGGGCTGATGTTATGCCAGTCAGTAATGCATTGCCATAGTCCAACCGGGATGTTATGGTGGCATGAACAAGTGTTTTAACTGTGTCGGTGTCAAGCAGATTTCGAATTTTGCTGATGTTTCTCATATTGACGAAGATGGAACGAGAGACAGATGTCACATGTGCTTCCATTGAAAGAATGTTATCAAAAGTTACGCCTATGTTGCGGGCACTGTCGCTAAAACCAATTTCGGCCTCTCCAACGTGGAGTCTTTTTATGTCCACATTCTGTCGGATGTGGCGAGATGTTATCAAGAGAGTCTCTGTTTTCTTGTCGTTCAGCTGCAACATGTTGTTCAACATCCAATGTTTGATGTCAAGAACACAGTTTTCGACACACTCACGGGCGTTTAACTGATGGTTTACATGGAACTCGAGGTACAATTGCGTGTCGTCCGCATAAAAGTGGTAGCTTATGCCATGAGATCGTATTAAGTTGCCTAGTGGTGCCGTGTATATTGTGAACAAGATGGGACCAAGCACAGATCCTTGTGGTACGCCAGAGCGTAATTGATTTGAAACTGACTTTAGGTTGTCCACAATAACAGTTTGGTAACGATTTGTAAGGTACGAATTGAACCAGGCAAGCGCTGTGTGCGATATACCGAGTTCTGTTAAACGTGATATCAGAATGCTATGATCGATTGTGTCGAAAGCTGCAGATAAATCTAAAAGAACCAATAGAACACACTTCCGGTCATCCATGGAGCAGAGAATGTCATTTTGTACACGGAGTAGAGCAGTTTCTGTGCTGTGGAGCTTCCGGTATGCGCTTTGAAAGGGTTCTAGTAGGTTGTTGCATTCTAGATGGTCATTTAGTTGCTTGGCAACGACCTTTTCTAGCACCTTGGACAGATATGGTAAGTTCGACACGGGCCTGTAGTTCCCTAGTGTATTTTGGTCGAGTGTAGGCTTCTTTATTAATGGAATCACATTGGCAGTTTTGAAAGAATCAGGTACGACACCACCTTCTAAGGACAAGTTTAACACCTTTGTTATTGCAGGTAGCAATTTGTCAACACATTCTTTAAGTATGTTTGTAGGCATTGGGTCCAGTGAGCACGATGTTTTTGATGAATTGCGGATTATTGTCAATACTTCATCGGGAGATACTGATTTGAATGACGTCATAGCGCAGTTTGACCCAGACAAACTACAAGAGTTAGATGGTGAATAGTCTGGATGTTGCACAATGTTGCTACGAATTAGGTCTATTTTCTCAGCAAAGAAATTTGCAAAACGATTTGCTAGTTCGACTGGATCTTTGTGCTCTGGCAGATTGTTCCTACATTTATCTTTATGGAGCAGTGTTCTGAAAATGGAGAATAGTTTCCCTTGGTTATCTGCGTTTTCGGATACTAATGTGGAATAATAAGTCTGTTTTGCTGCTGGAAACATGTTCTCGCTGCTACAAGCCACCAGACAATAATTTCATTGAGAGAAACAACTCCTGACTTGCTGAATATTTTGAAAATAAGTTGACTGAAAGTTGTTGGTGGCCTAGCCACCAACAACTTTCAGTCAAATTGTTTTCATGGTAAAATCGAACAAAAATTACCTCTGCAGTCCTATTGGAGAGATGTCAATTTGCAAGCCAAAATTACTATTTTTGAAAGCTTCCCACTGGAATAACAGGCTTGATGAATAAGTCAGTTAATTCAATGGTAAATTTTCACAATTTGTCAATTCAATATCTCAAAATGGTAATGAAAAGGGACACCATCATGAAAGGTATTCAGACAGACATCTTTTCGTGAGAATTTTTGAGACGCGATTTCCGGGATATGATCACCCTAGTATAAATTAAATTCACTAAAGTACGATCGCTAGCACATTGAAATGTTCATGAATTCGCGCAACCACGCTCTGTTAACATATTAAAGTTCATATGGTAACTTACTTCCAATACATTGAGGTACGCTTCCTCATTGTTACTCGTCCACTTTCCACACACCGAAAGCCACGCTCCCCGCTTCCTTCCATAACCATAGACGCTGAATTCCAATGTTCGGAGAATTACCGAATGATCACGGAAACGTCCGAGTCCCAAATATAAAACCGTATTGTTCATAATACGATGTAAATCAGTGTTTAACAGGGACAGTAGTTTCCAGGATCTTTGCGATCTCCTTTCTTGTATATGGCAGTAATACTGGCTGATTTCCAATCTGTAGGCACTTTACCCATTGAAATTGCTGCAGTGAAAATTTGCTGCAGTGGATAACTAACAGTACTCTTTAGTTCATATAGGATTCTCGGATGTAGCATATTTGGCCAAGGTGATTTCGAGATATTGAGCTTTCTAAGTTGCTTCTCGATATCATCGTCGGTGATTGAGAGGTCATTTAGAACTGGTACATTGAAGGTTCATTATCTGGAAGGTTTCCTTGGAGTTCGTTGGTGAAAACAGAGGAGAAGAATGTTGCTAGTACTTCTGTCTTTTCTAGATCAGATCCAGTTATTTCAGCAGGGTCTTGGTCCTTATATAGATCTGATATACTGGATTTGGTTTTTGTTTTGGATCGAACATAGTTCCAGAATTTCTTCGGATTTGTCTTTACCTGTGACACCATATATTTTTCACCCGCTTTTGTAATTTTTCGGGTGAGTGTTCGCACTTGATTTCTAGTCTTACAGTATTCTTGGTAAGTTTTTTCGTCCCTGCTTTTGAGATAGCTTGTCCATAGGCATTGTTTTAATTTAGCAAGATATTGTATTGTCTTGCTTTAGTAGTTCTTGGCGTAATATTTTTCTTTGGTACACACTTGTCAACAGCATCTTGAACGGTGGTTTTGAAGAATTGCCATTGTTTGTTTATGTTCTGGCAATTTTGTAGAGATTTTGCCAATCAATATTTAACATCGAGTTCAGTTTCATATAATCGCCTTTGTCCTAGTTATATCGCAGCTTATTGCTAGGTTGATCATGTAGATACACATTAAAATCAAAGGTTATAACCGAGTGATCGCTTTTACCCAGCGGTGATTCTATTTCAGCGTTTTCCACCATGTCCTCACCATTAGTGAACATGAGGTCAATACAACTTGGCTTGTCTGATTCCCGTCCACGTGTTGGATGACGCATATGTTGGTACAGCTTCAACAAACTTGAAATCCCTATAATCTATTAGTATCTTCCGACCTTGTTGTACAATTATCCCAGTTGATGCCTGGTAGGTCAAAATCTCCAAATATGAGAGCATAATACATAAGCGATATACATAAAGGTCGGCCAGTAAGGATGGTCCAACTTGGCCCTGTGCTAAGGATGCCATAAGACACACCTTGGAATTTGCCTTACTGGGAGCCAGCAAATATAAAGCCAGGAGAGGATGTTATGCATAAATCTGTTAAGCATGCTACGAGGTGAACTCAAGATAGGGTTGCACGATTATTCACTTTTCAAAATCGCGATCATTTAAGAAAAATAATCGCGATCATACGATTAATCATGAACTATATTAACTACGTCAATGCTGCTTAGAGGACGTTATTATGCTACTGCAGATTGTAAGATTATGGGTTAGGCACATGGGTATACATACATGGATAGAATACGCCAGTTGCTGATTGCAAACAAAGGAATGTATCAAGATTTTTCTAGACGGAAAACAGAAGGTACCGTATTTCGTTTAATTGTAGCCTATCCTCTAATAGAAGTCCACCCCCTAACTTTGACATATGAGCTCCAATGATTTCTTAGCAGTTTCAAAACAGCAATACTCTGTATTAGAAGCCCACCCCCTACCTCAGCAGATAATTTGTAAGAATAGCGTGTATAATAATAGCAATCGTGTCACAGGGTGTGTCTACTTCAGACCGATCTCTACCCTGATACATTTCCGGCCCCTCTAGAAGTCAATACAGGCCTCAGATTTGTAAATCTCGACCACCTAGTAGATTAATACTAATAGCAGGCCACGTATGTTCAAGATATAATAAAGTTTATTCCACACTTTTGTAGTTAAAATGTGCTTAAAACAGTCTTGGCGTGATTAAATAGCTTCCTTATAAATATATTTTAAGGCCAAATTTACGTACCAAACAAGTACGGGAGAAATGTGCATTAATTTTGTAACGCCGATCAACATTAAATGATCCAAATTGAATTATTACGAACGACAATATAGACGACTTCTTAGGTTGGCGAGCCAGCGGCTCTTTTGCGATGGGAGGCGGCGTGTTCTCACAAGATATTATACGCTAACGGGAGTTTATCAAACGGGTACCCGTTATTCAGATCAGTATAATACTCAGTTCCTATCGCGCAATGATAATATATAGAAATTCCTGAGTTCCGAGTCCCCGATTCCAGAATATTTATGTCCGAGTACTCGCTCTAACATAAAGTCTTCAATTGGAGGCGAATCACGTGATTTGTATTTCTTTCGCGACGCCATTTTATATCAAATTGTGGATTAATTTTGATGTAATAAACGACCGTTATTAAAGGATACGCAATATTTAGGCGCTCAAATCAAATAATTTCACTTCCCCGGTGATGTTTTGAGGTATACATTAAACATAGGCGTAGGCGGTGAGAATTTTTACGTGAGAAAATGCGTTGAATTTCCGTGGTATCAGTTCTAGAAATTTTTTGGGAAAACCGTTAGCGCATAACTATTCGGAGAATGGGGAACGCGGGATAAGCGTGTGTGATTACAACAACAATGACAAATAGCGACCAAGTGAACAATCTTTATTCATCTAAAACTAATCATGAGTCAATGTACAAACAAATCAGTTATTTATTTATTTAGTTTATTTAATCATTCACACATTCGGCTGACAGCCGGATGTTTGTTTCCATGCTTGGTAACGCGAGCAGAGTTTCACAAGCGTAAAAGTGTCTTGACAAAAATTTCAACATGGCGATTATATGATCATTATTTCATTTTATAATCGTCCACGATCATTTTGAATTATATGATCGCGATTAATCGAATAATCGTGCAACCCTACCTCAAGAAAGCAGGACTCATTACACTCAAATCAAGAATGAACCTGAGGAAGCTAAAGATTTTGGCTGAGGATAAGACACAGTGGTCAAAAGTGAAGGACTGATTGCAGCTGTAAGATGTTTCTACTACTATAGCCACAGAATACACTAATCATACACACATACATTGTTGATATGCCTGAAAAACTATTACATGAAAAAATACATCATTACATGTAGAGTGCAAAACTCAAATTACAAGGAAATAGGCCGTCCATGCATATAACGTTAATGGGCAGACATTCCATCAATACTTGGAGCAGTACATGTGTATTGTTCTATCAGCTTCGTCACGTTTGTGCGAGCCAGACAAATGAATACAGTCGATAACAGCCGCGGTCGAAAACAGACGCCAGTAGACCCAAAACAGCCGCCGGTATAGCGATAACAGCCGCCACTGCGTGTAGTATCTCGTGTCTAGTTATTTTATCATCTAAAATTATAATTAAGTTTTAACTGTGAGAATTATATTATTTGATAATTTATTACCGTCAATAATATTTGGTTCTTTTTTTCAGGCGGTGGTTAATTCGATGCCCGCGTACCACTCTGGTAGGGCCTACTACCATGGATATGTAATCCACAGACATATAGGTTTGTAAATTGCAAAGTTTTAGGAATGGATGAATACAGTTTTTTGTTTTGCCCCGCCCATCTCAAGTTAAGCAGCTTAAGCTCCACCCACACTTTGCCAGTATTGGGATCGATCGATCCATGCACTCCCCGAATCTCAATTTCCTGAAAACTGCAGGTAAGCTGTTTACTATTTTGAAACTAAGTTGACTGGGAACTGTTGCTGTAGTAAAGACATACAATTCGTAGGCTACAATTTGGCGCCAGTTGACGGACTAGTAAGCATTTATGATGGAAATTAATTATGTAATTCATGACGTAATTGATTGTGATCTCATAGATCGAGAGTGTAGACTTTTATAATTTATTGTTGATATGTTCATATATTAACATACGTTCATATTACGATTTTGAATGATTTATTAATAGGTCTATCATAGATAACACGCTCCTAAAATTACGATTTTGCATGATTTGTTATTAGATTTAGGCTAGTTGGGTTCATCTAATATGCATATATAAATATACGCGTAATCTGTTGAATATTTTGAAACCTATGGCAACAACAGCGCCCAGGCAAATTAGTTTCAAAATATTTAAGAGAATCTTCATTAAATAGGCCTAGTAAAGACATACAACTCGTACAACAACGCTTAGTCCGTCATCAATTATGCATTCCTGACGACTTATCTACGTCATTCATGGAATAGTTGATTATGACATCATCCTACACATCACGTAGTTGATTATGATGTCATATGATGGATAAATTGAAACGGTCTATTGAGAGCCATGCACAGTATCATGCATTCGAGTGCCGTGACATATGTTGATTGTTATGCATTTGTGTGCTATATGTTAGTTTGTATTTTATGTCAATCAATCAAACTTTATTGGCAATTCATCAGAAAGTGCCTTTCTTCTTCAACTAGTATATTAGCATGCGCTATTGATAATTAGTAATATGTGCACAGAAAATATAGTGTTTTTCCGTTACACTAAAATCTCATAGCTGGGTTCGTGTTTGATCTAACACTTGATCATCGTCGTATGAACAGGTGGGGTAGGGGCGAAGGCCCCATCCCGGCCCAGGTTTTTCCTCTACCATTGTGTACCCGGCCATAGCGTCCATAGTTTTTGCCCCACCCATACATTAGCCACCCCACCACCACCCCAGAGTACATTCATAACCCCCTGGCACTACCAGTGTTAGTGTTAACTAGGGTTGCACGATTATTCACTTTTCATAATCGCGATCATTAAAAAAAAAAATTCGCGATCATACAATTAATCATGAACTATATTAACTACGTCAATGCTGCTTAGAGGACGTTATTATGCTACTGCAGATTGTAAGATTATGGGTTAGGCACATGGGTATACATACATGGACAGAATACGCCAGTTGCTGATTGCAAACAAAGGAATGTATCAAGATTTTTCTAGACACAAAACGCCTCGGATTTGTTAATCTCAACCACCTATTAGATTAATACTAATAGTAGGCCACGTATGTTCAAGATATAACAAAGTTTATTCCACACTTTTGAAGTCAAAATGTGCTTAAAACAGTCTTGGCGTGATTAAATAGCTTCCTTATAAATATATTTTAAGATCAAATTTATGTACCAAACAAGTACGGGAGAAAATGTGCATCGATTTTGTAATGCTGATCAACATTAAATGATCCAAATTGAATTATTACGAATGACAATATAGCCGGCTTCTTAAGTTAAGATATTATACGCTAACGGGAGTTTATCAAACGGGTACCCGTTATTCAGATCAGTATAATACTCAGTTCCTATCGCGCAATGATAATATATAGAAATTCCCGAGTTCCGAGTTCCCGATTCCAGAATATTTATATCCGAGTACTCGCTCTAAAATAAACTGTTCAATCGGAGGCGAATCACGCGATTTGTATTTTTTTCGCGACGCCATTTTATATCAAATTGTGGATTCATTTTGATGTAATAAACGACCTTTATCAAAGGATACGCAATATTTAGGCGTTCAAATCAAATGATTTTGAGGTATACATTAAACAGAGGCGTAGGCGGTGAGAATTTGTACGGAAGAAAATGTGTTGAATTTCCCTGGTATCAGTTTTAGAACTTTTGGGAAAACCGTTAGCACATAGCTATTCAGAGAATGGGGAACGTGGGATAAGCGTGTGTGATTACAACAACAATGACATATAGTGACCAAGTGAACAATCTTTATTCATGTAAAACTAATCATGAGTCAATACAAACAAATCGGTTACTTATTTAGTTTATTTAATCATAAACACATTCAGCTGATAGCCGGATGTTTGTTTCCATGATTGGTAACGCGAGCAGAGTTTCACAAGCGTAAAAGTGTCGTGACGAAAATTTCAACATGGCGATTATACGATTATTTCATTTTATAATCGTCTACGATCATTTTGAATTGTATAATCACGATTAATCGAATAATCAAAAAATTGTGCAACCCTAGTGTTAACACGGCCAGTGTTAGTGTTAGCACTACTGGTGTTAACACCTGGCTTGGTGTTAGGGATCAGATTTAACACTAACACCCAGACTTGACCTCACCCAGTGTGGTATGTATTTAGCGCCGATAGCATGACATTTAAGGCCGGGTACCACGCGATTCGCACCAGGATGGATTGTACATTCATGTATTTACTCGCAGTCATGCATTAATTCCCATTTTTTGTAGCTTTTGTCTCGATAAACGCGATCTAAAAATTCTAGCGGACGACATTTCATTATAACGTCATAGTTACTATGAACGTGTTTGTATTTCTCGAAACAGCAAGGAGCACCACGCTACATCGGTACACATTTTATAACGTCATTGGACTGGCGCCACTATTTAAAGGTGTAGACCCCGGTAAAAGATGCAATAAAGCTGGTGGATATTACGGACAATGGGCAGACGAATTTGTTGTGAATATAGTGGACTGGATTTACCAGAATGCCCTCCAAGCTAGATTAAAAATTAGCTTCAAATGTACTATACATGGGCATACATACGTATTTAGTACATTTCGACCCTATGCAAATTCGTCCTATTTATTTAAGCAATAAATGGTGTCTGCATTCGCTCACAGGAGTCTGCTGTTTTAGATACTAAAACACGAAATTAAAAAATATTAAATATAGTAGTATGTAGTGCTACCGTGTTTTCGTATTTTTTGATTTCGCGTTTTGGTATCTAAAACAGCAGACTCCTGTCTCCTGTGGTTCGCTTTATAAGTTATAGGCAACGCCTATTTTCATATTACTGTTTTAACCAGATTTCGTGGCAAACCGAAAGCCCTTGTAGACCTATCATGTCCAATGGGAGGGGTTAGAATCAAGATATCGCCCTGATGAGGCTAAGCCGCTGATGAGATCTATATTCTATGGCCTTTTTTATGCGCTAAAAAATTAAAACGAAAACTGGTCGTATATGAATGTTTATGTATTATAGATTGCTAATGTAGATGTAGTACATATAAACTAATTGTCATTCTTGAACCTGCTCTAACTGCTGTATCAGTTGATTTAATCTAGGGATTGGAAGCTGTGAAATTTGGTTTAAATCCATCGTTTGTGACTTGGCTGACATTCTTCTTCTTCTTTCACATGCAGATTTCCACCAAGTGATGAGGAACCTCCGTGTGGAGTTTTAAAACAGTTTATATTGAAAGCAACAAGTAACGACTGTAGCCGATGAACGATACGATGGGATTGTGGTACATGTAGGAACAAATGATATCGGTCGTAAGAGCCTTGACAGAATGATAGAGGACTACACTACACTCATACAAATAATCCGTCGCCAGTCACCCGAAACACAGGTATTTGTATCATCACTGCTTCCACGCCCAAACGAACCATATGAAAATGATCTGGTCAGTGAGTTCAACACACGACCAGAATCCCTAGCGGTGTGGCTCGCTGTGACTTTCATTAACCATTCTTTTATTTTCAGCAGCGAAGAGGGCCAAGTATATGGTGAGTTATTCTGGGACAATGTCCATCCCAACAAATCAGGAATAAATCTCCTATCGACTAACATCCAAGATTACATAAATTATTACCTTTTACAGGATTTTCGAAATGGAAGGACATGGAGGTGCTAGTTTTACCATCTTGCGATCAATCCGGTACACGGCCAGTCATATATAAACAAGTACCAATACAACTATCAAACCATTTCAGTTTATTACACAACGAGTCCATAGCCACTCCAGATGATAACATAACATAACATAACATAACAAGTATACAGCTTACCAGGACTTTTACGTCCTATTATCAGCTGGTGTATAAACTATAATTATTAATTATTAATGTATGGTGATTTTCGGGTGATTTGGCTTATCTAATGCTCTATAGTTGTAGTACACTGGGTGCGTTACATAGATTTTGTCTAGTCTAGCTTTGAATGTGTTTATGGTAGGTGCATCAACGACTGCTTCCGGTAATGCATTCCACCAGTCTATGATTCTGTTGGAGTAAAAATTCAGTCTATTGTTAGTATTCGCTCTAGTTTTTCTAAGTTTGAATTTGTGGCCACGTGTTCTGTCATCTTGATTTAATGTGAATAGTTTACTGGGATTTACTGAGTAGATATTATTGAGATACTTAAAAACATTTATGAGATCTCCTCGTATTCTTCTATACATTAAGGTTGGTAAGTTGAGATTCCAAAGACGATTTTCATAGGACATGTTCCGCAAAGCTGGTACCATTTTAGTCGCTCGTTTCTGGACTTTTTCTAATTGTTCGGCAAATTTCCATGTGTGTGGGGACCAAACGGGACCAGCATACTCCAGATGAGGGCATATTAAACTTTGGTACAGCATCTTAAATATGTCTGTAGTAATGGAATGAAACGTTCTCCATATAAGCCCTGTCATTCTGTTGGCTTTTGATGTGATGTTATTTATATGGGTTTCAAATGTTAAGTTTGAATCGATTATTATACCCAGATCATTGATCTCGCTCTCCTCCTTTAGGACTACTGTTATATCATTATCAAGGAGTTTGTACTTACACTTACTGGCACTTGGCTTGTGGCCAATGTGCATAACTGAGCTTTTGTTTGTGTTGAACATTAATTGCCAATTTTGGGCCCAGTTTTGAATGGCCTCTAGATCATTTTGCAGGATTTCACAATCACTCACATCAGTTATTGAGTTGAACAGTTTAGTATCGTCTGCGAAAAGATAGAGTCTGGATTTTATGTTTCTTGGCATGTCATTTACGTATATTACAAACAGTAGTGGTCCAAGTACACTGCCCTGTGGGACACCGCTTATGACCCTGGCCCAATCTGAGGCTGCCCCATTAACCACGACTCTCTGCTTTCTTCCTATTAGAAATGACTTAATCCATTCTAGGAGTTTCCCCGAAATACCATATGCGTTTAACTTGATAAACAATCGCTCGTGTGGTACAGAGTCAAAAGCCTTCTTAAAATCAAGATAAATTACATCAATCGATTTCTTATTATCCAAAGCATTTGTCCATTCGTCTATTACTTCTAGCATTTGAGTTACCGTTGATCTCCCCTGTAGGAACCCATGTTGGTATTCGGTAATTATTTCGCTTTTCTTCATATACTCTATCAGCTTGTCCCTTACTATGCTTTCAAGTATTTTGGATGGAACTGAGGTTAGACTGATGGGTCTGTAATTGTTCAGATCCCTCTTTGCTCCTTTTTTATGCACAGGTATAACATTAGCACATTTCCAGTCAGAAGGTATAGTCCCTTCTGATAATGACTTGTTATAAATTATGCTAAGTGGTTCAGATAATACATCTTTTAGTTCATGTAAAATTCTTGGATGCAGGTCATCAGGACCAGCTGATTTATTTGTTTTTAAATCTGCAAGTTTTTTTCTGACGTCTTCAACAGAGACAGTAATATTGTTTATTGTTGTTGTAGTCTCTGTTGTAAATGTTGGGATACTATCTAGGTTCTCATTGGTGAAGGTACTAGAGAAAAAGCGATTTAGTTCTTGACTTTTTCTTTCGTTTGTGGTTATTAAATTGCCATCAAGATCTTCTAAGTCTCCCACATTATCTTTGGACTTGAGCTGGCTATTTACATAAGCCCAGAATGACTTTGGATTAGATTTGCTATTTTTAGCTACAGTTTCCTCATATTTTTTAACTGCCCGTTTACAGAATTGGTTCACCTGATTTCGTATACTAGCATATTTGTTGTAATCTGTTGATGCTCTTGTTTGCAGATACCTTTTCCACTTCCTTTCTTTTTTTCGCACTAACTTGAGGGCCTTTCTGTCTAACCAGGGTGGCCTATATCTTTTATTGTTTTTAACTTGTTTGGTTGGAATATAGTCTTTCGTGAATTTATTTACAAGATTTTTGAAATTTATCCAACATTCTTCGGGGGATTTGTTGTGGAAAAGTGCTTCCCAGTTAATACTTAGAGCTGATTGTAGTGCGGAATAGTCACCTTTGTCATAAGCCAATTTATTGGTCATATTCTGCTGTGGTTCAGCGTAGCATTTTAGTTCATAATAAATGCATATATGATGAGCCATACATAGACACTATCAACAGCAATACAAACACAAATACTGAACTGCATGTACATTCTCAGGCAGAAATTAGCACAAATCAATTGCCAAAACATTTACAATCAAACAACAATGGAAATTCTAAAACAGTAACGAACACATGTATATACACAAATGCAGATAGTTTGATTAATAAAAAGGCTGAGCTCGAAACACTAGTACAGAATATTCGCCCTGCAATCATATTAATCACGGAAGCCTTACCTAAAAACACAACCATCAACATTAGTGAACTACAGATTGATGAGTACCAACTATCACTGAATAATAAACCATCAAGGGGAGTTATTATATACACCTGTGCAAAAGTTAAGCACCACCCTATTTTTACGCACATGCGAGGGTATATTCATGTGCTATGAAGAAAGCAATAGCATAAACATTTATGTACCCATCCATCTTAGTGCAAGAGGTAATAATGCAACTAGAGGAATGCTGATTATGATGGTGGGGAAACACTGTATGTTTTTGTTTGAACTTGAAAACGAGGCCTGAATATGGTTACGTTGACACAACTGACAACTATTGCCCTACAGTTGACACACGTGGCTAGATTGTCATTAATGGTGTCTGAAAACGAAGTTTAACATCTGTGCACGAGTTTGAGACTGTCATTATTAATACCGGGTATATCCACCTTGTGCCTGGATGACGGCCTGGACACGACGTCTCATGCTGGTCACCAACCGACTGATACGCCATTGTGGTATTCGTTGCCATTCAAGATGGAGTGCGTCTGTTAATTCCTGTAGGTTCTGCACAGGAGGATCCCTCCTTCTCACCATGTTTCCCAGAATGTCCCAGATATGCTCAATAGGGTTCATGTCAGGGCTCCTTGCTGGCCATGGTAGGGTTTCGATGGCATTCTGGCGGAGGTATTCATGCACAGCTCTAGCACGATGTGGTCGGGCGTTGTCATCCATGAATATAGGGTGGGTTCCAGGTGCATAATTTACAAAATGAGGGACCACAACTCTATCCAGTATGGAATCTTGATATCTTTGTCCATTTAGTGTTCCAGGTACAGTCAACAGATCCAGCTTACAATCAAATGAGATGCACCCCCATATCATAACGGACCCTCCACCAAATGGAACTTCTTCCATGATGTTACGTTGGTTGTACGCCGTGCGTCTGGACCTCCATACACGAGTTCGACCATCTGTGGCATGAAGCAGGAACCGACTTTCATCGGACCAGTGTACCCGTCTCCAGGATCTCATGTTCCAGTGTCTTCTTTCGTTGCACCACCTCAGACGCTCCTCTTTGTGGTGTGCAGTGAGGAGAGGACGTCTGACAGGTCTCCTAGCTTTCATGCCAGCAGCATACAGTCTCCTTTTGACGGTAGACATTGACACTCTATTGCGCGTTTACCATTGCTGGCTGAGCACTCTGCTGTTGGTGAATGGAGATCTCCTAACAAGGCGTATTAGGGCTCGATCATCACGGGCAGTAGTCTTCTTCGGTCTTCCAGATCTAGGCCTGTCCTTCACCTCGTTAGTTTGCCCATGTTTTGCAATCAAACGACTGATTACAGTATGGTTAATGTTCAGCTGTCTGCCAATCTCTCTGCATGACATACCAGTGGTATGCATGCCTATGATTTGCCATTTCACACGATCACTTAACCTTCGTCTTGCCATAGCGGTTCACAATCAAGAGCTAATTCTCTCTGTACAAATAAACCACGGTCATGAACACAAAATTCCTAATCTTGTCGCCTAAATCTGTATGTAATGTTCTACACCTCAAACTGGACTTTTACATAACTGAACACGTGTGCTGTTTCCCGCCACGCACGGACATCAAGCGGCGTGAAGTCATGCATGCATGTGCATTTCGTACTTGGAATTATGTCAGCTAACGCGGGGACAAAATGTATGGCAGCCTAGTTGTACCATCATGTTTCTACGTTCTATTGTTTTTGCTGGTGCTTAACTTTTGCACAGGTGTATATATACACATGTATCACTAAATGCTCAATCCTGTGACATCTTGAATGACGATGACTTTACCGAATCAGTATGGAGTACATGGACGACACAACAAAAGGAAAGAATTATCATTGGTTGCATCTACAGAAGTCCCAGCTCAGATGGCTCAAATAACAAAAACCTCTTAAATCTACTACAGAAAGTTGATGCAGCAAATACAGACCATATTCTTATAGTAGGGGACTTCAACTACCCATCGATAAATTGGAACACAGGCTTTTCTCCAAAAGAAGAAGAAGACGCTTTTCTTAATACTACCAGCGATATTTTTCTACAGCAACTAGTTACTAATCCGACTCGACATAGAATAAATCAGACTTCAAATCTTTTGGATCTAGTTTTAACAAACAACGAAAACATCGTCCATGAAATAACTCACCTACCGCCGCTAGGTAAAAGTGATCATGACATTCTACAAATATCACTACATCCTGACATCTTAAGCACAAGCAAACAAATAGCTAAGCCAAAACTACTGTTGAACAAAGGACGATATAACGAACTGCGAAGAGACTTAGGAATGACTGACTGGAATCATCTACACCAACTTAATGCATCAGAAGCTTGGAACTTCATACACAAAACATTGAACACAGTGTAAGAACAGTATATACCTACAACAAAAAACCATGGCAAGAAAAAGCACCTCTGGATTGATCGGGCGGCAACAGATTCACTCAATAGCAAAAAGCGTGCATACAAAAGATACAATGAAACTAAGAAAACTACAGATTACACACTCTACAAAATTGCTAGAAACAAAGCAACAGCATGCATCAGAAAATCAAAACAGACATTTGAACGTAAAGTGGCAACTGAAAGTAAGAAAAATCCTAAAGCCTTTTGGAACTATGTCAAGAGTAAAACAGTTCTACGTGAATCAATTAGCAAGCTACGTAACCCTGCAAACGACACCATGACCACAGATGATACAGAAAAAGCAAACATTCTCAACACATTTTTCTCAAACATGTTCACTCCAGAAAATCTTCTTTCTACACCAATCATTAACCCCAGAAACAATGGTACCATACTAAAAGACATATTAATAACACCTATTGCCATCGAAAATAAACTAAAAGGACTCAACCCCAACAAAAGCTATGGCCCGGATGAAATACCAGTGAGAATACTAAAAGAAGCTGCTAAAGAAATTAGTACACCACTATGCATAATTTTCAACAAGTCTCTTGAAGAAGGCATTTTACCCGACATCTGGAAAATGGCAAATGTATGCTGCATACACAAAAAAGGCTCCAAGAATGACCCAAGCAACTACAGACCAATCAGTCTCACTTCTACATTATGCAAGGTCCTAGAATCTTTTATAAGAGACAGTATTGTAAATTTCCTGGAAACGGCTAATCTATTTACCAAATGTCAGCATGGATTTAGATGTAAAAGATCATGTAAAACTCAACTACTAGAATACCTGGAGGATTTAACAGCCATGCTTGACTCAAACGAACCTGTCGATGCAATATATTTAGACTTTTCAAAAGCTTTCGATACTGTGCCACACCAACGACTCCAAACAAAACTGAGAAGCTATGGTATTGGCGAAAATTTAGTAAAATGGATAGGGAACTACTTAAGCAACAGGAGCCAGAGAGTTAGAATTAATGATGCATCATCGGACTGGATTGAGGTGACCAGCGGCGTGCCACAAGGAAGTGTTCTAGGACCTATACTTTTTCTGATATATATAAATGACCTACCTGATCGATTAACCTGCCACTGCAAAATATTTGCAGATGATACAAAGATGTACGGCAACCCAGCTACCAGTCAGATTCAGGAAAACATAAATAAAGTATGTAAATGGTCGCAGACATGGCAACTATCTTTCAACACAGACAAAACGCATGTCATGCACTTCGGCAGAAATAACCCTCAAACCAAATACTATATGACAGATACACCTGATCCACATCCTGTATCAACATCAGATGTAGAAAAAGATTTGGGGGTTCATGTCGACAGAAACCTCTCTTTTGACATACATATAGGGAACATTGTATCCAAGGCAAACAGTACAATAGGACTAATCAAGAGAACATTTACCAACATTGATCAATCTACTTTCACGCTACTATACAAATCACTTGTGTGACCCATTCTTGAATACTGCAACTCAGCATGGTCTCCAAGACTGAAAAGGCAATCGCAGCTATTAGAAAGAGTACAACGCAGAGCAACAAAACTTGTCCCACAAATCAGAGAGTATAGCTACACAGAAAGACTTGAAGCCCTAAATCTAATGTCACTGAAACATAGACGGTTTCGTGGAGATTTGATTGAAACATTCAAACTCATCAAAGATCTATATAATATTGATAAGAACTACTTTTTCGAACTGTCCAATGTTACACGGACCAGAGGTCATAGGCTCAAGCTCAACATAAAACGTAGCAGCAAAGATATTCGGAAGCACTCCTTCGCAAATAGAGTGGCACAACATTGGAATTCACTGCCAACAACAATAGTCGAAGCAACCACAGTCGAAATATTCAAGGGCAAACTAGACATCTTTTTCAAAGAAAGAATATTTGAATTCGACTGAACACAATTAATTGTGGTGTGGCTTTGGACGTTGCTGTTACACATATGCTTATACAACATATGTGAGCCGTCAATTCCCAAAGTCATAATACAATTATTACATCACAGTGGACTAATCTTGAAACAGCCTGTGCATCTACATGAACATGCACACATGAAGATAGCTACACGTGTTGTATCCAGACCAGGGTTGCCTGCCCTACCAGTTTGGCACTGAGGCAATAACAAGCCAATGGCTTATGCCTTGTAAATTGATGTTGATGTTGAACGATAGTTAATTATGACGCAAAAAACACAACAGCAAACAGGAACGAAGAAACATGTGCGTGCAGTGGGTCAGTGGTCCTGGCAGAGAGCTGTCAGGAGACGGGTTCTTTCTTTGTGATAGGCTAGAATCCAGTCTCTGCTGATTCGTTCAATCAAGGATATGGGTTTTACTGATATTGACGCTGGTATGTCAGGATGCAGTGGATTGAGCAGCAGCATGGTCACGGTTTCGTCATTCGGCTTGCACTGGATTGCTCTGTACAGTTGGAGAGAGTGTGGCTGTCGAGTCTCTGCCAAGGCGGCGCAGGATACCAGGAAGTGTGAGGTATCTTCGTTGCCGTCATTATATAGCCGGCAGACTGGAGAGATGGTGCCTTTTCTGTCCCATTTTGCCAAGGTAGACTGGAGTAGATAGGTTCCGGTCAGGAGTCTGGCCTTGATGATAGCCTTCTCGGTCTCCCGTAGAGTTGCTGTTTGACTCTGACCAGATTGGAGCTGGACCATTCTCAAGTGTGACCATTGACTGCGACATAAACTGCATGGTTGACATTCCAGATGCTGTGTCCCATAGGTGCGTGGCCCAGAAGCTTGCTATTCCTTTGTTGACCTGATGTTTCCATTCTATTTTTGAGGGAGGCTGTGCTAGGAGAACATGGGCCGATGGTAGACAATATTTCAAGAGGAGCTGTTGTATGTATGACAGCCATAACTTGCTGGAGAGAGATTTCATTGCAAGTTGTCGCAGTATGATTGTATGATCTTGACGCGTTGAGTCTGCTACAAGATTCCTTAGAAGAGTGAGTGCCTTCTTGTGTATTTCACTGGCCACAGGTATGATTCCGAGAAGCCCATATACAGCTGGGTTTGCTGTATTTGGAGACAAGCTCTGTAACTGCCTCAGGATTGATCTAGCAAAAATCTCTAGTGGCTCGGTTTCTTTGGCGGTCAATTTCCAAAGCTCGGATCCATGAGTTAACCATGGCAGAATATATATTAACCAGATTTTCCGACAGACAACTGGGTTCAGGCCATTTTTTCCGTGTAGGCCGGCACCGAAGAGACTGTATGCTGCACTTTGGGCTGAAGCGATGTTCTTTTCCACCCTTTTCTGGTTCACCTTGCTGGAAGCGCTCATTAGAGTGCCGAGGTGTGTGGTCTCCTCAGACACTGCCAGGTTCTCGTTCTTGTAGCTCACGCCGGATTCTTGCGAGGGTGTACCGTAAATGATAGCACTGGTTTTAGCCATCCCTATGACATACCGATGGTCACTTGCAAAATTCTGAGTTGCTGTCAATGCGACTTGAGCATCTGGGTACTGGTGTTTTGCTAGGAGGGCGACATCGTCTGCACACATTGGTGTGGCTACACAGATATCTCCAATAAATGCTCCTGTTACAGCAGATTCAATCATCTTGAGGAGGGGATTGTTGAATACTTTATTATTGCTTGGAGAAAAAGATCTCCCTTGCCCGGTGCCCTGGAGAATCTTGAATGGTCTGGACAGCTCACTTTCCCACTTTACTTGGCCGGTTAGTCCTTTGTACCAATCATTGAGCAGACTCCACATAGCATTCAACTACCACGTATCAATGAAGCCAAGGAATTATAATTTGTGAGTATTATCCTGATATGCATGCAGACCACGGGTAAGTGATGACCTAAATTGGAATCATAGTTGGCACCAGCAATAAAGGCAAGTAAACACATTGAAAAGTAGTAAATAAAAAGCTCAACAAATAACACAATATGCCTTACATGGACAAATCAATCTGGTGCATTGATTGCAATGACACAAGTTAACCTGTTCATAACTGTACTGACAGCAGTCTACGATGTGGTCCATGTAATGAAATACGCTGGCCAACTAAAGCATTAAGAACATCCAAAAAAGGCTCCAAACAGAGGCCAAGCCCCTCAGGTCCCTCAAGTAGTCCACAACCTAGCACCCCAGTTAAAGTGATTGGCGCTTGCACCAACTATGCACCAAACCCTAACCATGTGTGCGCTAGCTGTGAACAACAGATCAACGATCATGAAAAAGGAGTGGAATGTGATATCTGCAAGTACTAGCTCCACAAAGAATTCCAACATATAGCTGGTGCACTTTACAATGTACTTAATAGCGAGGAAAGCGAGCAAATCAATTGGTTTTGCAACTTTTGCAAACGTGGCGCTAAAAGGCTTTTTCAACAACTACTTGTTCTTAGCGAGATACAGGACAAAATGGAGGAAAATTTGAACATGCTTAACTACGCAACACACCTATCTGTAAGACAAGGTTGAAATGGTGACTGTACGAGTGGCAAAATTAGAGGATACGTCCTCTAGCTCATCCAGTACCCTCCCTACACAAGAAGCCATATACCAGGAAATTGAGGACAGAAACTGTTGTACAGAAAATATTCTGTCTGTTAATATCCATGAAAACCAGAAAGATACTGGACCAGCCAGAAGACATGCTGACACTGAAGCAGTAATGCAATTATGTACAAATAATTTACAAACTGTAGCAACCGAATTGAATGATGTGTGTAGGATTGGAGTTTATAATTCAGACAATGCCAAAGGCGGGCCAATCAGGGTCCAAATTCCCAATAAAAAGGAACATTCCCATCTTCTAAAAAAATGGCAAACTACTCCAGCAGGTGGGGTGGAAAAAAATAAATTTATTGCAATTTATTTATTAAGTGGTCTAAATAGCATCGCCCCTCTAAATACTGGTATCCTGTAATATAATTTCTATATGTATTGTGACAACCACCATACGAATTCGGCAATATACTATGAATAATGACAATTTGTCATACATAGTCGTACTATAAAATACCTTGCAACCAACTCTTTGGTTCAACATGGTACCTGACAAACAGGTTTGACACATTTCTTGAAATATCCCTCACCTTGCCAATGTGCTCAATATATTGCATTTATAAAAATAAATTTTAATAAAACCTTTTAAATATTTCTTGAAATTTATGTTAGACCAATGAGCAGAATCATGTTGGACTAACCTAGACTGTCAATATTGTCCAAATGTTGTGTGTGTATGTTGGGCCAATGTTGGGTGGATCCATTGGGCCAACATTGGGTGGATGCATTGGGCCAACATGTTGACCCAATGTTAGACCAATTAGCAGAATGGTGCTGGGCCAACAATACAACATACGTTGCGCCAACGTAGTATTGTTATCTGGGTAGTTGACAAGATCGACCCTGCACAGGCACTACACTTCAATCCTTCACTCCTCACTAGTGAAATCCCAACCATCTGTAAGCATGCGCTTGTCTAACCATTATTTAAGAAAGGAGATAGAAGCGGGCAGCAATTATCGACCAATCTCATTAACTTTAGAGCACATTGTTAGCAGGGATGGGGTCAATTCCATTTTATCAATTCCAATTCAGTTTCCACATCAATTCATTTTATCAATTCCAATTTCAATTCCACCCAGAGAAGTTCAATTCCAATTCCAGTTCCATTTGATCAATTCCAAGTCCAATTCCAATTCCATACCAATATTTACTTGAGATCAACATTGTTATATTTTAACCCTTTAATGCCCAAGATTGGCAAAGAAAAACTAGATTTATCATTAGCAAATGACCATTTAAAAAATAGTCGCTCAGCATACGTATGCTTCTTCCTCAAGACCAGTGCAGAAGGCATTTTTGACTGGTTTCTCTGTTAATATTTAAAACAATTAGAATAAAAATTGTTGTTGCCAATAGGTAGTTATATTTTTCAGTAATATTATTGTCCAAAAGGTCAACATTCAGCAGATCTTATTTTCAGTTCATTCGACTTAATTATAGCTTAATGCCGAGTTTTTTTCTGATGAATATGACTAAAGGTTAATGCCATGTCTAATTATTATAGAAACCTTGCTATATAAATGTTTGCATTAAAAAGCATTAGTATGCAATGTATATAATACAGTACTGAGTGAGAGTAATCAGCACATGTATGGAGAGTTTGAATAACACCTCTAGTCCATGTGTCTGTGTTTTAAAAGCTTAGACATTTCACAAAGGGGATTGCTCAATGATTCCTTTGCTATGTAGGAGGATATAATTACAGGGTAATTATCTTGTAATGTACTGCAAGATCAGAGGCTTTGATTGAATAAAGAAGCCGCAATGCTCACATAGGATAAAAAGGTTAATTGGTCATGGGTCAGGGGAGAATTGAGTTAATTCAATAATGTATTAAAGTTCATAGCATTTATCAGATCTGTATTTTGTCAATTCAGAGAGTGAGAGATTATTTTTGAAAATTTACCACTGGAATTACTGGCTCAGTTATCCAGATAGCCACTTCAGTGGTAAATTTTCAAAAAAGCCTTCCATTGGCTTGCCAATGGACATTTCTCAAACTCATGTTTTGTCCGGCTTAGGTGTTAAAGGGTTAAGGACTAACTTGCTCATCACTCAATTATCAGTATCTCAAATTCTAGTCTTCAAACCAAATATATAACTAAGTTGCTGAAATTAATTTTAATAGAAATTGTTACAGGCAGAGAAGACAAAAGCAGCCAGTCAAATTAATTTTAAAATATTCAATAAAATATCTAATAACAGCTGGCATAATAAATATTATCAACCTGCAGATAGAATGAAATCTGGTAAATGGTATCATATAGATCATTTAGGATGAAATGTGTTAAGGGCATATACAGAGCAATGTATAATTTACAGATATTACATGTACATTTTATAGCCAACAATGTTCAGTAAATCTATAACAAATATGACTGGAATTGATCGGAATTGAATTGGAATTTATTAATTCCAGTCAATTCAAATTATCAATTCCAAATCCAATTCCAATGTCTTAAAATTTATCAATTCAAATTCCAATTCCAGAGTCCTCAGCTTTATCACTTCCAATTCCGGAATTGAATTAGAATTGGCTGATGAATTCCAATTCCAATCGGAATTGACCCCAACACTGATTGTTAGGAGTGAAATCAGTCGAATCTTTGATATTCATAATATTCGCGAAGAATACACAGCACAGACTCAGGAAGAAGGGCTCATGTGAGACTCAATTAATTCAGAATATAGATGACCTCGCAATCAACATAGACTCTGGCGGTCAAATAAGATATCATCCTACTAGACATCTCTAATACATTTGACAAGGTACTGCATCAATGCCTCCTCATCAACCTCAAACAATATGGCATTCACAGCTATTGGTGCAGTTACCTCAGGGGTGCCTGGGGGCTCTGGTCTAGGTCCCACATTATTCTTGATTTACATCAATGACTTGTGTGATAAAGTCTGTTCCGTACTTCGTCTTTTTGCTGATGACACCATCCTTTATGAGAATATCTCTAACATCTCTGATCGTCTTCAGTCACACCTAAACAAACTAGGTGAATGGGAAAGCTGTGGCAGATGGGCTTCAACATTGAAAAGTGGTACTCTCTCTCTCTCTCTCTCTCTCTCTCTCTCTCTCTCTCTCTCTCTCTCTCTCTCTCTCTCTCTCTCTCTCTCTCTCTCTCTCTCTCTCTCTCTCTCTCTCTCTCTCTCTCTCTCTCTCTCTCTCTCTCTCTCTCTCTCTCTCTCTCTCTCTCTCACAGTTATACAGCGTCGAAAACCTATAGTGGCTAACTACCAGCTACATGGTCACATGCTCGAACGAGGAGATAGTGATGGATATCTAGGGCTCACATTCACCTAAAACCTAACTGGAAAAAACATATTCAAGCGACTGCTGAAAAAGCCAACATAGTAGTGCATTTGTTTACAGAAACCTAAAAGGATGTCTAACAAATCTCCATAGTCAATGTTAGAAAAGCCTCGTTTGACCTATTCTCGAGTGTGCATCCACTGTATGGAGCTGGCACCAATGCCATCAATGATTTGGAGATGGTCCAGCGAAGGTCAGCCAGAAGAATTTGTCACAACTTCAATCATACCAGCAGTGTCAGAGCTCTAGTCACACAACTCGCATTCAATCCAATGAAATCGTGCAGGGATGTAAAAGATTAGCTTTGCGAGCTCTGTCTAATACTTCTCTAAGACGTTAATTGTGTTCATTTATGTCATGTCCCCATATTAGTATGTCATCTACCACTATGTCTACCCCTTGTATGTCATCAAATAATTGTGAAATTGTTGTTTGGAATATCTCAGGGGCAGAAGAAACACGAAATGGTAAATCTGTATCTTCCAAAATTTGAATTAAATTTCACAAGCTTAGAACTTTGCTCATCAAGTTTTATTTGCCAAAATCCCGATGACGCATCTAACTTACTAAAAATATGTGCACCTGAAATTTTAGTGGCGACTTCGTCAACAGTTTTCATTGGATAATGTTCTCGTTTTATTGCTTTGTTGAGGTCATGTGGATCCATCCAAATTCTTACATTGCTGCCTTTTTCCACAACTACCATATAGTTTAGCCAGTCCGTAGGTTCAGTAACTTTTCCCAATATTGAATCCTTTTCCATTTTATCTAATTCTGCTTTAACTTTGTCTCTGAGTGCAAACCGAATTTTCTGAGGTGGGTGTGTTACCGCAATTACATTGTTATCAAGTTTAATAAGGTGTTCCTTCTCTAGGAATCCAATACCTTTATATACATCCTGATATTCATATAAAATGCTACGTTGTGAAGATTTTGATGTATCCTGATTGATTGTATAAATCCGTTTAATTAAGTTTAGTTCATCACACGCTTGTATGCCTAATACTGGTGTGACGTCATAATCCACTATGTAAAAGTCAATGATGTAATATTTATCCTTGTACGATACCGTAAACGTAGCCTTCCCTAGCGTTTTAAATTGGTGTCCCGAATATGATACCAATTTCATTCATGATCCCTCTAACAGATCGTTGCAAATCAATATCCCAAGTGTCTTCATTAATTCCAGTGCACTGTACCATAGCAATAAATAATTAAATCATTATCAGAGTCGGTGTCATTAAATCCTGTAGCATAGTCCATATTTTGTTCTAGAACCATGTTTACTTTATTTCTAGTCGCTTGAGGATTCTGTGTTTTACACATTTCACAAAAATGATTGTTACCCTTACATCGATAACAGATCTGTCCTAAATCTGTGCGTTTCTTATGTGGCTGGTTTCTACAGCATTTAACACATGTATTTCGATGATGGTAGCTTTTGTTGATATGGTAACCACCTTTGCGTACAGGTTGTCAGTTCTTAACAGGTTCTGTTGGAGCACATTTACAGAATGGCTATCAGCATCGGTTAATATTTTCATTTGATATTCACTCGCCTCCGCTGCTCAGAAAATATCTACAGTGACTGCTCTCTGTAATGTGAGATCTGTGCCCCATAGCAGTCTGCTTCGAACCTGGTCATTAATTATGCTGCATACAATACAATCCTGTATCAAAGAATCAGATAGTTCACCGAAATCGCATGATTTAGCCTTCACCCATAGCTCTGTAACATAAGTATCTATGCTCTCCCTGTGTGTCTGGCTGCGCGTGCTGAAAACGTGATGCTTGCATGTCATGTTTTTTGCGGGTTGCCGTATGCATCAAAATGTTCTAGGATTTGTGTGAGGTCTGTGATGTCGGCATCCCTATCCCATGCAAAAGTGTTGTATATTTTCACCGCATCTGATCCGTTAGGTGTGGCAGTGTCATTGCCTAGATCTTTGATCTTTGGATTTTATACCACTGGCGACCATGTATATCTCAAACGATTGTTTAAAACACCTCAAATTTTCGCTTATATTTCCATTTAAATTTAAGCTTGATGGTGCCTGTAACTTATCCATGCATAACCCTAAAACAAACCTTTTTGACAACTTTTTAACTGAAAATCCTGATACCATGAACTGTTCAGATGCGGTCTTCTAAGATATATATAACTAGCACACAGTAATGTATGACTATATAGTAAGATGACTTTATTCAGACTGAGCTATAACAGGGCCAGCAACAGGGATAATTAGGACACGGCGGATACAGGTCAATTATAGATGGTAGTCTGGTACTATAATAAATCAAGGGGATGTGGCTTACAAGGTACTCTAAGGCCACATAGCCATAGAATCATTACTTAATTCAAATGTTCTTTCTTTGAAGTAGATATCGAGTTTGTTTTTGAATGATTCGACTGTTGTTACTTCAACTATTGTAGCTGGCAGTGAATTCCGCTGTGGCACCCCTCTATTACTGAAGAAGTGCTTGCGAATATCTTTGTTGGTGCATTTTATGTTGAGCTTGAACTTATGACCTCTGGTTTGTGTAATACTGGATGGTTCGAAAAAGTAGTCTTTATTAATATTATATAGATCCCTGATGGGCTTGTATGTTTCCATTAAATCTCCTAGAAACTGTAAATATTTCAGTGGCATTAGCTTTAATGCTTCCAGTCTTTCCGTGCAACTATTCTCTCTGATTTGTGGGACACAATTTGTTGCTTGGCGTTGAACTCTTTCTAATAGCTGTGATTGTCTGTTTAGTCTTGGCAACCATGCAGAGTTGGAATATTCGAGAATAGGTCTTACCTAGAGACTGACACAAGAGCGTGACGGTAGATGGGTCTATGTTGGTAAAGGGTCTTTTGATTAGTTACATTGTGCTCGTTGCCCTGGATACAATATTACCTAAATGTATATCAAAAGAGAGGTTTCTATCAATATGCACTTCCATGTCTTTTTCGATCTCTGATGTTGATACAGGGTGCATATCTGGCACATCTGTCATATGGTATATAACTTGTGGCGTATTCCTGCCGAAATGCAGAACATGCGTTTTATCTGTGTTGAAGGATAGCTGCCATGTATGTGACCACTAATGTGCTTTGTCTATGTTGTCTTGGATCATACTGGTAGTTTTGTGTGATCTGCAGATATTTTGCAGTGACATGTTAGTAGGTCTGGTAGATCACTTATGTATATCAGAAAGAGTATAGGTCGCAGGACACTTCCCTGTGGAATTCCGCTGGTCACCATTATCCAGTCTGATGTTTCATCATTGATCTTTACGCTCCATCTTCTATTACGTAATAGGTAGTTTCCTATCAATATTACTGGATTGTCACCAATACTATAGCTTCTGAGTTTTGTTTTGAGTCGTTGTTGTGGTAAGACAGATTCATTTCAAACAAGTTTGGCTGTTATATCTTCCAGGTACTGTAGGAGTTGGGTTTTACAGGATCTATTATTTCTGAATCCAAGCTGGCATTTGGTAAACAGATTGCTGTTTCCAGAAACTCTGCAATGCCATCCCTTATAAATGACGCTAGGGCCTTACACACGGTAGCGGTAGGACTGACTGGTCTGTTGTTGCTTGGGTCGTTTTTTTAATCCTTTTTTGTGTATGCAGCATACATGATACATTTGCCATTTTCCATATCTCAGGTAATATTCCTTATTCTAGAGGTTTGTCAGAAATTATGCTTAGCGGTGCCCTAATTTCTTTAGCAGCCTCCTTTAATATTCGTACTGCGGTTTCATCAGGGCCATTGCTTTTATTGGGAATGAGTGGTTGCAATTTGTTTTCGATGGTGATATGTGTTATTATTATTATTATTATTATTATTATTATTATTATTATTATTATTATTATTATTATTATTATGTCCTTTAATGCAATGCCATTGCTTCTGGAGCTAATGATTGGTGTAGAATGAAGATTTTCTGAAGTGGTACTTGAGAAAAAGTTGTTGAGATTATTAGATTTATTTTTCTTTATTGCATGTAGCCTTAGTTCCATTAGCTGGGTTATGTAGTTTGCTAATTGATTCGTAGACTCTCAAGTACGTCCCTCTCAGCTGTGGAGAATAGGGATCTGTAAAAGATATCATCTTATTAATTTCATGATGCCTATGTACGAAAACGGGTAACATATTTTCATATTATCAAGGCTAGCATCTTAATGTAAAATCACATTTAATGGACCTCAATTTTGATTGTTGAAATATGAAAATTGTCCTATTTAGGATCTTAGATTCTGTTGGGTTGAGCTGTGGTTCAGCTTCGATTTAGCTTCGTTTGAGCTTCCCGCTTCTTTGAAGACATGTACCTTTATATTAGTTATCCAATCAAGGACCAGGCCTGGAAAACCGTAACAAGAGAGCCTTTAACAGATACTGCCAGCAGCCAATTAGGTCGATAGTGCCATACTATAGCACATTGAAATACCTAAGCACTGAAAACTGTGCATCCGCTAAACCCCATCCTATCTTGCAGCTAGGCTGCCACAGTGCCAATGAGGCCAGTAGAATCATTATCAAGCTCAAGTTACTTATCAGAACATATGCGTTACTGTCACATCGTGCACACTTCTTGCGAAACCCAGACAGCCAAACCTGCTTGATGTGCAACAAAGAGTCAGAAGCGATCCAGCACTTTCTCATTACATTCCCGACATTAAACAGCAGTAGGGTACCTATCATCCGTGAAATTGCTGCTTGAGAATGTATATCTCAACTTCATAGAGATGTTAAACTTAGAAATTATACAGCTCATGATGGACTACACTCACTTGCTGGTGAGATGCTCAGAAAAGCTTGACAAGCTATACCCATTAAAATTCCATATCAGACGACTGATATACATGTTGCATACAACTCGATGCAAACTACTCATCGCTTGAAGCATGAATCTCAAGCATAGCCCCACTTCAGTATGATTTCTCTAAACATTTCTATCTCGTCTATCATACTCTAGGCTCAGTAATGTATACTCCTCTATATGCTCAACAATAATTCCTCTAGTTTATGTCTCTCCTGAAGATATACTTATGTAATCTCTATCGCTGTCTGATGACCACTTAATGAACTATTGTCATATATTTACATATATTAATTTTAATAATTTTAATAATTTTAACTTAGCGATGCTAGTTTCGTTTGCATGAGGTGGTGAGTATCACCATTGCATTTTAAACCTTTTTAACCATTTATGTGTATTGGGGACGGATACAGGTTCACATAGTGTACACTTAGTTGTAGCAAACCTAATAGTCAACTGCTCAGCCTATTTTACGTCATTGGTGGTTCTCATTCGAAGGAGGTATTGAGAAAATGCACGATACAAGGCTGTGTCACATGCAAAGAATCTATTATCTGTATAGAATTATTCCAGACCGTTTTATATCCGAATTGATGAATTGTGGTGATATTAGAACTAAATTCTAACGCTAGTTTAAGATTTTATTAAAATTATTATGATGTAACAATCAAGGTCACGAGCGAGGTTCCTTAAGAAGATCTGTTGCTCAGTTCATTTTGGATCAACTGACATTACCGTCTCTCTTAAAACTTTCACTAACTATTGTGCTTAGTAATGATTTTGAGTCTTCAGATTTAATCTGTATTTCCCACAAAATTATTAAGTCATCCCAAATTAATATTTTACCGTAATAGGCTAGCGATCAGAGTTTTAGCTGTTGTTTCCCAATTTGTTTTGGTAGCATAGGCCAAAAACTCGACCTATGTTTATATTTTACAGCCTTGAATGTTGCTTCCACGTTTATCATTTTATTTTACAACACTGTATGCTGCTTCCACATTATCATTTTAGATTACAACACGGTATCAGTGTTTTTCTAAGGTCATAACCAGTTACCATTTGGAAATTCTTATCATCTGTGTTATCTTATTTTATTGGAAGAGGGAAATCATTGTTATTTCAATTTACGTTGTCCAAAGAGATCATTGTTTCAGCACTAAATCTCTATGGAAAAGCCACTTTAGTTTTGTGGTATGGGCCATATGCATCATCGCCACACCAACGAACATTCCCGATGATTAACGAGTGATGTCATCATGTGCATCTCGAGTCCACAAAGCAGACGATATCTGAATGGTATACTGAGTGGACGTGCTTCCAAAGCTGCGTCCGAGGCCAAAGGTATGTCTCAATTATAGTACACGGTGATAGATTAATACGTGGTGCAAATGCACTATAGTTTATCAAATGCAACATCACTTTATTAAATTCAGTCACTCATCATAATTAGTTGCACAGAAAAGGTCGTCATATTAATATCATATTTATCAATGGATTTATTCTCATATCCTCATCATCACGTCATAATCTGAGAGTGCACATTATTACATTTTTACATTTCATTGAAATCATCATTGTCACATTTCTACTCAAGTGTACTAGCGCACTAGCGTAGCCCATTATTACTCAATCCTAGTATCGAACCTGGTATCTATCACCATAGAAGAACATAGTGGTATGTCCGTCTGCCATGTGTTGAAGTCTGCCTGGAAGTTTAACATATAGCTGCTAAAGTGAGACACTGTAGCTTGGTCGCCGTGCAGTCCTGAGTGCTTCTTGGGATCCGACAGGTACCCGAGGTACAAATTGGCCGGACGATACTGCTGGTTAGCCAGCCTCAGTGTTTCACTTCCTGGAGGAAGACTGCGGGCAATCAGGTGATACAAAAACCAACGTCTAGAGCCTCAGTGTTTCACTTCCTGGCGGAAGACTGCGGGCAATCGGGCGATACAAAAACCAACTTCTAGGGCCGATGGAATGATCACGAGCCAGTTTTCTTGTTGGGTGGTATCGAACCTGGTATCTATCACCATGGAAGAACATAGCGGTATGTCCGTCTGCCATGTGTTGAAGTCTTCCTGGAAGTTTAACATATAGCTGCTAAAGTAAGACACTGTAGCTTGGTCGCCATGCAGTCCTGAGTGCTCCTTGGGATCCGACTCTTCTTTTATCTGGGTGATTAGGTCGTCCTCTCCAAACATTATATTCTCTGCTGTAATTCAGTGTATGTCTGCAACCTTTCCAGTTGATAATTTACTGACTGCATTTTGAACCCCATGTGCTCAATACCTCACTGCTCTCCTCTTAGAATATTTTCTGGAGCATGATTACATCGAATTCAGATCCATGTTTGTAGTTGCTGTGATAAGACTGGGGTCTTCTGGTGTGACTAGCTGAGAAAAATGTTTGGCCCAACCATCATAGAAATCTTCTGGATTTCTGATCGCAATATCATTTATGATTATCTCTGTTAGGATCGTAACAGATCCTCTGGATTTATTTCCTGGCTATGTTTTTACGGTTTTTGACTGCAACTGTAATGTTGTTATTCCAGAAGCGGTTCACCTGCCTTAAGCTTTGGCAACGTAGGCATTGCTCTGTCTGCCGTCTCTATCAGTCTACTGTTCGTTTTATTTAGTTATAATTCAATGGTGTAGTCACTAGAATTAGACACGTCAAGATGGGGTAGTCTTTCTTGTATATCTTTCTCATACTGAATCTTGTCAACCAAAATGGCATATGATCATTTTTGGTAACATTGCCTTCGATATCTCAGTGTTGCTCATCTCATAATTCAGTACGACCACTGCTTCAACTGAACTGTTTACTATTATATTCTCAAGTCTTCTTATTTGACAGATCTTAGAGGATAAACTATTATGGGTGGAAATGTAGTCAATCCTTGTAACATCATACCAATTCACATTCACGAATGTGGGTTCTGCTGGGTAATCCTCTGATAACAGGAGTTTATGCTCCTAACGAAAAGTCTGTAGCAGTCTGTCCCTCCTGTGTACGTTATTACCTCCAATTTGTGCATTCAAGTCGCCTGCCACTACTGGTTCATATGCATGATATTTGCTCAGGATGACATCGAGCTCGTCTAGCACACCAGTGTACCTATTATCGGCATCTGTCGTTGGCCTATATATTTACATTGAGATAAGTAGCAGTGTCTCGTCATTTGTAATCATTTCTGCCACATGTACACGATTACTTCCATCAGGTAATGGGTCTCTAAAAATGAAGCTCAGCCAAGTCTTGCGAAATATTTTTATTCTCTTTATCCGCCAGCTGTACTGAATCAGATCTGAGTCTTTGGAAGTTTTGTGATGGCTGATCTTGAGTTTGATTGATTTGCGGATGAACTAATTTGGTTGTAATCAATGCTGACAAATTACTACTTTGAGTAGATTCACACTGTGTCTGCAAGTATTGATCTCCGCTCTGCAATACAACATCTAAGTTCAAAGTACTTGAATGCATGACAGCTAATTGTTTCACCTGAACCTTTTCATCTGAAATGCCATCATCTTGATTGAGGGCTGTTGGCTGGTCCATCAAACTGACGATAACTGCACCACAATGACCATTGCACCCTTGCTTAATCAAATGCTATTATTTAGGTGTGAATGACTTAATGACATTGACCTAATCTGTTCTAATCGCAGAGTATACAATTTTTTAAAGAAATGATCATAATGATCATACATGCGTGCGTTCGTGCATACGTCTGTGTATGCGTGTGTGCATATGTGCGTGCGCATGCGTGCGTGCATATGTGTCATATCATGTCTCCGTCGAACAGTAAAATAGGACTAATCAAGAGAACCTTTACCAACATAGACCCATCTATCTACATTCACGAACTCGAAAAAGTTACTAGTGAGACCTATTCTCAAATATTGCAACTAGGCATGGTCGCCAAGATTGAAAAGGCAATCACATGCATTAGAAAGTGTTCAGAGCAACAAAACGTGTCGTACACATCAGAGAGCAAGGTTACATGGAAAGACCTGAAGCCTTAAATTTAACCCTAATTTCATGGTAACATAGCCAGGTTTGAGGAAATTTAATCGAAATGTTCTAGCTTATCAGGGGCTATATGATATTGATAAAAACTACTTTTTAGAAACATCCGGTGTTACACGGCCCAGCAATTTTATCTTCAAGCTCAACATAAAATGCAATACCGTAACAAGATATTCGCAAGTACATTTTCACTAATAGAGTGGTGCCACAGTGGAATTCACTGCCAGCTACAATAGCCGACAGTACAATCATTCACGAACAAAATCACGATATCTAATTCATAGAGAGAACATTACAATTTGACAGAGCAAGTCATCCTATTGCAAAATACATGAGCAGAATGCTTCAGTCTAACTTGCCCATTACCAAGTAACCTGCTCAAACAAAACTGTTTGAACTATCCCACAATAAACTTCAAAAGCAACTAATCACTTTAGTCAATCAATCGTCTATTGCTTTTGTCTTTTACACTAATTGACTTTTTTTTCTCTTGTCAGTCTGACAAATAGTGGACTAGAGTGAAGGTGTCTCTATGCTTGTAGTAATGGATGTTTAATTGTATATTAGAAGCTGTGTCTGGATGGGCCAAGGCATGCACTTCTCCGATATACCATTGGATTTACCTAATTCGCAAGAGGAAACAACAAAAATATGTATTTTTAAAGCTTTTTCTAAAAGCTTGTAGATAGAATTAGTTAAGAGTGACGTGAGTCAGTTTTAGTCACCACTGTAATTTGTTGTCTAACTTGGCTAAAATGTCCCTTTGATGATTGTTTAGGTATACTGTTTTGCTGTTACCTAAGTTCTGTCACCTGCTTTCCATCAACACTCAACTACGCGTGTGCGATAGACACACTTTTTGACTGGCTTAGAGAAATCACGTGGTTATTGGAGGGCGGGATCCATATCTGGAGTGGCTATAAAGGGGCGTGTTCTAGTGGGCGGGTGTATACAAGGCCATCGTAACTGCGTGACTTCTCATGGTCAATAGAAAAAACCCCGTGGCTCTGTAACAACATTACTACTCGCATGCAGGCACGTACGCACGAGGCGCACGCATGCAATTACGAGGAGCACGGACGCACATATACAGACACGATCGCAATCCCCTTTTCCACATACGGGGTGAGGATAACAATAGTGATTCAAATTTGTCTTAATGAAGTCAATCGCTGGTCAATAGGTTAAACCTCTACATGCTTAAAACACGTCAATAATAACTGCGTAAACGGGGATTCCCTAAAGGGTATTTCCCCGTAAATACTAATTTTATTGTCGTAAACATGTGTTTACGTAGTTCCGTTTTGTGCGACGATAGGATAGGACTTCTTGATTAATTGTTGGATTGCTGAAAGCCACCAGACAATAATTTCAATGGGCACTAACTCTGGACTTACAGAATATTTCGAAAACAATTTGCTTGAAAGTTTCAGTCCAATTGTTTTCAAAATATTCAGCATATTCATACGTACACCTCCTAGAGAATGTAGTCTTCAGAAATTTAGGAGGCAGTCTGTTAATTCCTCGTTCTCATAAGAGGTGCACGCAATGTTGCAGATAGGCGATACTCCCGGACTTTATGGATAACGAAGAGCTGACACGTTTCTGAGAATTTTGTCTTCAGAAGAATTAAGAAGGTGAGTTATGCCTCTGTATTCACCCTTAGCCCGTGTATTTTCCCCTCGACAACCCCTCGTGAATTTTGTCTTCAGAAGAATTAAGGAAGTGAGTTGCAATAAAAATAGTAAGTACCCCCGCCCCGTATTCACCCTTAGCCCGTGTATTCCCCCCCCCCCCCCCCTCCCTCTCCCCCTCCCTCCCTCTCCCCACCTCCGTCTCCCCCTCCCTCTGTCTCCCACCACCCTCTGTCTCCCCCACCCTCCCCCTTCCCTCTCTTTGCTCTCTCTCTCTCTCTCTCTCTCTCTCTCCTCTCTCTCTCTCTCTCTCTCTCTCTCTCTCTCTCTCTCTCTCTCTCTCTCTCTCTCTCTCATTTTTTGATTTTCATTTCCTTCGTGTTTCTGTGTGTGTTGGCAAAATAAAAAATACTTCTAAGAGGGATAGCGATTATTACCATTAACTAAAGAAAGTGAGAGAACACTGTGGGGACGGTCCCCACACAGAGCGGGGACATAGTGAGAGAGTCCCCACAAATGTGAGACACACTGTGGGGACTTACTCTCTGATTGGCAGTTCATGCAGTAGGTGCAGTATTTGGATGAGAGATTATACCACCGCCTAGTCTGCGGACGTGAATGTTTATCATACACGTGTTCGTATACCTCGTGCAATATTTTTTTTACATGAGTGTGAGAAAATTTTGTGGGGACATTTCAATGTGAGAGAAGGTGAGAGAAATGAAAAAACGTAAAAAAAATGTCGAAAAACATGAATTGTTGGGTCACAAATACTAAATACCCCCCCCCCCCCCCCCCTCCCCCCCCCCCCCCTCTCCAGGCATGTCCCCAGAGTGTAGGGCCTAGACGTGAAAATGTCCCCGGAATTACGGTAAAACAAGGTATCTCTCTCTCTCTCTCTCTCTCTCTCTCTCTCTCTCTCTCTCTCTCTCTCTCTCTCTCTCTCTCTCTCTCTCTCTCCCTCCCTCCCTCCCTCCCTCCCTCCCTCCCTCCCTCCCTCTCTCTCTCTCTCTCTCTCTCTCTCTCTCTCTCTCTCTCTCTCTCTCTCTCTCTCTCTCTGAGTCGCCTAAATGTTAAAATCTGCCAAATTCACACAGAATCCTCCACATACTAATGTTGTCAGTAACCTCGACAGTGGTGTAAATTCCTCACGTGAACACCACACACAACCAATAGGCTATTATAATTGCGTGGCCGCTCACGGCTACGCTTATATTCGCGTTGTGTCAAGAATTGCGTATAGGCGAGGCCATTTTGCCCAAGGGATTGTGGTCTCCAACGGCTAACTAGAAAAAGATAGATAGAGCGTGCCTCAACGTTTAGATTGGAACCATAGATTAGGATATATATTGGCTAGATTGCTCATACGCATACGATCACTAGGGGGGATAGGTCTCGACTGCTGGATCTTCACTGACTGATGGACATCTGACGCAAACGATCAGCTACGTATATAGCCTCAAAAAGCAAGTAAATTCTTTTTTTTTAATTGGAATTTAAATAGAATGCAAAATACGGAGCTACAAAACTATAGTAAAAATAAATAGGGGAAATACGATAATACGGTCAGGCGGTAAGAATTACAGAAACCTAACGCATACGTCGCTAAAATTCCAAACATTTATGTACATATGATAACTATATGATAACTTCTATTCATTTTGGAAACTGCTGCCGTAAACCGTTGCTGCACATGTAGACAACTTTCAGCATTATTGTTTACATAATCTACACAGATCTTTCTTGCACTGACCGTGAAACAACTAGGCATAGCATTTGAAATCAGCAAGATAGTGGTTAAAGCGAGGTTGGTTTTTCTATCTCGCAGTTTCCGCGAAACCTGACACCGTTTGGCACAGAAGACCTAAAACTTCGTACAGCTGAAGGACTTTTCATACTAATTAACACGTTTTCGAAACAACTTAAAATTTCTGGTTTTCTTTGCAAATATAGCGACTTATTTACATGTATGAGCTGCACTGTAAAACCGCCTACTCGATGGTATAGAAAGTCTAAAGAATAAAGTAACATGTTTGCAAAACAAGACAGAATTTCTGTTTATGTTTTGTAAGTATATAAACTTATTTATGAGCTGTATAACGTAGCCTAAGCAGCCGAATCACTTGTAATAAGTGAGCACATATTTTAGCAAGAGCGGTCAGATATTGTAGAGCCTTGCCTTTATAATCAATTAGTATTATCCCCCACCCCTCCCCACCCCCATGGTAGGGTAACGTCACAGTCAAAATGCGTAATGGCTGGCGTAAGCTATGTCCAACAGGAACATTGAAAAGTCCTTCAGCTGTACGAATTGAAGAGTTTTTTTCAGTATTTAATAAGCAGCAACACCCAGTCAAACTAATTCCAAAATATACAGCTCGCCTCCATAGTTACTGTGAAAAGGGGATTCTGGGAAGCCATGGTTCAAAGCATGTATATAAATCACGACGACTACGACGAATGTGCGTGTAAGCCTCTCATCTCTTTCCGTGGCTGCTAAGCTCTACGCATTCACGTGGTTGTGTCTAGAACGGACCTTTCCACATTATTACACATGACGTCGGAATCAACTTCATGACGTGTATAAGGGCATCATAATCAATAACGTCAATATGACGGCATGAATGACTTAGACAAGTACGTCATGGACACAATGGACCTTTCCAGTTTCAGTCAGGCCCCGCCCACCTCTAGCTAAGCTCCACCCACACCTCGTTCGTGGTGGGACCGATCGATCCTTAAAATACCTGACTATTAATTTCCAGAAAACTATACAGGTAAGCTGTTAAATAATTTGAAACTAATTTGTTTGGGTGCTGTTGCTGCTTATGGCAGCAACAGCGCCCAGTCAAATTAGTTTCAAAATATTAAAGAGCATATTTATTAAATAGCAGACATACAATTCTTACAACGTGTTGGACGATTAAGAGTTAAAGACGGGCCAAATAGAATCATTTATGACGTAATGAATATGATGTCAGCATTCACGTCACTTAGTTGTCTATGACGTCATATGACATCATACAATCGAAGGATAAAATTGGAAAGGTCCATTGAAGACGAACTATAAGTTGTTGTAAGAATTGAATGTCTACTATTTAATACATATTCTGTTTAATATTTTGAAACTAATTTGACTGTGCGCTGTTGCTGCCATATGCAGCAACAGCACCGGATCAAATTAGTTACAAAATATTCAATGGCTTACCTGTATAGATTTCAGGAAATTGATAGTCGGGGCTTTTGCAGGGATCGATCGATCCCAACACCGCGAAGTGTAAGTGGAGCTTAGCTAGAGGTGAGCGGGGCATATCTAAAACTGGAAAGGTCCATTGCCGATAGGCGCTGCCATTTTGCGCAAGGAATTGGGGTCATTCACGTTCTCGCCAGATCTACCACTAACGAGAGGGAAATATATTTTTTAACGAGAGCGAGGTAGCCTCTATTTAGATTGGAATCGTAGGTTTAGGATATATTGTCTAGATCTCTCCTGTGCATTAAACACATACCCTCACTATTGGGGCTAGTTGTGCCTACCGCTGGTGGCCTAGGCTAATTGCTTACTGTACATTTGCATCAGAAATAAAATAGTATTGTGATCTGACCCACTGTACCCACGTACATCTCTTAATCCCCACTCCAACACTCGTTCCGATCAAATTGGCCAAAGTGGCTTCTGTAGTAATCTTGAGAAACTACCATTTACATATAACAGGTATACATTTTTGAATATTTACAACTGGAATGACTGGCTCGATAACTGAGCCTATCATTCCAATGGTAAAGTGCCAAAAACAACGGCCTCTTGGTCTGCAAATCGGCATAGGATATCTCTATGATAAATGGATGGATCTCATCTGTCACCCAAGCATATGACGTCATAATTATTTATGTCATATGTAGGATGATGTCAAAATCAAAATATGCGATGAATGATGTAAATAGCTTCATCAGGAACATTGAATAGTCAATCACGTGTACAAATTTTGTCTTTACGATTTAATCCCCGGGATTCAATCAATCAATCAATCAATCAATCAATCAATCAATCAATCAATCAATGATCTACTGCCACTGTCACGATGGAGACCGGGTGAAGGCATAGCATACACCATACGGTGTGCATCCAAAAGAGTGTAATATGAATTCGCCAGTGTATCAGTATATCCGACATGTGAAAGCTGGTTCACTAAAACAAGATTCTTGTCTTGGTGCGGTGGTCCAGTGGCAAGATGTCTGGGTTCCTGATGCTATGCAAAAATGCAGGATGACGGTTCGATCTCGGACCGGGGAAATGATGATCAACAAAGTAAACTAATGGGTGCACTCAATAGGCGGGTTTAGCACAGAAATTGAAGTTATACTGTTGCCAGTGCGTTAAAACATTCTTCACCAAATTTAGACAGTAACGGTTTAATATATTATGACAACAATACCAGGTACTGTGTCTATTTCATTTTCCCCTTATGTATTATAGCGTAAAACACTAGGCTGAACATTCGAGATAGTGTATAAATCTGCGTTCTTATGTCTTGTAGGGTGTGATTTTCATTAGTCATTAGTAATTTATTGTCCTTAATACTTCACTGGGAAAAGATCCATGCATACAGTTATTTAGCACTATGCATAGACAACTAATGTTCCAAATTTCCAGTCAAAACGGCTGTCAATAACATGGTTAGATACATAAATCAACAGAAAGGGTATATATGTGCCAAGTTAGTAATGCCTGCAATGTGTTCGGCCCAAGAATTCCACCCATATGGTTAGATATATATCTGAATATGCTAATGATGTATTGAGTTAAAAAATGTTTACCTTGAAGTAATTTTATTCGTTGTACACAATTTCATACCAGAAATTGGCTGAAATTGTTGCCAATTCACAGTCTTCACTGCCCGATTGTCTGTAGGTTATGCTCGACCCCAGATTTTCATCCACATAAACTTGAGTTTAAAAGGTATAATTTAGCCTAAATTACTTTCAACTGTAAACAATATGATATCATATCATTGCTAGCTATATTCATAATTAAAACAAATTCTACAATGAAATAATTTTGTAGTTCGCAATTCCAAATTGGCGTAGATTTTGGCAGATCGGTGATTTTCCGTATCATACTGTCTGCTATAAGTTCGGCCCATATTCGGTTCGAAATTCATATATATGGTGAGATCGGTATATGAATACGCTAATGAAGTATCAAGCTTAAAAATGTCTGCCATGAAGTAATTTCGTAGTACACAATTCCATGGTAAGAATTTGCACAAGTTTTGGCAAATCCATGGTTTTCGGTAGCCTACTGTCTGTAATAAGTTTGGCCCCAAAATGTAAGATCGATATATAAATACGCTAATAAAATAACGATTAAAAAAATTCCACCGCAAATTCATTTTATAATACGCAACTTAGTAGTTACCAAAAGTTGTCAGATGCCAATAATTTATGTACCGATATCCATGCAGAACTCAATATATATTATTATGTACTAGTGCTGTACGAAATATTACACAATTCTACCATCAAATAATATCATAATTACCAAGTCCATGTAGTTACTTAATCGCAATATATCCCCATTGAAAGATAGTTGGTTCACATTGGTGTAGTTCAGATCGACCGGACAGGCCAAGCTGGGTACGTGCCGCCCGTCCTGGATTCGTTCCCTGAACACGCCCCCCTGGGTAGAGCCATAAGCGTATATGAGCCTATGGGAGAGATCGCGTTATAAAAACGACTAAGTTCATTAAAGCGCATAGTGCGCATGCGCATGCTTAGATGCTATTTTTGACAGAGCACGTAGTTTACGACCAAGATGGGATGACACTTTTAGTGCACCGAGATGGTACAATGTAATCCTTTTTAATTACCTGTTCCCGCCGAATCTGGCATTAATCATGACCAGAATTCGACGGGCTTTCTAAATCCGTAAAACCATTTCAAAATCGGTTATCCACGGAAACCCCTTCTTGATAATCTTCAAAATATTGCCGTGACATCATAACCGCGTGGACGCAGAACTTCTAGAATGTTCTAGAACATTCGGCTGTGCTATTATTAGCTACGCGCTGATTGGCTGTTGCTCGAACGATGATTGGTTGGAGCCTGCGCCTGTGACGTCACGAGGAGTATAAAAGGAGACGCGATCCAGAGATCGAGAGCATCCTCGGCCAGGGCCGAACAGGTTGGATCTGTACCAGCTACTATCACCGCGACAGACAATACGCATATTACTTTGCTATGTGTCAGGTTTTTCTCCCGTAGCTGGCAGGTGCCCAACCCACTGCACTAAAACAATTTTGTAACTCCCAACTTACGGGAGTAATTTGGAACTTTCTGATTATTGTTCACCAATATCAATATCTACTTCGGAACACGGATTAGCGGTGAGGCCTTTATGGCCTGAATATGTAATTCTACGGATGTAGAGGCAGGGTGTTCTTTGATGGATGACTCGCCGGATCTGCCAGCCATGCCTAAAAGTGGTATTTCAACTGTCACCACACTAAATCGTGTAGGTTCTTCTGACTTTCGACCGCAGCAAGTAAACTCTGCCCGGTGCATCTTCAGAGCTGGCTGACGTACCCAGCACCGTGAGGCTTTGTTTTGTTTCTTCATTCGCATCTGACAAGCCCCGCGTGTGATCAGGTTGTTTACAACTTCTATCCATGCCATTGGTGTATGGGAACTTTCTTCACCACAGTAGGACTATCATATATCTTTTGCGGACTGCTCGTTAAACATCCTAATAGGTTTACAGTGCTGAGCGATGTGCTCCCGCAATGAGTGTTCTTGCTGGAATCTTGTTTGCGGAGAACATCCTGCGGGAACCAACCTGCGGGAACTTTCCAGCTTCCTGAGAATGCATCAACGCACGTCAACTACAGAAAGATGTATCAATTTCAGTAACACGGTAGCCTAACATAAGAATGACTACCAAGTATTCAAGTAACTATGCTTCACTGTTTAATTATTTCTCTATATGTATTTCGTTAATTATATTGTATCTGTAAGAATGGTCCCGATGACTAAAAGGTACCGTAACGGTCTTAGGACTGCTAGTTATAATTTTTGTATTTGTTTATAATTACTTTCATTTTCCTCAATGTGTTGCTAATCACACTATAGTAGGTTCGTTAACCTGTACTAATATATGTAACTTTGATCATTTGATACCGTATTGATTGTTCTGGTTAGATTATGTATATATATGGCCAGTAACCATCAGTTCATATGTTTTGCTTATTTATAGAAAATATAGGACTGCAGTGCACATAGGAAACACTATACAGCAACATTTATATATACAGCACTTTCTCCCGCCATCAACAATTTTTGACTGAGGTCACTGTCCGTGCTATAACTTTGTTTAGCCCGGCATGCTACTGACTTAACCTTTTCTATTCAGCTCGATAGGATAGGTTCAGAATGATTAGAGACACTTTCTTCATTACCTACTCGGTAATGTACTCTTCTCTTCCGGCAGTGCGATAATCTAGCCCCGCACTCCAGTAAGACTCATAACTCCAAGATTTTGTCTCTCTTCATGTTCCACTCAGCCTTGTGGCTTCTTAATTGTTTGGATGTCCACATCCGCACCATGGGCTGACCCAGCTCTGGGAAACTGTTGGGGTTTCCGAGTGGTGATGGCCAGGGTGCGGTAACACACACATTCCCCGTGTATCTTTGGATACTTAGTAGTTAGCACCTCAGCCACTGCAAAAACATATTAATTATTATTTTATTTACTGAACAAACCTCCCGCACTGCAGTGCAAAACAGGGCAACTTGTATATAAACCTAACGCCAGGTTAAACGGTTAGTTCCATAGGACCCTGTGACGAGCGAGATGCGTATCCCCACCGAATTCCGTTAGAATGTCTGGGCATGATATTTAGAACTGCCACGCCCTTGTGGGAAGGACATTTATGGTGGGCATTCGTCTCTCTCACCCCCCACCATAATGATAGGACAATGGTCTAATAATGCTTTCGTTAAAAGTAACCTATGTCTTGTAACGTTTTACGTGGTTACGGGGCGGGATGTCCGTATTCTTATCCAGTTCGGAGATCTTACAACGTAACATGCATGGGCGCTGTCTTTAGTATTGATGTCTTAGGGCATTCGTACTCAGTGACAGCCGTATCTAATAGTTAGGTAGATACCAGCTATTTGTGGCCAAAAATGGTTCTTGTTTTAAAAACAACTAAACGCTAATTAAGCGAAGCAGAAGGCCTGCATAAATAAGGCGGCAACTACTAATTCAGCATACTAGGAATCACATAAGATTGTGACGAGGGAATCCATCGGGAATCGCTCGTCCCGTCTTCACGTAAAACAGCACGCATCCCTATAGTCATAATCTCACTAGGTATGGTCTTTTCTTTCTCAAGATTTTTGGTTGAAATATTAGAGTAGTCTACTACTCTTCTCCCGCTTTAAGCAGTGGCGACACATTCCCGAGACGGAGGCCAATGCGAGGCACTTGCCTCTGGCAAGGATTCAGCGACGACGGTCCATGCGAGGATAATACCCCTCACCCAAACTAGCACTAGGAGTAGTGTCCGCTTCAAGCTATGGGTGGCTAGATATAACAAATACTAGATGTTGAGGGCACCATAGCTTGGCTTCAAGCTGCAGGTGGCTGGTTATTACAGAGCTGCTATCCACTGTTAGTGCTCAGGTTTAAGGCTGTGCCTGTCTGGCTCAACCAGGGTCGCTACACTGGTTATTGCCTTAATGTTGTCATCTTTTCTCTGCAGAGGGTCAGCTGCTTCACTCTCTGGTACATTGAATAACACAAGATTATGTTTCCTGTGCTCTCTATCTTCCAGTTTGTTTACACTATCTCGTAATCTACTTAGATACCTAATTAAATCTTATAAGTTTTTCTGCATTTCAAGTATCCGTCTCATCCATCATCTCCCCCCCCCCCATTGACAAGCAGCAGCCACAGAACATAAGCCTATGGCTTGTTATTGTTCCGAATTTATGCAGATTCACCATTCTAGTCATAGTTATGGATTATTTCCCTATAGTGATTGTCTACTTTGAGTAGGTTCCCCTACAGCTTCAGCTGTTAGTGAGTTCCAGTATGGTACTACTCGGTTGGAAAAGAAATATTTGCGGATATCCTTATTGCTACGCTGTGTGTATAACTTAAGTTTGTATCCCATAGTCTGAGTACTGGTGGAGGGTGTGAAGAAGGTATTTTTTTGTCAATGTTGTATTGGTTGTGTATGATTTTATATGTTTCAATTAGGTCCCAAATGAATGCGGCTGTATTTTGGTGACATTAGGTTTCGCATAGTAAGTCTTTCTGGATAGCTGTAATTTATCATTTCTGGTATAATTTTGGTAGCTCTACGTTGAACCCATTCTATTAGTTGGGATTTTCTTTTGAACCTGGACGACCATATGCAATTATAATATTCTAGTATTGGTCTCACCAAGGATTTATAAAGTAAAATGAAGATGTTAGGATTTATGTGGCGAAATGTTCTCTTTATGATTCCTAGTATTTGGCTGGCCTTGGACACTATAGTATTGATGTGTATGTCAAATGTTAAACTTTCGTCGATATACACTCTCAGTTCCTTTTCGCTTCCCGACATTGAGATTGTCTGTATTTCGGTGGAATCTGTCATATAGTACTTAGTGATGGGGTTGTTTCTGCCAAAATGTAAAATGTTGGTTTTGTAGCTCACGGGGATATGCACTGATCCGTCCTGTCGCTTTGCTCTGTCACACCGCATGTGCATGATGTGCAGGAGCACTGGTTAGCTGCAGTTCTCGGGGTTGCGGATCCTGTATCGTGTCTCTCCGGAAAGTACGAAGACCAGACTCTAGAGCCAGTGGAACACACATGTTCCAGTGGGGTCGTGCGACAATTGCCACCGAGATTGAGCCACATAGTGTCGTCCCTGCTGTTTGTGTCACCAGTGGGTCGATCCATTCTAATTTAGAGGAACGCACAAGATGTTAATAATTAAACAGTCACAGATTTAATAAGTACTATACAAACAATTATGTTCGTTTGACAGTAATGAGCACAAAGATACACAACATAGAGCCATCCGATGTCCTTTCCACATGGTTTTGCCGGAGGTACCACACAGATCCTTGAATCCGCAGAGGTATCCCTGTAAGAGAGCATCGCAACGAAGTCACTAGATAGAGATAGTTTAATATAAACTAGTATACACCTAACACACATACAAAAATATTGTTGTTGCGAGAGGAAAGTGCCTCGTACGGGCTTCCGTCACAGGAAAATACCTTCAATGCTGAAGCGGAGGAAAAGAGCTGGTGAAAAGGGCCACTCTTTTGTTCAAACAGAGAATGCCAAGTGCTGAAAATCCTAGTGAAGCTATAGTTAAGGTGATGCACACTGGTTTACGTGAAGACGGGACGAACGATTTTCGAAGAATTCCCAGATCACCACCATCTTATGTAGTTCCGAAGTTGCTGCATTGGTAGTTGCCGTTTTATTTATGCGGGCCTTCTGCTACATCCTAACCTATCAATTAGTTATTAGTAAGGAAGACAAGCTTTGGCCGCAAGTGGCAGGGATTCCTACCTAACTTTAGATACATTTATCCATCGGGCGGAGATGCTCAGCTTCCCGTAAGTCGCCCAGCATAGCATCTGCCTTTGAAAGATAGCATGCATACATGTTACGGAGCAAGGCTCCTGAATCAAATAATGATCCAGTTACCCTGCCCTGCAACCAATCACATATAACGTCACCAGGACAAGTTTCACAGTTCACATAAGCAATTATTAGAAAGCATCATGTCATTTATGGCGGGGATAGAAATACGGATATCCATCGCTAGCGTCCTTCCCGTGAGGGCGTGGTGGGTTCTAAGACCTCACCAGACACTTCAACGAATTAGATGGAGATCCGCATCTCGTCCCCCACTGCGTGCTATGGAGTTAACATTTGACCTGTCATTAGGGTTAAGTTTCATGATGCCCAGAGATGCACTGCAGGCCGGTATTACAACATATTAATTAATATTATTATTTTGCAGTGCTTCCTACTTTGGCGGGGATATCTACCTAACTAGTATCTGAAGATACGGGGGACGTGTATGTAGAAAGTTTCCCAGGGTCGGATCCTGATAACGTGTCGATGGGAATCCAAACAATTAATAAGCCTTGTGGCTGAAGGATCATGGAAAGAGACAATAGCTCAATATAATAAGAGGCCCTAAAGGTAACTGGCCAATTTTACACAACAATGCCGATGTGTGGGGCTACATTACCACAACAACTGGAAAAGAGGCGTACACTATGCGTCTCTTGTGGAGAAATTGTCCCGAACCACTTTAAACCTATCCTATCGAGCTGGAATAGTCAGGTTTAGTCAGTAATATGTCAGTCTCAACCAATTAGATCATGATCAGCGACCTCAGTGTAAAATTGATGCTGACGGGAATATAGTGATGCGGCTATATGTATTGGTGTATAGTATTTCCTAGCATACTGCAGTCCAGAGCTTTTAGAAATAAACAAAACATATTAACTAGATGGCTTCTTGCCATATACACAACTAACAAATACACAATTTAACGAATACGATGACAATAAAGTATCACAGGTCATTGGACCTTACCGTGCAGCTAGTTGAAAGCACCCACAATAAACAAGGATAATATTCACAGTAAGAACAGGAAATATAAGATGTGGTCTTAAGACCGGTAATGTACCGATTAGTCATCAGTACCAATATACGGAAATAATTAAATGTTCAATAGTTTGGTTCCTGGAGTACCTATTGGTCATCAGTACAGATAAAGTTCAAGAGTCACTGAAATTGAGACGCTACTAAGTAGATAGCGTGACATGGCACGATCTCTGATGCTGGAAAGATTTCCGCAAGCAGGCCTCCACAAGCAGGCTTCTGCAGGCAGGTATCCACAGGCAGATTTCCACAGGCATGTTGGATACGGCACATTCTCAGGACAGTGTAACAGAACGATTCAGGAGATGTCAATTAGATAGCCATTTAACTGATACAGAATCTAAACAGTTTGTTGTAAAGTGTCCATCCGACGACGGTAATATGAAAGTTGAGAGCAACCCATTAACAGAGAGGGTTACTAATATGAATAACTATGCATGTACAATAACTGATACACGGTGCGGTGTACATCGCATAGCTCTTGCTGTGCACCGAGCAAAGTCCCACCAGACTTTGGTCGAAAAGTTAATTAATCACACGCAACATGCAGCGCGGAGGTTTGAGTCCACTTTTCAGCGTGGTTGGCAAATCCAGTGAGTCATCCACCAAGGATCATCATCAGCTTAACATCCCATAGAATCACATCTGGGCCTGCACTGCCCGTCCGTGGAAAGACTCCCTTAGAAAAGTCTGGATGCAGGAGGTATAACCTTATTTATTTTGCCCCCGGATCGCCATCCGGGAGCATCCAAAATTGTTGTATCGCAGTGCTGTCGAGAATTGCTTGTCGACACGGGTGAGCTGAAATCTGAATGGCACCACGGTGATGTTCTGTGTATCACCGTCGGTTAGCAGTTACACATGTCTAGTCCACGCAGGTCCAGCAGTCCTCCTGGCGGGTCGGCTTCCCAGCCAATAATGCTCTTGATCCTCGATTTTTCATCCCTTTTATACTACGCGTGATGTCAGAGATAAGGCGCTCCAGCCAATCAAAGACCGAGCAGTAGCCAATCAGCGTGCAGTTAGAGGTGGTGACGTGGCTATCACGTGCACAGCACATTCTCTGTTCATTTAGTGCATACATGCGATTACGACGTCAAAAGCAATATTTAAAAAATAATTTATTGGGATTTTCGACGATAACTCAGCCATTTCTGGGCCAATTTTAAGATAGCAAAAAGTTCTATAATCCTCAAGAATGGTGTGATTTGAAAAAATCACGGGTATCGACTCGGTACACTATAGGCATACACTCTCTCCCAATCTCGACACGTGTTGTCAGGGAAGCTCTGACACGTGCACATGCGGACTATGTGTTTTAATGGATTTAGCCGGTTTTAACAAAAACCTCTTCTATAGGGCTTATATAAGTATACTATCCTACTGAGGGGTGTGTGCTTGGAGCGAATCCAGAACGGCCGTTCCATACCCAGCTTAGCCGGGACGGTCAGTACCTGTCTGGTCAATCCATGCTACACCACCCCCTCCTAGTTTGACACCTGTGACAAACGATCAGCGCGTCGCGTATCGAATGTAAGGGAGCACGCTAGGTGGGAAGCCTGTAGCTGAGAGGAGTAGTGATGCACGAGACACGTATTATCAGAGAAGAGCACATAGAGGTTAGAAAGAGTCTGGGAAGGAGGCATACTTTTAGTTTTCATTTTTCACCTGGAATTATTTTTCCAGGCCTTTTCGTTTTTTGTTTTGTTTTATTTTCCGGTGCATGCTTACTTTTATTCAGTCATAATGATTAAATTAAACAATAGCTCGCATGGGTGTTCTCTTAGATGTGGATAATTATACTTCCGCAGAGAACACCCAAGCTCCAACGTGCCATAATTATAGATTATATATAAAAATATATATATAATATACGATATATGTAATCACATATATAGATATGTCTAACAGTATATTACAGATAAAATGATGTAAATTACATATGCATCTCAGGTATATAAAGGGATGCATACAATGCGGCCCATTATAGCGGATCCGCATGAGCAGCTCTCGCTGCCCACAATCCGTCCTGTTGTACTAATGCAGGAAGAAAATTAATAAGAAAAATAGGAATAATAATAAGTAAAAAGGCTAGTTTATCAGGCAGCACCAGCGTAGTTGAGACTGCATGACGGTAATATGATATATTCGCTACAGTGTGTTGTATACCTATGTCACATACGACGTGTTTACAACACAGGGATCCACAGCGATTATTTATGTGAAACACAGCTACACAACAATTTTGCGCAGCTGTGTAGGATGACCGTAGTCAGCCTAGGGACTGGGTTTCAATTTTAAAAACATATATAATAATAAGAAAAGTATTTCAAAAATAATAATAATGATGTTCCGTTTTCCGCACACCTATTCATAAATCCTGTTGCAACCTCGACAAGTGTCCACAAACATCCGCTGAATAATTTCCCCAGCGAGTCTGGGTACTCCGACTCATGTGGGACGGACGTGGCGGGTGGTCCTCCGCTGCTGATATATCACTATTAATGCTGCCCAGGTCGGTAATACTGAAGCCGGAGGACGGTGCGGATGTATCTACTGGCGCGCTAGTGGTGGTGGTGATGAGGACAAGTGTGGTTCTGACTGGCGGTGGCGTAGAGACTATTGACATCACTGTGGTGGTGGAAGTGGTGGTGCTGGTGTAGGCAGTTGGTTGGCTGAGCGTGGTGAACAAGATGAGTGGTCGTGGTGCTGTTGCTGATGAAGATGCTGCGCTGGCGGAAAGTTTTCAAATTTTCAATGCCTTGAGTAACTTGCTGGCGGTCGTCCTAGGAATTGCATGGATTTCTGTCGAATGCGCTAACCTCCTTTTTCCGGCGTAGGGATGATCTTGCGTGGTCACTTTATGAATGGCGGGATCTGCTGGAGTGCTTGTGCGTGGTGGTGCATGCGTGCTGCTCTGTTATGCGGTGATTGTGGTGGCTGCTTCCATGAAGTGGATCTCCTCATCTATAATCAAACTGCACTGAGATATGGAACGGTTGGAAACGTCCTGTAGGCCAAATTCAGGCATGGTTACCAGTGTTGAGATTACCACTGAAATAGGTTGGCCGATCATGGATGCTGATGTTGCAGTGACGGGTGATGCTGTCGGTGGCATTACTGCCGGTGTTGCCGGTGTGGAAACTGCAGACAATGTAAGGACCAATACTGCAGGTGCTGCCTGTGCTGTTTGTGCTGGTGCTGCCGATGTCGTGGTGACTGGTGCGGTGATGCTGATGTGCGGTGGCTGTTTTACGGATGCGGATGGTCTTACGTAATGCGGAAAGTCATGTTGTCACCTTTTAGTACATTTTGTCTTTGCCATTTTTCCCGTGGGGAACACTCTAACAGGAAGTCTCGTTTCAAAACGGGAAGCAAGAACTTCTACATCTTCACTTTGTTCACCGAGAGTTAATGTTACTACTAGCACACAATTCTTTTCATTTAACGTGTGTGTCATACCGTACCATGTAGCTGAATACAGGTATTTACAGTCCGCACAAAAGGCCCATTGTAGAAGATGATCATGATTAACATGAAGCGTCAAGTCCTAAAATATAAGATGCGGTCTTAAGACCGGTATGGTACCTATTAGTCATCAGTACCTATATACGGAAATAATTAAATGTTCAATAGTATAGCTACTAATCACACGCGACATGCAGCGCGGAGGTTTGAGTCCACTTTTCAGCATGCGTGGCAGATCCGGCGAGTCATCCACCAAGGATCATCATCAGCTCTATATCCCGTAGAATCACACCTTGGCCCACATGGCCCGTCCGTGGAAAGACTCCCTTAGAAAAGTCTGGATGCAGGAGGTATAACTTTATTTTTTTTGCCCCCGGATGGCTGTCCGGGAGCATCCAAAATTGTTGCATCGCAGTGCTCTCGAGAACGGCTTTCCGGCATGGGTGAGCTGAAATCTGAATGGCACCACGGTGATGTTCTGTGTATCACCGTCAGTTAGCAGTTACACACGTCTAGTCCGCGCAGGTCCAGCAGTCCTCCTGATGGGTCGGCTTCCACGCTGATGATGCGCTCGATCCTCGATTATTAATCACTTTTATACTTCTCATGACGTCAGAGATAAGGCGCTCCAGCCAATCAAAGGCCGAGCAGTAGCCAATCAGCGTGCAGCTAGAGGTGGTGACGTGGCTGTCACGTGCACAGCACATCCTCTATTCATTTAATGCATACACACGATTACGACGTGAAAAGCAATATTTTGAAAATAATTTTATCGAGATTTTCGACGATAACTCAGCCATTTCTGGACCGATTTTAAGATAGTAAAATGTTCTATAATCCTCGTTTCATTCCGGTTCTGATACCTACCAGGAACGACGAGAACCGTGTGATTTGAATATATTTTCCTATCATCTGCAAAGATTTTGCAATAGCATGTGACTAAATCAGGCAAATCGTTTATGTATATTAGGAACATGGTATGCCCAATTACACTCTCCTGTGGAATGACACTAGTGATATCTGCCCACTCTGAGACCGTGCCATTGATTTTTACCCTCTGCTTCCTGCTAGTTGGGTAGTTATTGATCCACTGAACTATTTTATTCCAAATGCCTTAACTTTTTAATTTCAGAAGTAACCTGGTATGTGGGACGCTGTCAAAAGCCCTCTAGAATTCTAAATATATTGCATCTGTTGATTCGTCTCTGTCTAATTTAGAAGAAAGGTAGTCGATGTATTCTGTGAGTTGTGTTTTGCATGATCTGTTATTTCTGTGTCGACGTTTGGAAAATAGGTCATTTGTTTCCATAAAATTGATGATTTCATCTCGTATTAAGGGCTCTAAAACTTTACACAGGATACATGATTGGTTTATAGTTTCTAGAGTAACTTTTACATCTCTTTTTGTAAATAGGGCAGACATCAGCAGTCTTCCAAATTGTGGGTAACATGCCGTCCTCTAAAGATTTATTAAAAATTATCCAGAGACGTACACTGATTTCCTTAGCTACTTCCTTAAGTAATCTTGCTGGTATTTCATCTGGGCCTTGATGCTTATTAGGGTTTAAGTTCCTGAGTTTCTTTCTACAGCAGTAGGTGTTATTATTATGTCTGCTAAAACAGGTTTCTTACTGGTGAGGGACATGAGTGGAACAGAGTCTAAGTTTTCGTTTGTAAAAACACTGGCAAAAATGTTATTTAGAATATCAGATTTGTCTTTGTCACTTGTGGATATTGAACCACTCACGGGGTCTTTCATACTGGTTATTGATTCCCTAAGTGCAGTTGTACTTTTAACATATTCCAAAATGATTTGGGATTAGTTTTACATTCTGAAGCCACTCTCTGTTCGAAAGACAGCTTTGCTTCTCAAATACACCATGTTGTTTTATTTCGTGCAGATTGGTAGAGAGCATAATCACTTGGTGCCTTTGTTTTCTTGTGTTTTTTATATGTTCTATTTTTAGCTCACCTGGCCAGAATGGCCAAGTGAGCTTATGCCATGCCGACTATCCGCTGTCAATCTGTCTGTCCATCTGTCCGTATGTCTGTCCATCAACTTTTGCTTTAAAATGTATCTCCTCCTCAGATATGTCAGTGGCCAATAAGTCCAGGTGAGCGATACAGGCCCCTTGGGCCTGATGTTATTTATGAGCGATCATGATGCAGTGATTAAGCCACACAGATCTTTTCCTACTGGGTTTATTAGATACTGGAATGTATTGGTTTTTCAGGCTACTTAGACTTTCATGTAGGTGGTTCCACGCTTCTCTGGTATCGAGTTCATATAAATACTGCCAGTTAGCACTGTCTAATTTGTTACGCATTTCTTCATACATTCCCTTATTCAGCAAAAATTTAGGTTTACCTATTTTCTTGGTAGATCTTAATAAATCTGGGTGCAATGAGATTTGCAAAATGTCATGATCACTCTTGCCTAGAGGAGGAAGGTGGGTTATTTCGTAGACAGCATCAGTATTGTTGGTTATTACAAGATCTAATATGTTAGAGGTTTGGTTTATTCTGTGACGTGTTGCCTTAGTGACTAGTTGTAGAAGGACATTATTTCTTATAGTTGGAAGAAATGTGTCCCCTTCAGTACTGCCTACAAGTCCAGTGGTCCAGTTAATGGTTGGGAAATTAAAATCCCCTGCTATTAAAATATGGTTTATCGTATATTTTCCTATATCATTCAGCTGATTTAATAAGTAATTATTGTTTGATATATCCGAAGAAGGACTTCTGTATATACACCCAACTAATATCTTTTCTTTTTGTTTAGTCATCCAGGAACACCAGAGAGATTCGTTAAAGGGGGTCATTGTTTATTATATCGCAATATTGGACATTTATTGTTTCATGAGTATATATGGCAACTCCTCTTTTGGGCGTATTATTGATTTCCAGGTTGTATTCACATAGATTTATATTGTTACTTACAGCTATGTTTTTTCGGGAAAATCTCCGTAATTAAAATAAGTGCTGGATTGATGTTATTGCTTCTAATTCTACCTTTTTATTTATTAAGTTATCAGCATTGGTATATATACATATATTTTCGATTGGTGTAAACATGTTCCGGTGATCATGTTTGATAGATACATGTTTGTTATTATTTAGATTATTATCAGATTGTCTGTGGTCATAATTTGGTCCAATTGTAATCCAATTTTCGTTTCCTACGAAGTCTTTACAGGCTCTGGTTGAATGGGTCATATTGAAGATTTCGGATGTCTATCCTGTCTCTATGCTACGTACACGTTTTTTTTAGATATACTTGACTATGAAGTCTCTTCCGTTTTGGGTAAGGTTTGTATGTAAGGTTGCTGCGACAACCCACCTTACCGAGAACGAAAGAAATAGATATCAGCTCGACTCGTTTATAGATGAACTTTAACGATACTTATATTTGATATCCGGGCCTGATCTGACTGACTACTAGAACTTGCAGGTAAGCTACGGTGATCTTCCGTAGTCTCCAGAGTCAACAACAAACTATGTGTCAAACATTTGCCTTGTATTAATATCACAAGGTGATAGTTTTATTCGCTAACTTAACTGTATAATAAACTTACAAAGTTGGTAACTTTTACTGTTACCAGTTTACGTATTTGCGACGGATTAATTTCAATGTTTCCTAACCTTTCACAATGAACTAGTATTACTCCCAGCTACTCTGGTTTGCTATACTATTCGAGCTGGCTCTTGCCTACTGAAAATACATCCAGCAAGAACTTTATTGCAAGGTACGAGGTGGACCGGACCCCGCACTAAAGTTAAAGTCCCGTTTATATACCATTTTCGTTTCTATTCTCCCTCCATCTTGGTTTCATACCGCCGGAGGTTGCTCTGATTCTCATTGGATTATGACATCATTTTGACCAATCAAAACCCCGACCCTCTTGACTGGGGAGGACGCCTTTTACCTAGCGCGTTTGCGATTCCTGTTGGATTAGCACGTCATTTCTGACGAATGACTTGCCACAAATGACGGATGCTTATTTGATAGCAAGGCCTATTGGTGAATTAGCTTGCCTCTAATTGCTACGTTTTCGATAGTAATTTTCGGTTGTGCCCTTTAGTGCTTACAGGAAGCCACTATGTCCATGACCTGTCCATTGCCTATTAGTCGACAATTTGTAGAATGCTAGAGTTAATCGGTACACTAGTTACCATTGCACCCAGCTGCCTCCACTTATCTGGCCACGAGAATTCGTGGGAACACAGACCGCTACGTAATTAACTAAGTCCGTTTGTCATATTTATTTCCTTAATTGACTCCAACATTCCAAACTGGTGCTAATCATCAAAGGTCGTACTCGATTCAGTTTCTGCGGATTGTACCCGCGCATTAACCGACGTATCCATTGTCAGTCATCCAGTGCTGATAATATATATCTAAATAATAAGATGCTATAGTTGATGCTCATGCATTCAATCATACACGGTGACATAGTCTTTTAGCTTATCTGGTGTTCAAACATGGAATTTCACTGAGGTCTTATACTCGCAAATATAAGATGTGCGCAGGGTCATGACTCTCTACGTACAGTCCGATATCTACACATGCCACTCAACCAAAGTTAATTAACCATCTCTCTAGGCCTACAGAGAGTGACAATTAACTCGTTGTGCACTATCAACAACCTAAACCACGCCCTACCAGAGTCCTCCAGACTACGTCACAATCATAACTACGTCATTACGTACTCCAACAACAGTAATTAAACATGTCCGGGTAACGGAATATCAGGCGCAATGACCATCCCCGGAAACACATTAATAGCATCATTAAATATAACGGTATAATATGCTTAATATAATAACAGCAATAATATCTTGAAGCCACAGTGCAAATACCATTACAAATCATGTGCAATTATTACTAGAATAGTATAAAGTCAATCTTCTACCATGCGTGTCCCATACACAGCATATGAAATTAGCGAAAATGTCATTGGGATGATTCCAATCGGTCACTAAGATCCACGTTAGGAGGTTCACCAATGTCATCATACCGCTCCACGTCAATCCAGTGGTCAGCCGTCGGGTCGATCTCAGTCCTGGCAATAGCATTAGGTGACGACCCGGCCAACATCTCCACCATTACCGGCAGGGCTGCAGTTCCCCGCAGGGGCGGAGGATGAATCTGACGTGGCGCACTACTATGGGCCGCAGGTGGCTTGCATTTAACACAAATCCACATGCGTTGTAAGACGCAACATTTATACAAAATAAACACTACAACAATTATCACAACGAAGGAGCCCGTCGCATATGATATGAAATAGCATACTCCAATGCCATCGACCATCACTGGGTCGATCGCGGATAGCGGTGCTAGCGGCACGTACTTGGATTTTTGTAAATGGTTCCATGGTTGCATTTACAAATGATTCACAATCAGGGATTGGTTAAGAACTCTGGTCACATCCAAATGGGGCAGCTCAATGGCTAGGCTAACTTGAGCGTACGTCCGACTATAAGACGCAACCGGCTCGAATTGCCAGCCCTTCCCGCTGTACCCGCATTCACCAGACATTAATGCATACACACCACTACTCACCACACACCGGTCGGTCAGTCGTCCGTCACAGTGTATTTCCATTGTTTCGCCGAATGTTTGCAACACAACGTCCACTTTCTTATTGGCAAATAATTTACTAGCGGTTTCTGTGGAGGTTTGTAGGACCCTACACCCAACTAAGTCAAAGACTCATATCCGGTCCGTAATGCCAGTCACCTCCAGCCCAATTGTGATATTCTTCCGAGAATCTCCCATTAATAGGCACCCACTTCGCGTACGCTATAATCATCACCCAAGGGTAATATAACCATTATTGTATCTTGACCAGCGGTAACACCGATGACGTTATATGCAACATCCGGGTAACAGTTGCAGGTCCATCGACCTCAATACAGTTATCCGACATGGTTACCTCTCGTCCCTTAACTCCCCCTAACATCATACACAACCTATGGTTACACTGATTCGCAACGTACGCCTGATTCTACACTATCATAATCGAGAGAAATACACGATGCTACGCTCACTGCGATGTTTTACTGGTACAAAGTATTAGCCAAAAAAAATAAATAAATAAAAAAGGATAGCTATCTGCGACTATGTCGCATTATAACAGCATCTATACGATCGATGAAGTCATCGTATAGGGCGTGGCCAAACGCGCCAATCCTGAGTCGCTTGTTGTTGAGCTCGACATCAGGTGCATGACTGCGCTTGCGCAGAAAGTAACGAGGCGCTGGCTGCGTTTCCATTGGTTCCCGCACATCCTCGGGTACCTCCTCCAAGGTGTCCATCACTACAGTCTGAGGAGTCACGCGAGTTTCCATCGGTGACTCATGGTTTCGAGTCTCACTCGGACCCGGTTGACTGATGTTATTATCAACCATCCTACCCCTCTTGCTCACCCTTGGCTCATCATCAGAAGCTGGTCGCTTCCCACGAGCTCTCTGACCAAGGGTTCCCGTAGGGTCAGGTTTTGGCCCTTCTTCGGACCTTGGGAGCATCATCATCATTGGATGATGGCTATCTTTCATACCCTTCGCAGGGTTACGAACAGGGCGTGGCCGTACCTTGTCCCAGCACATTTCCGAGTCGACTACGCGTAACTTAGATATATTCAGTATGCGCACCTTCCCAGACCTTTGATGCCGGACATGAGCCACTGGCCCATTGATCTTAAAGATCTCATATTCGGGGTCACTGTGAGAGGTCAACTTCATGCGTTCCTCCGCCTTTACGAGCACCGAATCAACCCCCTTATATACACCAGCATTTGCACGCTTGTCAATCTGCTCACGGGGGACCTCATGAGACCTAGCCGTTTCCATACGGGCATGCAGTAAGGCATTGTTGAGACAGGTCAGTCTCTCACCTAAATCCTGCGATGCATCTATTGGAATAGCAAACGGAAGTCTTGCCCGTCGACCGTACGTCAGATAAAATGGTGTATATCCTGTCCTGGCATGACGAGTACTGCGTTAAGCGGTTAAAGCTGCACCCAATTCGTCCTCCCACGTGCGAGAAGCGTTGTTTACCCCTTTCTGGATTAAGTCCTTAAGGGTGCGATTAAACCTCTCGGTACGCCCATTAGTTTGTGGGTGGTAGGGACTCGACCTTCTATGATCGATCCCATGTTCACGGAATCTCTCCTCCAGAGATTTAGAACAAAAATCTTTGCCCTGATCGGTTATCACGATCTCAGGGACACCATGACGAGCAACGTATTCATTGAAGAATTTGTCCTCTACATTCTGAGACGTCTTAGCCGGAATCGGATACGCTTCTGCCCACGCAGAACAGTGATCGACTATCGTCATGATATACACATTACCTTTACTTGACTCTAACAGTGGACCTATCAAATCCATGCTGATTATCTGACTCGGATAATTGGCCATGGGCATCTCACTGTACCTCGGTCGAGTCGTGACAGGTCGGTTAACCTGGCACGTCGTACACGTCTCTAGCATACGTACCACGTCTTTCCTCAAAGACGTCCATACAAACGAATCTCTTACCATACTGATGGTCTTCTGCAGTCCTTGGTGACCGGCTCGTTCATGAGCCATCCAGAGCACTTTCTCACGGAACAGGGTAGGTAACATGATTCTGGGGTACTCAGCATCCAACGCTGAAGGTGTAATTAATGAATATAATATACCGTTCTTGACCATATACTCCTCCGGGGTGTTCTTAAACAACTCCGGGTATTCCTTGGTCTGTTCGGCACACAAATCGTCGTAGGGAATGTCAAATACCTCCAGAGGGACATGCGATAACGCACCCTCGTCTACATCCGGTATGACAAAATCACCTGTGTCTAAGGTGGCGATCTCCACTGGACGACGTAACCTGGACAACATGTCCGCTCGAATATTCTTCGAGCCTTGGATGTATTCAATCTTACATCCGTACTCGGCAATCAGCACCGCCCAGTGTTGCACTTTCGTGTTTTTAACCTCTCCCACAAACAAACTCTTTAGGGGTTTGTGGTCAGTGTACATGGTGAACTGCACGCCAAATAGATAAGGCCTAAGCTTCTTCAATGCATATATCACAGTATAAGCTTCCTTCTCTATTACAGGCCAGTTCAGCTGACTGTCCTTCAGGGTAGAGCTCACATACTGTATCACCCTTTCTATACCCTTATCATCTACCTGTACCAATATCGCACCTATCGCATAGCTAGACGCATCAGTATAAAGCTTATACGGAGCATTTAAATTCGGATAGGTGAGAACTGTCTCACTACACAGCAAGTTTTGTAATTTCTTAAATGCTTGCTGTTCCTCCTTACCCCATTCAAAACGTTTATATTTCTTAGTCAATTCTATCAAAGGCGTAGCAATTTCGGCATAGCCTTGCACACAAGAGCGGTAATAACCTGTAGCTCCAAGGAAACTTCTCACCTCACCCACATCGCGTGGCGGTGACATTTCTCTTATGACCTTGACCTTCTGAACCTGAGGAGCCACCCCTTGTGCCGAAACACGATACCCCAACAAGTCCTCAGACTTACGGGCAAATTTGCATTTCTTTTTCTTAACCTGCAAATTATACTCTTGAATCCTACGCATAACTGTACGCAAATGATGTGCATGTTCAGCCGGGTTTCTTGAATATACGACTACATCATCAACGAAAACATGCAAATATTTTCCCACGAATTCTCGGAAAATATCGTTCATTGCCCTCTGAAATACGGCACCTGAGTTGCAAAAACCAAAAGGCATCCGAACAAAGTCGAACAAACCTTCACTGCAAACGAACGCTGTTTTCTCTATGTCTTGGCTGTCCATTGGTATCTGCCAATAGCCAGACTTCAAGTCCATAGTCGAAAATATCGTTGCGCCGTGCATCGAGTAAAAAATATCAGTTATATTCGGCAATGGATAACTGTCTTTATGACATACGGAATTCAACTTCCTGTAGTCAACACAAAATCTCATGTCCCCGCCCTTCTTAGGGACTAACGTAATGGGCGACGCCGAGGGCGATGACGACGGTCTTATGACGCCTGCTGCCAGCATTTCAGCCACTTGATTCTTGACTACATATTGCTTGGCAAGCGGTAGACAGTAGGCTTTCTGCCTTATAGGAAACGCATCACCTGTTGGTACCGTACACTTCACTTTGGGGACCAATCCTAAAGTGTTTGGACGAGCCGTATCAAAGTTATCCGCAAAGTCCTCAAGCACTTTGTCGATAGCTTTATATCTGGTCGTTTCCTTGCAACTCTCATACACATAATCTATTTGCTCCCTATAGGGGTATCTAAAGGGATATACCTGGCCAAACCATACTACTACTTTGGCCTGATAATCAATCTTCGCATTTCCCAAGTGCAAAGTATCTGCACCAAGCAAACATTCATGCCGCATTCTCGCTACTACCGTACACGGAATAGGACGGGCGTTACTGAATTTTACCTGGGTCTCCCGCAAAAGTTCTATTGGGGAACCATTTACTGCCAAGAGCATCTTCACTTTTTTCAATGGCCTAGCATTCAACATGCCACGCCATATATCCTTGCAAATCAAGGATGTACTAGCACCAGTATCCACTAAGGCATGCAAGTACTCACCCTGATCCGTTAGACCGTTTTTATCCATTTTCAGACGGATTAGAAACCGCTAGGTCGGTGAACTCACCAACGGTCTCCTCCGTCGTCGTTTAACGGACTCCTCCATCCACTAACCACTTCTGCATAATTGTTTTGACAGGAGGATGAGTCCTGTCCGATACTGTATGAATAACGGCCATGCTCATCCGTCCCTTCAACGGTCAACACGAATCCATCGCGGTCCTCATATTCGTCATTACTTCTTAAACGATTGTTTATGTCCTTTCTGACATTCCGTGAACAGTCCCTCGGCGTGACAGTTCTCTCTTGCTGTCTTCGGTCGACTAGGTCGATGTCCATATCGTCGGTGCCGGGACGCTTGATCGCCTGGCGGCCGGTTGGACCCTTTTGTTGGGTCCATGCAGGACCGTTCTGCGGCGGATGTTCGTACTGTGGGCAGGCTCTCACGTAGTGGCCGTCTTTGCCACACCCGAAACATCTTACCGTTATGGCAGGAGTCGTCTTCCGTTTCATATACGCCCCAAAACAATTCTGGGCCGTGTGTCCCTCTCTCCCACACTGGGAACAGGTCATCGGCGGCGCCCGTCGTGGTTGTCGGGGTCGCTGGGCAGACTGTCTGCCGACGTTCTCCCTCGGCTGTACCGCTTGATGACAGTCACTTTTGTAATGGCCGACCCGGCCACAATTATAGCAGGTAATGTGCTGCAAGTCTCGTCCCGTTCTGACTGGTCGGGGCGAGGGTGGGGCATGTTGCTTTGCCTGCGGGGCTGTCTTCTTCGTGGGCAGGGCGGCCCCAGCCACCGGCTTCTGCTGCTGTAGCTGCATGTCACCGACCAAGCCACAGAGTCGCTCAATCATCTTGCTCTGTTGAGCAATCTGTTTTTTTAATGTTCCCACCACGCTCCAGACCTCTTTTTCCTCGTCTGGTCCTAACATATTCACCTCCATGCTCTCCTCCTGGCGCTCCTCTATTTTCAATGCTCGGAGCAGGTCGTCACAGGTGGCTTCCTCCTCCGCAATCTCAATAGCGTGGGCCAGGGTGGTGGCCTTCTTTCGGACAATTCTCTTGCTGAGATGGTGGTCGGATAGTCCCTTGAGGTAAATTCCCATCACGGTCCGACGGTTGTCGGCGTTCTCGACAGGGTATGCTCTAGCGCTCATCTCTCTAAACCGCATGTTGAAGGTGATGACGGTTTCGTTCCGCCGTTGCCTCACCCCCTCTAAACCGTACTTTATACGTTCGCCTTCGTTGGCTGATATGAAGTTTACCGTGATATAATCATGGAACTCATCAAATGTGACGTCTTCCCTGATCTTGCTCACTAGGAACCCATCTATGGCTCTGGACAACTGCCCTCGTGCCGCTCGAGTGATGACGTAGGCTGGTATGCCCTCTAGCCGTCCCTCATTAGCAACCCATGCTCGCCGGGTCTCATCGAGGAAGGTTCTCACCTCCTCCGGCACTACTCCATCACAGGGCTGTATGCGGTAGATCGTGTCCCAGATCTCCCTCCGGTACACCCGCTCGGCTTCCCGACGGTTACTGCTTTCAACAATGGCTACCGCCATTGCTATGCCCATCGTCTGCATGGCGGCTATGATCTCTGGTCTAAGCTGGGGTTGCAGCGGTACCTCCATGGGTGGCAGGGCAGGGTCAACGCCTCGATTGGCTGGTGTTGCCATTCTGCGTTTTTACTGATAATGAAAACTGATAATGATTCTTGGAAGACGGGGTTGATCGGGGCAGACTACCTCTGTAGTTATCTTCACGGCAGCACCCGTGCGATACTCGTGATGCTGGGTGATTCTGGTGCTGTCGGCCAACTTAGCCGCGTCTAGGAATGTCTTTACATGGTCCGCTACGTCGTTTAATACGATGGCTGAATTGGAGAGTGGTGTCTCTGGTTGGGCCATATACTAGTTACTCACGGTTGACTCCGGATCCTGGCTGGTGAAGCCACTGAAGATTTCTGATGTCTATCCTGTCTCTATGCTACGTACACGTTTTTATGAGATATACTTGACTATGAAGTCTCTTCCGTTTTGGGTAAGGTTTGTATGTAAGGTTGCTGCGACAACCCACCTTACCGAGAACGAAAGAAATAGATATCAGCTCGCCTCGTTTATAGATGAACTTTAACGATACTTATATTTGATATCCGGGCCTGATCTGACTGACTACTAGAACTTGCAGGTAAGCTACGGTGATCTTCCGTAGTCTCCAGAGTCAACAACAAACTATGTGTCAAACTTTTGCCTTGTATTAATATCACAAGGTGATAGTTTTATTTGCTAACTTAACTGTATAATAAACTTACAAAGCCGGTAACTTTTACTGTTACCAGTTTACGTATTTGCGACGGATTAATTTCAATGTTTCCTAACCTTTCACAATGAACTAGTATTACTCCCAGCTACTCTGGTTTGCTATACTATTCGAGCTGGCTCTTGCCTACTGAAAATACATTCAGCAAGAACTTTATTGCAAGGTACGAGGCGGACCGGACCCCGAACTAAAGTTAAAGTCCCGATTATATACCATTTTCGTTTCTATTCTCCCTCCATCTTGGTTTCGTACCGCCGGAGGTTGCTCTGATTCTCATTGGATTATGACATCATTTTGACCAATCAAAACCCCGACCCTCTTGACTGGGGAGGACGCCTTTTACCTAGCGCATTTGCGATTCCTGTTGGATTAGCACGTCATTTCTGACGAATGACTTGCCACAAATGACGGATGCTTATTTGATAGCAAGGCCTATTGGTGAATTAGCTTGCCTCTAATTGCTACGTTTTCGATAGTAATTTTCGGTTGTGCCCTTAGTGCCTACAGGAAGCCACTATGTCCATGTCCTATCCATTGCCTATTAGTCGACAATTTGTAGAATGCTAGAGTTAATCGGTACACTAGTTACCATTGCACCCAGCTGCCTCCACTTATCTGGCCACGAGAATTCGTGGGAACACAGACCGCTACGTAATTAACTAAGTCCGTTTGTCATATCTAATTCCTTAATTGACTCCAACATTTCAAACTGGTGCTAATCATCAAAGTCATACTCGATTCACAGCTGCCTCCACTTATCTGGCCACGAGAATTCGTGGGAACCACAGACCGCCATGTAATTAACTAAGTCCGTTTGTCATATTTATTTCCTTAATTGACTCCAACATTCCAAACTTGTGCTAATCATCAAAGATCGTACTCGATTCAGTTTCTGCGGATTGTACCCGCGCATTAACCGACGTATCCATTGTCAGTCATCCAGTGCTGATAATATATATATCTAAATAATAAGATGCTATAGTTGATGCTCATGCATTCAATCATACATGGTGACATAGTCTTTTAGCTTATCTGGTGTTCAAACATGTAATTTCACTGAGGTCTTAGACTCGCAAATATAAGATGTGTGCAGGGTCATGACTCCCTACGTACAGTCCGATATCTACAATATGTCAATTTTTGCCTTGAACATGTTCAGTATGTATTTTCCTTTTAGTTTTGTTCCTGGATGCAGTAGTGGGTACTTCATGGGCAAGATTGATTTCAATAAGGTTATTTGGAGCTATGTATTCATCTAGTATATTGTTGAATTGATTACGTGGTGTTAATGGTTAGGATACTTCAGAAGCAGATAGTTGATGGTCTAATGCATTGCTCCTTGACGTTGTCTTCTTAGCTCTAAAAAATCTTGACTGGGATAGAGGTTAGTTTCAAGATAGTTTGTTATGTTTTCGGAAAGTACTCGTACACCATGATAATTGGGATGGATGTAATCCCTGAAGAGCTCTTCATTTGCTTCGCCATACTGGTTTGTAAAAAATTTAGTATTATCTATAAAGACTGCATTGTGCCATGATGCAAGAGATGCTAACATTTCATTGAATTCATGCACAGTGTTGTTCTCATATGTGTTTTTGGGTCATGGCAGCAGAGATCATACACAAATTTTGATGTTGGGTGCCAGTAATTTGATGTTCTCTATTAGTGAGTCATAGTCGTTAATCATACCGCACACTTTCTGCCTTCCAATATCATTGCTACGAACATGGATAACAATTGTATTAAATGATTTAGCAGTAAGTAATTCCTCTAATTTATCATTAATTTCACAGATTGTGGCACCTCCGTCAGACCTAATGGTAATGTCATTGGTTTCGGTGGTCATATATCTACCACTAAATGTTTTTAGTGTAAAGCTGCCGATGATTAAGGCTTTGGTTGCTGTATTAGTACTTGAGGGCATTGAAGATAGTCGGCCTTGTGCATGCCTGGGTTTGTTGTTGTTAGAGTGCTGTAGCTCTGTGCATAATTACTAGCACCATGAGCGCTACTTGCAGAAGTTGCAACCGCCTGGCTATAGCTTTTAACACCTGGTTTTAGGGTATGGATATTATCATTTGATGTTTGGTATTTATTACTTGTGTATACTTGTTTCCTATTTAGTAGACCAACTGTTTGTAAGTTGGAGGTTTTCTGAGTGTTCTGGAATGAATTCCTCGTAGGCGGAGTCTGTGGTCTGTAAATTGATTTCTTGTCAATTGTGGTTGGGTGTTGTTGCTTATGCTTTGATTTACTTTGTGCTTTGTTTGATCTTGGGTTTCAGATACTACAATGGATTCTATTCACTCTATGCTTGAGTTACTGTTGTTCTCATTGTCATTATTGGAGTGTAGGTTATGGACCTGAGTTTTTAATGCCTGGTAATCTCTCTTGATTTCTTAATTTCATTTAAAACCTCCAGCAACAAGTCACTGCATGGTTCATTTGTGAGCTTAGTTGGATTGCCAACTTCCAGACTATTTTCATTTGTCAGGTCATTATCTTCATTTGTCAGGTCACAATGTAGATCTGGTTTAGTATTTGTGCCCATACCTGCTATTTGAGTTTTTGATTGTGATTCAGATGCTGTACATTTGTCAATGCTTGATACAGAATCATGACTCGTGCCAGCACGATCCCCTTGGTTATCAGGGTAATGCTAAACTGGTTAGTCACACCGTCACCAATTAGTATTATTCAGGTTATGCGCTGTTCATCACAGCGTTAGTCAGGAGAATGGAAGGTTGATATCAAATAAAATGATAATAAGATTTCATGTACAGTTACTAAGAAGGGTGTATGTACAGTGTACCAGTGTTCGTGTAACACAACTTTGTAGACAAATTCAGACTAGTCCACCTTTCCCCTTCTGCCTGCTTGCTTTAAAAAGATAGTTCAGGTCTCTAGCTCTAAAGTGGTGTACCCTATAGCACAGCCATCGTGATGTAGATTCATGGTTTGAAGTAGAGAAGGATCGGACAGATTTCTGAACTCTAGATGTAGCTCTTCTTTGCTAGGATCGAGTGTCAGGCTGACGAGCAAGTCATCGTTGATTTTGCTTTCGAGAAGGCTTTCTATATGTTTTCTGTAGCATGTTTCACTAGGATAAGTATTTTTGCAGCAAAACAGGAATTGATCTACATTTTCTTGCTCTGAATGGTGTAGTGGGCTTATATCGGATTCGCGGCCATAGGCGAATCTCTTTCTTGCACTCTGGAGGGTATAGGTTCCAGTGAGGAGTTTTGCTTTGATGGTAGCATGTTGGACATCTCGTACACTGGCTTTTATGGTCCATATGTTGTGTGTTACTCCACTCTTAGAGTTCTCCACATTCAGATGTTTCAGAGAGGATTTAGTGTGTGCCTCTTCCTGTACTGTATTGGTCCAAAAGGAGTTGATACTTGAGCGTACTCTTGTTGTCCAAGCTGCCTTGTTTATGGGATTCTCCAGGAACTCTAATGGGCTACCAAGGTCATGCTTTTCGAACAACATTGCAACCATGCAGAACTAACTCTTCTCTAATCGACGATTGACTATCAGCTGTCTATGTGCTAGGTTTTCGATGGGAGAACCTTTGGTATGGGCAATAGCAGCAAACAGTGTGAGGCGCCACGTGTTGATCTCAGTCTCGAATGGTCTGGCACCGAGAAGGTATACGGCCGAATTTGCACATGATTTTGGGTGATGCTAGATATATCGCATGGTCGTTCAGTGGAATAGCTCCAGGGATTTTCATTCATTCTGCCACATGTTCATTAATGTGATCAAATCAAATCAAAATCAAATCAAATAAACTTTATTTGCTGCTATTTTATGATTATATATACATTGATTATAGGAATCCATCAAAGGCAATGCCAATAAGGCGATGGAACCGTTACATATATAACCTATAGACATCACATTATCAACGACAATTTAACAACACTCTTACACACAACATAGACAATAAAAAAGAAACGAGAGAAAAAAAAGAGAGAATAATTTTAAGGGTGCTTATGTTGTAGCATCTACTTGCATTGTGTGGATTTAATTTTTTTTTAAAGGGAGTTGACAGTTTATTTATGAATACGTGTATGTCCATGGCATATATGGGGTGGGGTGGGGGTGGGATGGGGTGGATCTTCATCTTATTATTATTATCTGTATCCTTGTGTCTGGAGCCGCATCTGAAAGACTACTGATCAAATTGGTCTAAAATCCAAACACAAGGGGTTGTTTCGGTTTAGAACAGTAATAGAATTTTAGGATATGCATATTCTATTATTTCAGGTTATGCTGTTAATTCAATATTAGATTTGTTACTGTGATGACTAGATACTATGCGCATTCTGGAAGCCATGGTAGGCCCGTTAGATCATGTAGCCATCATCACGCTGACAGTAGCGCATTGAGAGCTGATCTAGTAATTCTGTATTATCATATTTTTAATTAGTTTTTTGTATGAGTTCTGATTTATGATTTGTGTGCGAATGTCTGCAGGAGTACTGTTCCATAGTTTGATGGCTAGTTTGGAGGATTTGTTTCTTGATGTTTCTGCGTGGCAGTAGTTTGTATGGAGATTGTGAAATGATCTGATGCTATATGAGTGTATTTCAGTGTTATGTCTAATACGTGTTGACAGTGGTGTTGGTAAGTTGTCAGTGTAGAAGTCTCTCAGGATAGAATATAATTGCAATTTTCCAATGTCTTTAGGTTTTAGTAGCTGTTCTGTTTTGAAGACATTCTGGTCCACTGTTGTTGAAGAGAATAGATTAATAGCTTTCTTTTGTAGTGTTTCCAGATTTTAAAGTTTATATTGGTATGTGCTAGTCCAGATTGTATTGCAGTAGGTGATATATGGAAGTACTAATGTGCTGTAGGGTGATTTTAATATGTTATTTGGTAGATATGACCTAAGACGACGCATAACACCTATGCTTTTTGCTACCTTGGAAGTGATAATTGCAATGTGCTTCTCCTAAGTGAGCCCTCTATCCAGATACACGCCTAAAAACTTAACAGATTGTGCTTCTTCTGTATCTTGACCACCTATCTGAATTCTTGGGAGAGTGGTTTTTTCAATTTGTCTGCATTTGTGAATAACATATAGTTAGTTTTACTGACATTTAAAGATAATTTATTCACTTTGAACCACTGTATTACTTTTTCCATTTCATAATTTGCAGTTTTGTACAGGGCGTCTATGTCCTTGTGGCTGCAAAACGCATTGGTGTCATCTGCAAATAGTATTAGTGATAGGCAATTGCAAATGGTTGGTAAATCATTCATGTATGGTAGAAACAGCAGAAGGCCAAGAATTGATCCTTGAGGAACACCCCAAACTAGTTCTGCACTCCCAGAGAGAGAGCTCCATTGTACTGCACATATTGCGATCTGTTAGCCAAGTAACTCTTTATCCAATCGAGTGCAATGCCACATATTCCGTAATGTGATAGTTTTTTATATTAAAATTGTGTGGTCAATTGTATCAAATGCTTTCGAAAGGTCCAAAAATATTCCTAATATATGTTCTTTATTTTCAAGAGAGTCTGATATTCTTTCCATCATATCTACAAGCGCTAGCATAGTCGAATGCTTTTCCCTAAATCCATATTGTGATTGGTACAATATAGAATGTTTGTTAAGGAATTTTGATAAGCGGTTATAATAGAGTCTCTCTAAGAGCTTTGAGAATAGAGGTAGTACTGAGACAGGCCTGTAGTTAGTAAAATCAGAGGAGTTGTTTGCTTTATATATAGGTGCTACCCGTGCTACTTTTAATCGTGAAGGAAAGACTCCTTGTGCCAATGACAAATTACAGATGTGGTTTAGTGGAATTAGTAGTTGTGAGATACAGTTTTTAAATATTCTCCACTCAAAGTTGTCAACACCTGCACTTTTATTTGGGTACATTTTTTAAATATTTTAGTAATTTCTTCTGTGCTGGTAGGATTAAGGAAAATTGAAGATTGGTAGCTGCCTGTCAGATAATCTTGTACATTGGCATTTGTGCTAGCTTGAATTTTTTGCGATAAATTTGGCCCAATGTTAATAAAGTATTTGTTAAATTTGTTTGCGATTTCCTGCTGGTCAGTTATAATCTTCTTGTTATAAATAAATCTTGATGTTTCTGATGTACATGTTTGTTTGTTTAACAGTGTCTTTATAAGTTTCCATGTCTCTTTTATGTCATCTTTTTCCCTGTTAAATTTGTTTTGATAATAATTTATTTTTGCCAACCTAATTATTTGGTCCTTCTTCTTCTTCTTCTTCTTCTTCTTCTTCTTCTTCTTCTTCTTCTTCTTCTTCTTCTTCCAATTACTGCCCACCTTCAACTTGCTGAAGATTATGCCAGGTGTGTGCATGCGTCAAGTTTAAAAACAGGGTGACAAAAAGTATGTACAGGTGCAGATTAAAAACAGAGCTTCCACGCTAGTCTCTGGTCACTAGGGCCTTGAAGGCATCTAATGACACGCTGGTGACCGTCTCTTCTGGCAGGGCATTCCAGTCAACGGCTGTTCTTGGGAAGAAGGTTGCTTGTCGATATGCTGTTCTGGTATGTGGGTTTTGATATGCCATACAGTGAGTGTGACTTGTGTGACGGAGTAGTTTCACTAGGTAGTTTTCCATGTTTACTTCTACTAGGTTGTTGTTAATTTTATAGAACATGATGAGATGGGCTGCTTTCCGGCGAGCTTGTAGACTTTGCCATTCTAGTGTGTTGAGCATTTCGCCTACGCTGGATGTATTTCGATATCGATGGTTTAGGAATCGGGCAGCTCGCCGTTGGACTTTCTCAATTTGGTTGATATCACTTTGCTCATATGGGTCCCAGACAGTACTCGCGTATTCAAGGCTCGGTCGTACTAATGATTTGTATCCTTGGGCCTTGATCGTTTTAGATGAGATTCTGAGGTTTCTGCAGAGAAAGCCAATGGTCTTATTTGCCTTGTTGCAGATCGTTGATATGTGTGGCTTCCAGTCTAGATTGTTGGAAATGGTTAACCCCAGGTAATTTGCTGATATAAGGGGTTTTAGGATCGCGCCGTGGAGTTGGTATTCGTGTCGTATGGTGATCTGTTTTCTGGAGATGGACAGGACGTTGCATTGTGCGGGGCGAAACTCCATCTTCCACTTTTCCTCCCAAGCGGCTAGCTTGTCCAGGTCTTCCTGCAATGTTTGGCAGTCTGTTTCGTTTTTTACTGCAAGATAGTTGACGGTATCATCAGCAAAAAGTCTAACCTTTGATGTAATGCCTTAGTGGATGTCATTTATGTAGAAAAGAAAGAGGGCTGGCCCCAGCACTGAAACCTGGGGTACTCCAAATTGAACTTTTGCCGGGGTAGATCTTTCTCCATCAACAAGGACAGTCTGGCTGCGGTCGGATAGAAAGGCTTCAATCCAGGCATTTGTTTTCCCCCTAATGCCATAATATCCGAGTTTATGTATTAGGCGACTATGACACACTTTATCGAAGGCTTTTGAGAAGTCCATTATGAGTATGTCCGTTTGGTTGCCTTTGTCAATTTCCTTACTGATATCATCAACAAATTCGAGTAGCTGGGTCTCACAGGAGCGCTTGCTGCGGAAACCGTGCTGAAGGTGATATAAGATGTCATATTTTTCAGCATGTTTCATGATATGGCTTGTGATTATGTGTTCCACTACCTTGCAGCAGATACAAGTAAGTGATATGGGACGATAGTTAGATGGATCATACTTTTGTCCTTTCTTGAAGACTGGGGCAACGTTTGCATTCTTCCAGTCCAATACTTTTGGATTGATGTTGTCAGGGCCAGCGGCTTTGTGAGCGTTCAGTTTCGACAACAGTTTTTCTACCCCTTCCTGTGTGATGTTTATGTCATTGGCAGGAGAGTAATGGTGGTCAGGCATAAAGCACTGTTCCTGGAATTTATTTCTGCTTACGTTGCAAGTGCTGTTGAATGCAGACTCGAACTGCTGGTTCAGGATTTTGGCTTTCTTGTAGGCTTCTGACTCTAGTTTCCCATGTTGTTTTAGTGGTGATATGCCTCCATTCTCTGACTTACGATGTTTTATAAATGACCAGAACCTCTTGGTGATGGATGATATCTTCAATGTATGACCGTTAAGCTAGTCGGGTGTCACTCTGCACTTGATGCTTGATCAGTTTGTATTGGTACTCATGCTTAGCATTACGAGACTTTTTCTTTTTGTTATACAGGCGGTCTCTGCATTTCATGAGTGATTTAAGTTTTGGTGCTATCCAGGGTCAGTTGTTCTTTGGTTTTGATGCTTTATGTGGAATATGTCTGGCAATTGATTCACTTAGGCCTTTTTTAAAAGTGGTCCACAGGCAGTTGACATCTTTTCCACTCTGGTCTTCTAGGGAAATTTTCTCCTCAAGATTTCCGATGTCTTCTTTGATTGAGTCCCATTTTGCATTTTTGTACAATGGGATCTGTCGTTGTTTTTGTTTGTTGATGATTGGTTGGATGTTAATTTCTACATGGACTGCTTCGTGATCGGATGTTCCTGGTATAACATCTACTCTATTTATTATGGATGGACAATTTGTGATGACTAGATCTAGTGTATTTCCCTCACAGGCTCCATTACCATTTGAGTCAGACTATTGTCATCAAGGATACTACTAAATTGACGGTGTTGTTCAGCGAAGCTGAGTTTAGGTTTTAGGCACATGCGCTTCCAGTCCCAGTCAGGAAGGTTGAAGTCGCCTGCAGCTAGGATGAAGGCATTTTCTGCTTTACATGCACAAGTTATTGATGTTTCGAAGATGTCTAGGCTGACTTTATTTGATGTTTTGGGGTTGTAGTAGGAGCAGATGTATAGGCTTCTACAGCCAATTAGATCGATCTTTACCCAGACTATTTCACACTCAGTCTTCAGTTCCGGTTTCTCTGAGCATGTGTATATATTTTTCATGGCAATTAGGACACCTCCACCTACTTGTCCTTGCCGGTCATTTCGATAAAGGTTGTAGTGTGATGGTACGCATTCTGTGTCTTTAATAGCTGGGTCTAGCCACGTCTCTGTTAATACAATTATGTCTGGCTTGACGCTGTCAATAACGTTTTCAATCTGCGGGCGTTTCTTTTTCACAGATTTACAGTTCATGCTGAGTATACGGAGCGGTACTTTCGATGGCACAGAGTTAGGTCGTTTTGATCGGTCAGGGGTGGAAGAATGAACAGGTTTGATTTGTGTGATCACTGGGATTTGATTGCTTAGACTCAACTTACACGAACTTACACAAATCCTCTACTGACAGCAGGCGTCAACAAGCCTCTAACGTCAGGAATGGGCTGCATATATTTATGGTTCATTTTAATGTTATTAAGTTGTTATTAACAATTATACATTGGCTATGGTATAATGATTCTGGAGTATAAATATTACAGATGGGTTCACAATCGGGGTTATAGCGCAATGGATGACTTTCCCATAGCTTGTCTAGTCTAGCTTTGAAAGAATTCACTGAGGGGGTGCTGATAATGGATTCAGGTAGTTTATTCCATTGATCAGTACAGCGCAACGGGAAAGAAAGTTTTCGTATATTGAGTCTTGGTCTTATTTTCTTAATGTTTAGGCTGTGACCTCGAGTTATGCTATTTGTGTCTTGTCGCTCAATAAGGTCTGCAGTAACTTGGTCATATTTATTGCTAAGAATTTTATATAACTCGACCATGTCGCCACGCAATCTTCTAAATGCTAATGTTGGTGATTTTAACTTTTGGAGGCGTACATGATATGGTAGATTACGCATACCAGGAACAAGTTTGGTTGCCCATCTTTGGACATTTTCGATTGCATTTATGTGCTTTTTCAGATATGGAGCCCAAGCCACATTCGCGTATTCAATATGTGGCCTAACAAGAGATTTTTAAAGTTTTCTTTATCTAGATAGTCAAATATTCTTCTAATCAGTCCCATTTTTTGGTTAGATTTGCTTATTTTTCCATTTATATGTTCATCGAAGCATAGTTTATCGTCTATTATGACACCTATATCTTTTTCGCTAGATGAATGGGCTAGAGTATGGTTATTAAATTCCATTGTATAAGTGTGTGGAGATGTTTTTCTTGTTGATATACGCAATCTTTTGCATTTATCTGGGTGGAACCTCAATAATGAATTATCAGTCCATGAACACATAGAGTTAATATCATTTTGCATGGTGTCGCAATCTTTTGGGTTGAAGATTGATCTAAAGAGTTTAGTGTCATCTGCAAATAAAAAGATCTCAGACCCACTACTGATTACAGCGGGAAGATCATTAATGTAAATTATAAACAGTAATGGCCCTAAAACCGAGCCTGTGGTATACCGCTTGTTATGTCTGTTGGTTTAGATATGATTCCATTTATAACTACTTGTTGCTGCCTTCCGGTTAGAAAGGATTGGATCCAGTTTAACAAATTACCTTCTATGCCGTATGCAGTTAGTTTTTTAATTAGACGTTTATGTGGAACCTTATCAAATGCTTTCATGAAGTCACAGTAAATCACATCAATCATACCCCCCTTGTCCAGAGTCAGTAGCCATTTTTCAAGAACAGTCAAAAGTTGGAGAACTGTTAATCGGCCGCTTATAGCATATTATTAATCCTAAGATGTTCCATAATCGTGTCTTTAATAACAGATTCCATTATTTTACAAACGACAGATGTTAAGCTAATTGGACGGTAATTGTCTGGTTTGGTTTTATCTCCTTTTTTGAAAATTGGTGTGATGTTTGCATTTGACCAGCATTGTGGTAATGTTCCCAGGCTTAGTGATTTATTAAAAAGAATTGATAGTGGCAGGCTTAGTTCGTAGCTTAGTTCATAAAGGAATCTTGGATGGAGATTATCAGGCCTGGGTGACTTAGAAGTGTTAAGATTCACAAGTTTTTTTCTTACAATTTCAGGTGTGATCTTTAATGTACCCATTGGCACGTGAGCTCTACAAGGAATAGTTGGGGAATCATCGTCAGGTTCTGTTGTAAATACTGATCTGAAGAAGCTGGCTAGGATGTCTCTCTTTATCATTTTTTGTAAATGACACTTCCATATCATGCTCAATGCCACTAGGTATTTGCAGATCTGGAATACCTGATCTGACTTTAGTCTTGGATTGCACATAGTTCCAAAACTTTTTGGGGTTATTTTTGGCTGATATAGAAATATTTTTCTCATATTGTTTCTGTGCTTTTCTCGTTTCTCTTCGAACCTGGTTTCTTGTTTTACAATATTCATCATATATATTAAGGTTACCGCCTGTATTAATATATTTTTTCCATAGTCGCTTCTTCCTGTTCATTTTGGTTCTTGTAGTTTGGTCAAGAGGATATTTGTGCCTTTTGTTTTTTATTGTTCTTTTAGGAATAAATTTACTTTCAGCTTCATGACACATTCCAAATATGGTCTGCCACATATCATTAATATCGTTTATTTCTTTTAGGTGTGTGTTCCAGTCTATATTTAAGAAATTGATTATAGCTTTATAATCTGCTTTATCATAACAGACCCTTGTTTTACTTGTAGAAGTAAATTCGCCATTTAAGCGAATCTTCATCTCTATAGTGAAATGGTCACTTTTTCCAAGTGGCGCATTTGTATGAATATTATCCACCAGGTCAGGGTAATTAGTAAATACTAAATCCAATATTGTTGGCTTGTCGAACCCACGCCCTCTAGTAGGCAGTGAAATTAGCTGTTGTAAGAAGCAGTCTCTTACAGATTCAATAAACTTAAACGTAAAGTCTAGGCTAGAGCTAGAGGTGTTGTATGTGTTTGTAAACCAATTAATATGTGTCATATTAAGGTCTCCTAGGATAAGCGAGTGCAGGTTATTGGTGTGTATTTCCTTTAAAATATGACAGAGTTCATTATTGTTTCGGTTATTAGAGTTTGGGCTTCTATAAAACACTCCCAAACGCAGTATTTCATACTTACATCGTATGTCGCAGAGGATGTATTCTTCGAACACATTTTGGTTAATGTTTAATAGTTTATAAGATAAAGTGTTTTTATGTATAGTAGGATACCTCTTCCTATTGTAGTAGTAATAGTTGTATCTTCAATGCTATAGCCATCTAGATTGTAGTCTGCTATACTAGGTTGAGTTCTGTAGTTTTTTGGCTTGGCTTCAACTACAGCTATGATATCTGGTGGGCCATTTTGTATTAGGTGCAGAAGTTCGGTTTTCTTCTCACGTGTAAATACGTCAGCATTTGTATAGAGGATCGTAACCTCATTAATTGATTTTGTACATTTGGTATTTACATTATTTCCTCTGATTTTGGAGCCGACCAGAAATTGTGTCAGACTTTGGCCATGTTAATTATTTACACATTCGTCTGAAAGTAAAGTGAAGCAGTTTCTAGTGGATAGAGGGAAACAATGTTCCTTAAGGACACAATCATCGGGTACATTACCAGTATTTAAAACATTCCATTTAAATAGAGAATCTACATTCGCACAATGTGGCTTATCAAAGCAAAAGTTAGAACAATTGAGATGTTCTGATGAATTTACAGTGTCATGCAAATTACTATGTACGCCATTAAATCTATTTACAGTTGCTGGATCATTAGTTACTGTACAGTTTGAAAATTGTGATAGTACTGGGTTGGTCTGTACTGTGATTGGTGGTAGGTGGGAGACCGTTTGGCCCAGGAACTCTTTGCGTTGTTGTTCTGGTGACTCCTCCCATGCATCCTCGCATTGTGAAAATATGGATTCATGAAATGATTGCCTACATTCTGCAGCATAGGTGTCATGTACGCAGTTTGTGACGTTATAAGAATCGAGCTTAAATAGTTTGTAATGTTTTCTGACAAAACATGCGTTCCATTGACATTTGGATGAATGCGGTCATGGAATAGCTCTGTGTAAACTGTTCCACTAGGGTCATTGAAGAGCTGGAAATTGTCTATGAATATTGCATTTTGTGCTTCTGACAGTTTAAGCAGCATGCTGTTAAATTCCAATGTTAGACTATTTTCATGTGCATTCAGAGGTCTAGGTAGTAGAGAGGATACACATATTTGTATGTGCAGTAAGATAGCATGGATCCTATGCAGCAGCACTGTGTAGTCTTTTACCATTTCATGTGAATTACTCTTCATGATGTCATTACTTCCGATGTGGATAACGATTGCGTCGTGACTGCTTGCAGAAAGATAACTGTCTATGTGTATGTCGATAATACAAGAACCTCTTAGAGTATTAATGTTGATGTTCATGGTGTCATTGGACATATAGCATCCACTAAACTTCCTCAACGTTGAGCTCCCTATAATTAGGACGTGTTTCCTCTGGTCCTTTGTTGGAGTAACATCGGAATGATACTGTGCTGTAGCAGTCCCACTCTGGTAAGACATATCACCTGTTTCCTTTGTGATGTTCCTATTCTGGTTATTATATTTCTGCTTATTTTGGACATTTTCTGGACGATGATAGGCTTGTGAGTTCATATTATCACCATTGTATTTCTGTCTCATTTGAGAATGTCCTGTGGTTGGTTGATAGGTTTGCTGATTTGTATTTTTATTCAGATTTGTCTGCCTACCAGTGGATTGAAATTCCCTTGATGTTTGATAGGATTGTGAAGTTGCTGCACTGCTGGGTATTGAATTTAACTGTTGCGTTTGCCTGGTTAGAACTGGTATCGGTCTGTATGTTGGTGGAGAAACATCTTTGATAACTGGAGTTATGAATGTATTATTATACTCTACACCATGGTGAGGGTTGGATTGAAGATTCTTTACTTGACAACTCAGTGATTTAAGACTCTTTTGGATTTCTTTTATTTGTCCAGCAAGATCAACTATAGTAGGATTAGATGCAGGTACTGTTGTGCTCAGTGAGGATCTTTTAGCATTTGCTAGTTTTACATCATTAGTTGATGTAGCAGTTAGAGTTTGTTGCATTTCCATGTTTGTTAGGCTTACATCATTAGTATGTGTTACCGTTTGTTGGATTTGTGCAGTTGGTACGTCTGCAACTTTTGGGGATGTCTCCATTAGAGGTTGCTGGGACGGTGATACAGACCCAACAATTACTGTGTTATTGTCTTGGGACGTACTTATATGAGCTGGCCCATCTTGGCATGTACTGTTGGGTGCTGGTTCAACATGGCAGCCTTCTGGTGTTTTACGCCATTCAATGTATTCTGCAATATGGTCTGAGATAGTCGTACGGGTGCTGCAGCTGTATCTGTGCTGGGATGCAGTAAGGGTGGACAACATATAAGTTGGCAGATTAGTACAGTGGTAGTGTTGCCAGTTCTTACAATTAAAACACATTATCATATACCTATTATTTGGTTTATGGCAGGGGCATAAAATCTGTAGAGTATGGGTATTTTCATTTTCTTCTTGGTTACCAGAATCAGTCATATATGGTAGTATGTTTGTGATAGGAGGCTCAACAACACATGTTTGCTGTGTGTGAGAGCCAGTCGGAGAAGTATTTGTTGACAAGCTTAATGTCATAATGTCTGGTGTGGAAAAATGCTCATTTGGGGTTGTATACACACCCATGGGAGCCTTTGATACACTAACTGCTTCAGTGGCGGAGATGTTAATTGATGGGTTTGATTGTTTGGGCTTCTGGCATGCCATGCTAGTAATTACTTTGGCTTGATTTGAGGATTGTGTTGATAGATATTTCCTATATACTTCCTCTTCTCGTATTCTGTCCCACTCTTTGCATAGCCAATAGTCTGATGATCTAAATACTGTAGGATTTGCAGGGTCCTTACAGTCCTGGCATACCATGTTGCTTACTTGTACAAAATATTTTGTGTGGTTGGTATGGCAGTTTAATAATGCGGATAGTATATTATTCGATTTTTTCTAATATTGTGCTTAGACAAACATCACAAACAGGATAGAAACACAATCCTAATTGTTTGTATAGTGTATGTAGTGTTATTTCTCTGTCCCGCGGCAACTCGGGAAAAGATTAGATAGGGGACAGCCGTAGGAGAGACAGATATGAAACAGAACAATTTCAAGAATGTTAGTAAGTAAGCAAGATTGGTTTGGGGGAGCACAAGTGCAAGTTATATGCCTAGTAGTGAAGTGTGGCTTGTGATGATGTACGTTTTGATATGGGTATTTTTTCACACATTTAAAAATAATTTATTATTATTTTAATTGTTTTGTATATTTTTAGTGGTTTTTTAATTTTAATTATACTCCGTTATTTTTATTATTTGTTTTTATTTGTTACAAGACAATAATCTATCGGAAAAAGCGTTTATCTTATTATATTTCTGTGTGTACTTTATGCTGATAGTTGACCTTTAACTGTCTAGCAACCGGTAAACATTTCTCACGGGAACATGTTACACATTAGTAAAACAGCTTAACATTTTCTTAGACGCCAACTAAAGGAATCTATATACGATTACTATATAACAACATTCAAAATACACATCTTTAACGCATGAATTATCCAATTACGAGCCTATAACTATAATAATAATAATAATAATAATAATAATAATAATAATAATAATAAAAAAAAAAATAAAAAAATTATAATAATAATAATTTTCAAAGACACCCAAACATACTTTATCTAGTACTGACTAATGAAGAAGATATGATAGGTGAACTGCAATACCTACCCCCACTAGGCAAGAGCCACCATATTGCCCTGCTGTTCACATTGAATTGCTATATGCCAGTAAGCCCAAGTAAAACACAGAAATTATCATACAACAGAGGCAATTATGACAAGATGAGAAGTGCATTGAAAGGAATAGACTGGGATGCTGAACTAAATGGAAAGAACATTGAAGATTCATGGACATTAATTAAGACGAAAATTCTCGACTCGGTCAACGACTGCATTCCCAGTAAGAAAATCATCAACTCTCCTAGACGCAAACAGAGAAGTGCTTGGATGAGCACCAGTATCCAAGAGAAAGTAAAAAGTAAGCGCCAAGCATTCGACCGGTTTAGAAAGACACATGATGAAACTCACTATAATGAATATGTAAAGTACAGAAACCAGCTAAAATGGGAAGTAAGGAAAGCAAAGCAGAATTTTGAATGAGACATCGCTAGGAAGTCCAAAATTAATCCTAAAGCATTCTTCAGCTACGTAAATTCCAAGTTAAAAACATCATCAGGTATCGCAGATTTGAAATGTGAAGATGGTACAATCACCAGAACGGATGCAGAAAAGGCAGAAGAATTCAACATTTACTTTGCCAGTGTATTTACACGTGACGACCTAACCACAATACCCCAGCTCAACAGTAGAGGTCCCAGCAGTACATTAAACAATTTCACCATCAAGGAAGAGGATATCAAGAAAAGGTTGGATAGCCTGCTAGTGTCCAAGTCACAAGGACCCGATGGGCTTCATCCAAGAGTGCTGAAGGAAATGAGCCATTGTATTGTCCGGCCACTAGCGATACTGTTCAACAGATCTTTACGCGATAGAACTCTCCCTCAGGAATGGAAAAATGGTCAAGTAACCCCTATTTTCAAGAAAGGCAGTAAATCATCAGCCAGCAATTACAGACCTGTAAGCCTGACTTCAGTTGTATGTAAAGTCATGGAGCGGTTCATTAGAGATAAGCTCATGAATCATATGTCAAACTCTATTTCTGACTGTCAGCATGGCTTCCTAAGTGGACGATCCTGTATCACACAATTGTTAGGAACCTTAGATTATTGTACTGACATCGTAGATCAAGGAGGAGCAGTCGACGTAATATACCTTGACTTCGCCAAAGCGTTTGATAACATCCCACACCAGAAATTGCTTAGCAAATTAAAGAGCTACGGTGTCAGTGGAGATGCCTTGGGCTGGATTCAAGACTTTTTGAGTGACAGAAGGCAGATCGTTGTCATTAATGGCTCTAGCTCAAATTGGGCTCCAGTCCTCAGTGGAATCCCACAAGGCTGTGTGCTGGGACCGGCATTATTCGTCTGCCACATTAATGACATGCCCGAAGTAGTAAGCAGTATGATAAAGCTCTTTGCAGATGATACTAAGCTCTACTCAAAGATAGCTTCAGAAGAAGACCATCAGCAGCTACAGACAGATCTCAACAATCTAAAAGACTGGGGCAAATACTTGGCAACTACGCTTTAACGCATCCAAGTGCAAAACCATGCACTTGGGTAGATGCAATAAGAAACAGCCTTACAGCATGAATGAAAATGGTCAAAGCATAACACTTGGCGAAACAATCTGTGAAAAAGATCTGGGCGTTTTTGTTGACAATGGACTGAAGTTTAACAGCCATGCAGAGACAGCAGTAAACAAAGCCAACACAATCGTTGGGGTGATTAGAAGGCCGTTCGACTTCCTAGATCCAGTCACATTCGTACTGCTCTTCAAAAGCCTTGTACGGCCCCACCTAGAATGTGGAAACGTGGTGTGGTCTCCACTGTACAAAAAAGATGTGCTGTTACTTGAAAACGTCCAGCGACGAGCGACAAAGATGATCCCAGGGCTAAGCGATTTACCATATGAAGATAGACTCAGAACACTCAAACTACCAAGTCTAGTATATAGGCGGCTTCGCGGAGACCTTATCGAGGCTTTCAAATACATGCACAATATGTACGACGTCAATCGGGAGCATCTACTGCCATCAGACGTAGGTGATCGCACAAGAGGTAACAGTTACAAGCTCACCAAACAACGCTTCTGCAGTGATACCAGAAAGAGGTTCTTTAGCATACGAGTGAACAAGCATTGGAATAGCCTACCTAATCACATAGTGACAGCTCCAACACTCAATGCCTTTAAAGGAAGGATTGATAAGCACTACCGAGAGAACCTCTACACAATTCAGTTCCCGATCTCACCCATCCACACCCAATCAGTTAAACAGGTTAATGAAACCCAGGTTCAAGAAGAAAGTGAAAATCTGTTACAGGCTTACTAGCCTAACCAGCAGAAGAGGATATGTATATGTATGTTGTAAGACAGGGAATGTTTTCAATCGGCTGGTGTGGCGCAGCGGTTACTTCCTCAAGTCAATAGCATCTGGGTTTCTGGGCAGGTTGTGCTATAGTTTGGGTTTCCACATACAATGCAGTTCCAGCCTAATTTGCTGTTGAGGTTTAGCTCTTCATATGTTTGGCTATGTACATGCTGGTAGTTAGTGTGGAACCACTGATCACAGGTGTCACATGTTATAGCTTTGTGGTCCCATGTCACTGGATCTTCGCAGGTACCGCAGAGGTAAATAGTAAAGTAAACAAATTGTCCTTAAATGTATCAAAAACTAATTATATACTATTCACAAAATCTAAGAAACTAAAAGAAATAGCTCTCCCAAACCTCTATATCGACAACCAGATAATTCAAGAAGCACAATATGCTACGTTTTTAGGAGTATATCTGGACAAAAATTTAACATGGGAGAAGCATATTGAAATTATTACTACCAGGGTAGCAAAAAGCATTGGCATCATTCGCAGACTGAAACCCTATCTAACACCTAATATTATTAAAACCCTGTACTGCACAATGATACTTCCTCACATCACCTACTGCAATGCTATCTGGACTAATACATCTCAAGCTAGACTAAAAAAACTAAAATCTCTGCAAAAGCAATCTATTAAACTATTTTCACAAACAGCAGGTGGCCAGGATATCTTTAAATCAGAAAAGGTCTTAAAACTTGAGGACATAGGAGGGCTCCAACTATACACAATCTTAAGGGACTTCCACAATGGCAACTTACCCTCATCCTTATCTAACATTTTTATGCTCAATACACAATTGCATCCTCACAACACAAGAACAAGAGATAACCTCCATTCAACACACCATCAAACAAAAGCAGCACAACAAAAACCCTCATACAAAGCAATTCAGTTATGGAATAATACAGACACAAGCACACGCACAGACATCATAAAGCTACAGTACTTTAAGCAGAATATCAAAAAGAAGATTATAGAAACCTACTAGACTCTGGAAAACACACACCATCATGGCATGCTATTCTCATACTTGCACCCAGTCACCAGAACAAATAATAATAATAATAATAATATTAATAATAAGAAGAATATCTGTCATAATGGTAACTACCAAACAACTAACTCTACCATCACAGCCTAAAAATACTTTGTCATTGATAATAAGAATATGTAATATAGAATTATTAACTTAAGCAAGATAAGCACACATCCCTCTGTCATGTCTTTCCCTGTAAAAATGTAAATTGTCATACGTCTATTAACTGTTGGACTGCTGGAAGCGGACAATAACTCCAATTGGCAATGACTCTGGATTGGCTGAGTATTCTAGAAAAATTTGACTGAAAGTTGCTTGTGGCTTAGCCACCGACAACGTTTGGTCAAATTGTTTTAGAGGTACTCAGCATACCCTGAGTTAGGCTCCATGGAAAATGTAGACTGCAGAGGCTTGGCAGCGAGACAGTTAACTATATGTATATATAGGACTATAACATGTTAACCGTATGTATTCAGTATTCTCATGTCCTATACTGTTGTTGTTATATGTTATATGTTATATGTAGGGGTCCACCGCCACATAGGCTCTGCCTTTGGTGGACTACCTGTTGTGAAACTGTAAATGTATATTCTATATCAAAATAAATAATCTTGAACTTGAACTTGAACTTGATCAGATTCTGATGGCCCTGGGTTCAGTTCTATGTCATTTGACAGTAGAATCATTATTAGGCATGCAATGAGAATCTCCGTTTTGGATCTCTGGTGGTTTAATTTATTTCAGTATTTCTTAAACTTCAATTCATTATACTGAGTTGGAACTTTGATAAAATTTAGGTACAGTCTGATTTACACCTTCCATTTGTATGGACAACATGTGCGATGATTTGCGAGCACGTCCTTGGCTGTAACTCCCCTTATCTCCGACAAGGAGAGTGGCGTGCTTGTGAGTCGAGAGCCCTTTTGGACATGGACCCAGTCCGCTACGGGGACCCAGTCGCAGAGTATCCCAATATAAATAGAAACAGGGGAATCCCTAAATTGACTCAGTTCCGGATAAGTCCTTTTTGTCGTTTCGCGAACAATAATATGAACTAAGGTACGTTCCTGCAAGAAACTGTGATATTGATATATATGTTGCCATGCTGTTAACACACCGAAATTAAGTCATACGGCAAAATAGAACTTATATGTGCACTGTTACCAGTTTTCATAGTTTAGTTTAATGTTGGCAATCAGCTCAGTTCAAGTTCAAGTTCAAAGTTGCTTTATTTCATGGTTTTTCTATACATGTAAATATAATCTAAACAGGCAGTCCATCAATGTCATGGCCTATTGAGTGATGGACTCCTTACACACATTACAAAACATTTATACGTTAACATATGTTTGACACACAAGACAGTGGCACAGTGACAGAATGCTGAAAAGCTACCTTGATATGAAAATTTATACAGGCCGCAGGACTTGACTACCTTTCTGGGCTTATTAGCCAGTAAATTAACCTATTTGGGGATTTTATTAGCCATACAGATTTTCGGTTAGAGAGAATATGAGTCTCGCTTCAGACTTATAATGTACAATACATACATACAAACATGATACACATACTGCAAAATTTCTCATTTTCTGTTACTTAATTTTAGTATCAGTTTCGAGATGGGTCGATCAAACCGGCCAACCCCTACGGATTGTCCGTAGTTTACGGAAATAGCATCCAAACTATGCATGTAAAGGGCGGCGAGTGAAAATACAGAAATAAAAAAATTACGGTGATACAGACATGGTGGTAAAATTACGAATTTCCGTTTGTGGGTCTATGAAAACTGTGACCGCTTATCAAAACATGTCAGCTTCCATTATGTCAAGGAGTGATAATTGATTAATCTAGCTGACATTTGAGAACAGCCCATAGAGTTAAAATGGCAGTAGAGTGCTTATGCTCGCGCCTTTATTTCGGCATATTATATACATGTAGCCTCCAAAAGGTACTCAATTCTCTTTTGATAACTGGAAGAAAATTTGAATAGAGGCAGATTTATATATTTTTGTGAGAAATGAAATTGTATTGGCTATATTAATACGACACTTTAATCAACTACGTAATAGAATTAGTATACACACTCTACGGCTATTCTATATCTATGAAACAGCCTGCCAAGATTCTCTAATCATGTTAATCAACATTTTTTGCCTTATTACAGCGTTGGATTAATAGAATGCGAAAGTTAGCATTATGCGAGAATCCCAGAAGTTTGTTTGTTTATGATGGCTACAGATATGCAATTCAACTATATAAATATACCGATGTAAATCGGAACTCATCCATTCAAAGCATGAGAAAATCAAAATAATCTTTTTATATTTTAATATAAGTCTTTACCGAGATATTGTAATATGACTTTCGTGGTAATATATATTTCTGTGATCGCGGTATGAGATTTTGTGCACAGTGGATTTCAGTCTGTTTTCCGATTTTGGTGTCTAAATATGGAAAATAATCACCAAACTTTGTGGAAGTGCTCAGCGCAACCTGATAATGCTGCAATACCAATAAAAAACAGTTCAAAAGACATGTGTATAAGCGAGAATATACAGAAAGATAACCGGTCTTAAAGAACAGAAAAAGGTGATACATAGGCCTACATATACATGCACATTTCTGCTTGCAAATCAATGAAAAAATTTCTATCTAAAAATGTAATGGTAAATTAACTCACATAATACTAGATGACTCTATTTACATTTTACCACCGGAATGACTGGCTCGATAACAGTCAATCATTCCAGTGGTAAAATTTCATAGATATTCTTCGCTTTGCCTTGTTTAAAATCATGTGTTTTGCTGCTTTTTTAATCACTACTGAACTACTGAAAGGTTCCTCAAACTACTGAAAATCCACTACTGAACTACTGAAAGGTTCCTCAAACGACTGAAAATCCACTACTGAACTACTGAAAGGGTCCTCAAACTACTGAAAATCCACTACTGAACTACTGAAAGGTTCCTCAAACTACTGAAAATCCACTACTGAACTACTGAAAGGGTCCTCAAACTACTGAAAATCCACTACTGAAAGAGTGTGAAACTACTGAAAATTAGGGGTGTGCAATATTACCGGTATATCGTGGTTCTGTTCATGGCAATACACGTATCGCGATACAGTCTTACTGAACCGGTTTTTGCCAATATTGTATGTCACTTCTCTAATGCATCAGAGACGGTTCCCGGAAGTGAAACCGGGAACAAGTTTACCATAACTGATACACACCAACACTGTGCAGTGAACTTAACTGGGAACTAGTTTGCTGTTATTGATACACAACTCAAAATCCGGGAACAGTTACCGCGCCGCTTCCGAGTGCTTAAAATTACTAAATACTCAATAATTGTTCAGTAGAATGGGTGGCGTATATTCTAAACAAAGTTTAGTGGTCATATTATATCATTTCATAGCCTAAATCGTGCTATATATTATAATATTGCGGCGAGTAATTTGACCATGTATCGTGAGATTCCTAGGCAATAACAGGTATTCGAGGCAATTAGGCATATCCCCCTCTAAGCCGATATGAGCCAGTGGATTGCGTTGCTATTAAACTGGTTCGGCCAAAATAAGAAGCGGCATATTTTATATGTTCAATACGGCAGTCAGTTACATCTAAGTTTGCATTTATTTTGTGACCCAGTAAATGGTACCGAGTGTTTTCGCGGAAAAAGGTTTAGCACGTGTTGCAATGTTATTGAATGTATGCCTCTATTTACACGACGATGTAGCGAGCGATCTGGCTTCGTTTTTGAGCGAGTTTATGCACATTGTAGAGTAGCTACTGTAGCTACTCGGGTAGTATCCTCATATTGGCGAATTCTAGCCGTTTAGGCATTTTGAGTAGCTCGTCTACTGCGAGTCTAAACTCACTTTTTTGTACTGACGCGATAGGCTGATAGGCGGAAACACGATTTTAATTTAATACAGCAACAAGTTTGAACTGTTGATTTTTCACAATATTTTGTTGTAAAGCGTGTGTACGTGTCTGAGCAAATAAATGGCAGAGCCAGAAGAGTTTGAATTAATTGACAATAAGAAGGGAAAGGCGGATGTATGGAAAAATTTCGGGCTGAAACTATCTAAAGTGACAAAGAAGATTGTTGACAATGTAGCAGTGTGTAGGAGATGTAAAGTGGAAATAAAGTTTGCTGGAGGGACATCAAATTTAACTGCCCACATGAGGCGTCATCACCCCACTGTTAATTGTGTTAAAATTGCAAGGAATAACAATGATAAAGATAAATCACGTGATCTTCCTCCTACATCCGATGTAGGTTCATTATCAGCATCTTTTTCTCAACAACAAACAACACTCACTGGAATGTTTGCTGCTAAATACCACTGTTCATCCCCGAAAGCATATCGTATTACAAACCAAATTTCAAGGTTTATAATTAAAGATTTGCGTCCATACAGTATTGTAGATGGAGATGAGTTCCGGAAATTAATAAATATTTTGGATCCACGGTATAGTGTACCCTCCAGAAAACAATTTTCTGAAGTGGAAATTCCTAAACTGTACAATAAAATTGTGGACGAAGTCAAACAAGAACTCAGAAGTCCAGATGTAATGCAGGTAGGTTCGTAAAATTTTAATCCTCAACCCTAGATGGGACAAATTCTGTATGATATATATGAATTATTTTGGTGAATATTTAGAAAATAATATGCGTGGAAGCCAATCACCCCATCAGCTTCAATTTAATCATATTACTTTCTGAATATCCAACAGAAAATCAAGAGGCACACATGTACACGCACACGCACACACACACACGCACGCACTGACAAGTAAGTATGATGCCTTAAAACTTGGACATGAGCCTTCAGAACTTACACCACCAAGTGAAATTTCCACAATCTTAAATAATAAATACATGTAAATTCAAGACACGTATATTTGGGAGGCTATTGGTGGCTTGGTGCTGAGAATTTTGTCAAGCTTGAGAATATTTTGAATGGATCTCTTTGTCAGAAGTATCATACAGGCGAATTGTTACACACATATTCAACATACATGTGTATCAAAATATTCACCACACAAATATGCTAATAATAAGGAAATATTAGTTACCTCTCCGTCCGAGATGTATAACAATTGTTATACATCCCGGACGGAGAGGTAACTAATATTTCCGTATTATGAAACATCCTGGGAGGGTGGGATCGGGACCAACATTTTCGGAAATATGCTAATGTTTAAATATTGTCATACATGTAGCTGCTAACTGATGAGTATAACTCTATAATAATCAATACCAAGACCGTTAGTAAATGAATTTGATGTCTTTATATTTTAAAAGGTCGCTCTCACTACCGATGGATGGACAAGCAGAGCAGTGGAATCATACGTCACAGTTACCTCATGCCATATGAAAGAGGATTGGTCTCTGCGCTCCTATGTGTTGCAGACTAGGCAACTGCCAGAGTCGCATACAGCTGTAAACCTGGCCACTGTTATTTTAGATTCCATAACGGAGTGGAATATTCCAGTACATCTGCCTGTACCCATTGTATCGGACAATGCGAGTAACATGATTAAATGTGTTGAATTGATAAATGAAACGGTCCCCACTTTTCATGTTAAATGTTTTGCTCATACTCTGAATCTTGCTGCGCAGAAGGCGCTAAAGGTGAAACGTGTTTCTCATCTTCTTGCCCGTGTGCGAAAAACTGTTTCATTTTTTCATCGCAGTACAACAGCAACAGCTCTGCTAAAAACTCAGGCTTCACTTTTGTCATTGCCATCCCATAAATTGATCATTGATGTCGCAACACGGTGGAACAGTGCGTATGATATGGTAGCGAGATTTCTAGAAATGCAATGTGCTGTAATATCAACACTGCGATGTAAAGACTTAAAGTGCAAGGATAAAGCTGATTTGGCTACTTTATCAGATGATGATGTTTCCTTAGCCGAAGAAGTAGTGAACTGTTTAGAGCCATTGAAAATCATGACTACAGCCTTATGTACTGAATCAGCACCCACAGTGTCCATTATCCTGCCTTTACAGGAAAGACTGTTAAACCATTTAATGCAACCAAAAGATGGTGATTCGGCTGCAGTAGTTGAAATGAAAAAGGCTGTTCATGATGACCTTTGTGATAGGTATGTCAAAGAGAAAGATACATTGTTATTAGCAGCGTCATTGGATCCACGATTCAAATCTTTGCCTTTCATTGATGAGGAGCTAAAGTTTGATACATTTAATAGATTGGCGAGTGAAGCAGCCAAGTTATCAGAGTTTCAACACGTCTCTACACCACAAATACCTCAGTCAGCAGCTAACGGTGACATTACAATGCCACCACTGCCACATTTGGATGGAATATGTGAGAACAATCAAAATCAGGTTTCAGTAGTGCATGATCAGCCAACCATTCCACCCTGTAAAAACCGTAGACTGTCATCCTTATGTGATGTATTAGGGGGCGACTATTATAAAACTAAACAGGAACCACCAAAACCAACACTTGTAATTGCACAAGAACAGGTTACAACATACCGAGCATTAGAGACACTGGAATTAAGTAATAATCCACTTTCCTGGTGGAAGGAAAACCAACATAAATGTCCCCTTATAGCTAAACTAGCTATGTGTTTTCTTTCTATACCAGCTACGAGTGTACCATCGGAGCGAGTCTTTTCCACAGCGGGTGACATCGTAACTGCACAGAGATCACTTCTCAAGGGTACTCATGTTGACAAACTCATATTCTTGAAGAAAAATATGAAGTAACTGTGGATTCTATTTTCTAATGGCTTTTATTCAGTGGTTCAACAATATTAGTATTAATTCCACATTTCTGTTTTCTAGTAATTTCACTAATTTGCCATAAATAAAAAAAATTAATCCCAGCACTTAAATCTCATGGCAACCATTCCAGAAAGTTAATTAGAAATATTCTGAAGACTGAATATTTTGAAAATAATTTTACTATTTGCATAGCAGCCACTTCTACTCTAGACAGAACTAGCTTCTGGCATTAAGCAGAACTGCTTCTAGTCAATAGTCACATTATTCTCAAAACTAACCCTTCAAGCATATTTCTAAAATTGTAGAGATTAGAGAATGTAGCTTGTAGCTGCCAGGCCATGCTTTTTATTGTTAACCTGCTACTACTTAGTACTGTATATTACTAGTTACTATTCATTAATCAATCAATACTCAATAATCAGTATTATTCAGTAGTCTGACTACTGCATGTACACAGCTTTGATTTTTGCTCAAGGTTTGGCAGTGTGTGCCATGGCCCATGGGGGTAAATAAAAGACTAAAACAAGAAATGCTGTCATGATTCAATCATTTATTTTGTTTTTATTAGCATTCAGCCCTGAAATCATAGTATTTCAATTTCAAGGCAGTCATACATGCACAATTTAAGAACTAACAAAGTTAGTCAATTAGAGTAGATGAATTGAATGTTGAATATTTTGAAAATAGTTTGACTGGAAGACATTGGCGATTTGCTGTCTTAGACAGTAAAATCATTCAAATGCCATTAATTTATTAATGGTCCATACCAAATGGCAAATAACCAAATACCAGTAAGATTGTTTCTAAAAAAAATCCCAGATTGAAAACAAGATTGACTTTAAAATATATTAATCAGTAAGTAAATAATTTAAGAATTTACAATATGACAACATCTACCACTGCCACCGACAACTCCCTGAAAAGTATATTCGTTACATATAAAACTTATTTTGTTGCATAATTTGAAGTTAATTTGACTGAAAGCCATGGCTGCCTAAGACAGCAACGGCTTCCAATCAAATTAATTTGAAAATACTCAAACAGGTTATCTGTATGTTTTGAGGACAGAGATGGCATACTGAAAGTTAGCATTAGATAATAATCATTATATATATGGTACATTTACAACAACTATATAGTGAAGAATTCCAGCATGTAGAGAGCTTCATGAAGCCTTTGCTTGCAGTTTCTCATGCATCCAATATATTGCAATATGTATCGCAATACGTCGAAAAATATTGCAATATATTGCAATACAAAATTTCCCGCAATACCCACCCCTACTGAAAATCATGTTTTTTCACCTGAAACTACTGATTGCTTGAACCGGGGGTTGACAGCTCTGGTCGATTCATACAGTTAGTGGGCCGGTTCATCCCTATGTCGCTGGACAGTTCGTCCATGTTGTTATTATTATTGCTAAGCATATTTAATTAGTTAGAAATATTTGCTCCAAATAAATTGTAATTGTCGGCGTGTTTAAGGTGTCATGCATATGATAATTTAAATTTTCTCATAGTAAATGTCCATTTGCAGACAAAGATAAGACTATTTTTGAAAATCTAACACTGGAATGACTGGCTCGCCAGTCATCATTCAAGTGGTAAATTTTAAACATTAAAAAAATTAGTGCTATTGATCTGTAAACGGATATTTCTCAAGACCAGTACAGAACTATTTACTATTATCTTAAATTTCAATTACAGGTTTAATATTTTAATTAAAAGTCTGCAACAATCGAGAACATAGCGTTAAGTTAGACATAATTCTCATTTAAAGGATCGACTATTATTATTATCTCTCGCTCTGAAAGGTGTGGTTAGGTGGGGTGGGTGAATACTTCTATAACAACCATTATTCATCCGATATCAAAATTGTAATTCTTAAAGAGGCAGTAAAAGAAATACTGGTGTACATTTGAGAAATAACGTTACTTTATTTTGTTTCTATCTTAGCAATGCAACTTTTGAAAGTTAGAAGAATACACGTAGAAGTGAATCTAATTCACACTATATATAACACATAGATAACTGTAACTATGATGCAGCTATAATTTTCCTACTGATTATATTGAAAGCATTTTGACAGAAAATAATTGCTACATAAGCAAGCACCAAATTTTAGTTGAATTGTTTTCAGCATGTTTCATAGTTGGCGCATTTGAAAACATCTTTCTCAGAATACAGGAAGAATGCTGTTAAGATCAAACTGGAATTGAACAAAAGTAGGGTTGGCATTTCATCCTGTTCCCATTATAAGCTGACTAAGTTGACCAGCAAAATATTAATCAACCTGGTAGAAAATGAGCTGGATTTGAAGCACAGTGAATATTTTTGACTATCTCAACTGTAGCATAGATATTATGTAGGCATTGTTTTTTTCCAAATTAAACTCAGAATAAATTATTAACATTTCAATTGAAATGGATTAAAAACAACGTAAAACTTGAATAGCAAGTAAAATCAAATCACACTGTATGTGTGTTAACAACAACAACAACAGTTCTTTTCTTTGTAAGCTAATGATTAGCAAGTCTAGCCCCATATTAATGCATCACTGCATACCAATTATACTGCAGCCAATTCACACCAGGCTTGGGTACAAGAGCAAACACTTGCATTTAAATGCATTTGCATTTAAATGTAATTATGAAATTTCTGCCGCATTTGCACTTGCATTTTAATCTCATGTGTTTATAGATCGAGGCCGATCGAACGGTCCATATGTATATATACATATGTGTCTAAAAATCTGATTTTCGAGTTTGATTTGTCAGCAGTAAATTTAATTGAGGAATGTGAACTGTTCATATGGTGGATGAATTCATCGAATTTTTGTAGCCCTATGGTCCAGATCATAAATATATCATCGATATATCTAAGATATAGTGCTGGTTTGTGAGGTGCTGTTGCCAGTAGTTTCTGTTCTAGTTGGGCCATGAATATGCATGATTATGACAGCATAGGTGGGGGCCACCTTAGTGCCCATGGCAGTTCCTCCAGTTTGTAGGTAGTGTTTACTGTTGAATTCAAAGTTGTTGGATTTTAAGACTAGGGATAGTAGATTTAACAGTGATTTAGGTGATAGATCGCCCAGCATGCCAAATTGCGTATGTACTGGGCAGTTATTTTAATTCCATCCCCATGTGGTATGTTTGTGTACAGGGATGTGACATCCATGCTGACTATATTGGTGTGTTCGGGTAGTTTTCCGAATTTTTCAGGGTTATTGATCAGGGCATAATTTAGAATTTGATATTTGCATAGCATGTATTGCAATGCAAAATATAAATTGTATAGCTATCGGCAAAAATGTATAGCAATCAACTCTTTCACCGATAAATTCCCTGCATCTTATCTCCGAGCAAACAAATAGGAAAGCTGTTGAATATTTTGAAATTAATATGACTGGAAGCCTTTGCTGCCTTAGGCAGCAATGGCTTCCAGTCATATTAATTTCAAAATATTCAACAAAATATAATATACATTGTAAAGAGTGTACTTTTTCAGGGATTTGTTGTTAAAAGGGTTAATGATAGAATTTTGAAAATCAATGATAAATTGCAATCGCGTGCAAATTTTGCATGCAGCAGATACAGCTATGCATGTTGCAGAATGTATAGCAAAGGCCTAAATATGTGTAGCAAATTGAGATGCGATACCAGATAAATTATGCCCTGTTGATGAAATATGTGGTATCCCTAATGTATGAGTGAACATCTGCTAGGTGTATTTTCAGGAGTTCATCTAAGAAAGCAGCCAAGACCAGTCTTAAATTAATGATAAAATAATTTTTAACTATTATAACTTATTGTGTATCTCTATATCATGTATAATGTACATATATCTCTACCGTCAACTGTATAAATGTAATGCACACCTCATATGCTACAGTTGTAGCCTGAGTGTAATAAACGTGAAACTGAAACTAACGTCTCTATTTCATCACAATGGTACTGAGTGCATGTTCTTAAAATAAATAAAGAACGTGGCATGTCCGTATAAATGAAGTGTTATCTGAAAATGTCAATGGGTAAAGAAATGTCAAGAAAGCTTACATCTTTCCTCGCTGAATACCATTTGGTCTACAGGCCAATAAAACACTATTTTGGAAATTTACGACTGAGACGACTGGCTCAAAAGTCTTTAGGAATAATTGTCTTGGTCTTCCAAGGGCATGTTTCTCAATATCATTGCAGAGGCCGGGTTTTAACAGTTTGCCATTAAAGTGTTAAATACCAAACAAAACTAATAAGCAGATTATGTTTTTTTAAATCTCATATAAGTCATACATTAGCATCATTATTGCATGGGTTTGCAATTTATATTAAATGCTCTATAGTACTCTGAAGAAATGTCCTTTTGCAGGGCCTATTAGAAGACTATTTTTGACAAATTTACACCTGGGATGACTGGCTCAATACTCAATTCCCAAGCCAGTCATTCCAGTGATATATTTTCAAATATAGTCTTCTCTCGGTATGGAAATGCACATTTACTAAGCAAAGACCTAGATTTTCCTGACCTATCTTGACCAGTAGGCCTACTTGAGTAGAAGGGTGTTTTACTTAAAGGCGTACTACATCAATTTACTTCTTCAGGAAGCTTGATTGCGCTTATTTTGTCCTGACGTGAACTTGTGTTCAAGTTTGAGTCTGGATGCCCAAACACAGTTTGGGCCTTCCTTTTATACTTTTCCAGATGCGTCTAGCTGGCTACACAGAGGGGTGTGACTGGATTTGATTTTGTAGCTGGGATAGCCAATTTGTAGCCAGAATTTAGCTTATGTATCCAGGATTGAGTGGTCCCGTAGCTGGATCAGCTTTGTGTGTAGCCTGTTAGATCAGCTAGTGTAGCCTGTTAGATCAGCTTTGTGTGTAGCCTGTTAGATCAGCTAGTGTAGCCTGTTAGATCAGCTTTGTGTGTAGCCTGTTAGATCAGCTAGTGTAGCCTGTTAGATCAGCTAGTGTAGCCTGTTAGATCAGCTAGTGTAGCCTGTTAGATCAGCTAGTGTAGCCGGGATGGATGGGAAACTTGAAAGATGTAGCTGGATCAGCTTTGTGTGTAGCCTGTTAGATCAGCTTTGTGTGTAGCCTGTTAGATAAGCTAGTGTAGCCTGTTAGATCAGCTAGTGTAGCCTGTTAGATCAGCTAGTGTAGCCTGTTAGATAAGCTAGTGTAGCCTGTTAGATCAGCTAGTGTAGCCTGTTAGATCAGCTAGTGTAGCCTGTTAGATCAGCTAGTGTAGCCTGTTAGATCAGCTAGTGTAGCCTGTTAGATAAGCTAGTGTAGCCTGTTAGATCAGCTAGTGTAGCCTGTTAGATCAGCTAGTGTAGCCTGTTAGATCAGCTTTGTGTGTAGCCTGTTAGATCAGCTAGTGTAGCCTGTTAGATCAGCTAGTGTAGCCTGTTAGATCAGCTAGTGTAGCCTGTTAGATCAGCTAGTGTAGCCTGTTAGATCAGCTAGTGTAGCCTGTTAGATCAGCTAGTGTAGCCTGTTAGATCAGCTAGTGTAGCCTGTTAGATCAGCTAGTGTAGCCTGTTAGATCAGCTAGTGTAGCCTGTTAGATCAGCTAGTATAGCCGGATGGATGGGAAACTTGAAAGATGTAGCTGGATTGCTTTGTAGTGTAGCCGGTACATCATTTTGTAAATCCTCTGATGAGCTTCCGGTACAGAATGAAACGTCATAAAGCTGGATCTCGGAATGCGTTGTGGACCCACTCACCCCATGCTATATCTATTTTATAAAAGTGCCTTTCTCTCCCCTCACCACTCGCCCTGCACATGACAAAACTTCAATCTGACCAAACCCATACCAATAAGCCAAAGAAATGGCATTATAATCGATAACCAGGCATCGAGGACCCAAATCTATATTTTGGGGCCCTTATAAACCATGCATGCACAAAAACATGGGCAAAGCACATTGTAGCTAAAATACCAAGGACACAAAATTTGGGTCCTTTGGTATGCATGCCTGGGATGTTACCCAAAGTTTGGGTCCCAAAATATGGGACCCAGGGGAAGAACAATCACTGACCATGTGCAAAATTGGACCCAAAGAAAGAACAATCACTGAGCATGTGCAGTGAGGTGGCCCAAAGCCAGATCCAAAAGGCCTATAAATAGGGGACCCAAACACAGTGTCAGGCATCCAACTTTCGTCTTAAACCTTCAGGACAAGCGTCAGGTATACAAATCCAGAGTCGTGGCTTTCCACATTATAAATAATCTGTTTCTCAGGCAAAAATATGGCGCTAGCCAACCAACAGGATCTCCAACTGGAGCCAGTACTGCCTTCGATCTCCAAACTCACACTACTAACAGAGGTACACGTAGCAGAGTGATAATCACTTGAATGCTCTAGAGCCAAAATAACTGTCAACTGCAAAACACAAAGCATTGTGTTCCTCGTCTCCTGCTTAAACCAAGACAGGATCTAAAACTGTGCCCACCTATTCACGGGCATAATGGTGTGTAGCTGTGTGGGCGTACACGCCAACGCATACCCATAAGCATGCCTAAGTGCATCTTGTGTGAGTGAGCGGGCGTGGGCACATCAGCCTCCACCACCATAAGCAGCGTATAGTTGCCATAATCAACTATGTGACGTGTAGGCTGATGACATAACCAATGGATCTTTCCATTTTAATAGGCCTGCTTTCTTGTGCGTGCCATATCTCGGTGTTTTGAACCTACACTCACAATTTTTTCCCAGCAGATGTGTTAGGGTTGGACTAAGTGTCATGATTTCGTTTCGGCAAAATGCGCCCAGAATTTGCCAGAGTTATCTCCTTTGAAGAGCTCAAATTCGTCAAGTTTTTTGTCTGAGCTATATCTCGAAGAGTTTTGAAGCTAGCTCTACACTCAATCTTTTTTCAGCAGATGTGTTAGGGATGGACGGAGTGTCATGATTTCGTTTCAGCAAAATCCTTCCATATTCGCCAGAGTTATCTCCCTTGAAAAGCTCAAATTCGTGAAAACTTTTTTGTCCGAGTCATATCTCGAAGCCCAAAGAATATAAAAGGAGCGTGCAAACAGTGCATTGGCATCCAGACTCAATGGACACTAACCGTTAGCTAGCATCAGGACAAAAAAAGCACCTCACAAGTTTCCTTCAAATCAATATATTGCGAAGAGTTTTGAACCTACACTCACAATCTTTTTTCAGCAGATGTGTTAGGGATGGACGAAGTGTCATGATTTCGTTTCAGTAAGAGCTGCCCATAATCGCCAGATTTATCTCCCTTGAAAAGCTGAAATTCATCAAAATTTGTTTGTCTGATGAACCTACACTCACAGGTTTTTTTCCAGCAGATGTGTTGGGGATAGACAAAGTGTCATGATTTCATTTCGACTAAACCACCCATATTTGCCAGAGTTATCTCTCTTGAAAGGATAAAATTTATCAAAATTTTCTTGTCCGGTCCAGAGTTTTGAATCTACACTCACAATTTTTTGTCCAGTCTATGTTTTAGGTATAGACGAAGTGTCATAATTTGATTTCGACAAAATCCTTCCATATTCGCCAGAGTTATCTCCCTTGAAAGTTTAAAATTCATCAAATATCTTGTAATTGTAATGATCAATGTATTCCAAATGTGTACCTAATAGAATTCACTCCCCTCCCCCCTTAGAGAATTATCAAAGACAAACTGTTCACATTTAGCATTCCTCAAACAAGTATTTCTGCGGGCGTATGTTGAGTTTCACTAAAACTTGTTATCTGTGCCCCGCCCCTCTAGCTAAGATCCACCCACACCTCTTGTTTTGGGATCGATCGATCGCTGAACTCCCTGACTATCAATTTCCAGAAAACTATACAGGTAAGCTGTTGAATATTTTGAAACTATAGTCAAATTAGTTTCAAAGTATTCAACAACAGTAGAGACATACAATTCGTACAACGTGTCAGAGTTTTAAGGGCTAAAAATGGGCCGTATGGAATCATTTATGATGACGTAATGATTATGATGTCATCCTACACCCTGTTTAGTAAACAGTAGAGACATACAATTCGTACAACGTGTCAGACTTTTAAGAGTTAAAAACGGGCTCTATGGAATCATTTATGACGTAATGATTATGACATCATCCTACACCCTGCTTAGATGATTGTGACATTATATGACATCATTACTCTGGAAAGGTCCATTAAATCATGAATGATTAGATTTAGTCCGTTTTAAATGCTCAATTGTGCATCAGATTGTAAGAATTATATGTCTTAACTATTTAATAAGCATTCTGTTGAATACTTTGAAACTAATTTGACTGGGCGCTGTTGCTGTTGAAAAGTATAAATGTTAATTTGACAGCTTCAAGGCAATAACTTGTGTTATGGTTATACTAAACCGATTATAACCAAATTTGGAGTATAGCTTAATACTATACCGAGGCGGATGTCAAGTTCGTATTCCATTACTTTTTGACACTATTTGCCAGAGTTATTACCCTTGAAAAATACAAACTTCATTAATTTGTCCTTTTCCAAGCAATAACTCAGGCTAGACTAAACGGAGTTGAACCAAATTCAGTATTTAGATTAATAGTATTAAGACGGAGGTCAAGGTTTGTGTTTTGTTAGTTTTCATCAATATTTGCCAGAGCTATCACCCTTAAAAATACACATTTCGTTAATTGACGTCATCATCAGGCAAGTGACTTGTCCAGATTCCTTACATGTCATTTGAACTCATTTCAACAAAAGCAGAGATTGATTGCAATGCCTTGTTAACTCTTTAACCTTCAAGTTTGATGAAGAAAATAAATATTCTCATAGAAAATGTCCACTTGCAGACCAAGAACAGATTAGCTTTGAAAATTAACTCCTGAAATAACTGGGTCGGTTATTAAGCCAGTTATTGCAGTGGTAAATTTTTGTTAATGGATTTCTGTTGATCTACAAATGGACATTTTCTGATGAACAATTCAGAGCATTTTTATACCCCGCCAAAAAATGGGGGAGGGGGTATTATGTAATGGCGCCGGGCGGGCGGGTGGCAGAGTGATTTCCGGATGACAACTCTGTTAGTGTTTGTTGGATCGCATTGAAACTTCATAGCGTGGTTGAACTAGGTCTGGGGAAGAAACCTACCAAGATTGACAATGATCGGAAATCCAAGATGGCCGCCAGCAACCGGTGGCCATCTTGAAAATTGGTTTTCAGATGATAACTCCGTTACCGTTTATCGGATCGCTTTGAAACTTCATTGAGTGGTGGGACTAGGTCTGGGGAAGAAACATATCGAAATCGATGATGATCCAAAATCCAAGATGGCCGCCAGTCACCGGTGGCCATCTTCAAAATTGGTTTCCAGGTGATAACTCCGTTATCGTTTATCGAATCGCTATGGAACTTCATAGGGTGGTTTGACTACCTCTGGAGAAGAAAGCTATCGAGATTGACAATGATCCGAAATCCAAGATGTCCACCAGGCGCCAGCCACCGGTGGCCATCTTGAAAATTGGTTTCCAGATGACACCTCTGTTGCCGTTTATCAGATCGCTTTGAAACTTTATAGAGTGGTTGGACTAGGTGTGGAGAAGAAACCTATCAAAATCGACTATGAGCCAGAATCCAAGATGGCCATCAGCCACCATCTTGAAAATTGGTTTCCGGATGTTAACTCTGTTCCCGTTTATCGGATCGCTTTGAAACTTCATAGGGTGGTTGGACTAGGTCTGGAGAAAAACCTATCGAAATTGACGATGATCCGATCTCCAAGATGGCCGCCAGCCACGGGCTGCCATCTTGAAAGTTGCTTTCTGGATGATATCTCCATTACCATTTATCTGATCACTTCCTAGGGTCGTTTGGAATATGTCTGGTGAAGAAACTTATCAAAATTTACGATAGCAGCGGCAGCCATCTTGAAAATTGGTTTCCGGATGATACCTCCTTGACCGTTTAATGGATCGCTTTGACACTTCATAAGGATGACTGGTCTGATGGGTCTGGGGAAGAAATACATATTTTCTGATAGCTCTCATTCATTGATTTGTCATCATGGCGGGGTATTATGCGCCGTTTGCGGAGCTCTTGTTTACTGATTGTTAAACGTTTACCGTTATACTCTAATTCCACACATAAATGTATGTATAATAATGTAAACAGGTATAGTAAAAAGAATATATTATATATAGATACCTATTTCTTGTTGTCGTTGTAGTTGTGGATCATGAAGTAAGACTAGCCAAGATGATGCCATTAGCATCATACGGCGACGTATGGCCTACAATGAAGTACTCAAGTATTGGGTAAGTTTTGTTCTTAGCTCCATGCTACATACATATATAACGGACCTTTCCAGTTTTTGCTAAGTCCTGGCCACCTCTAAGTAAGCTCCACCCACACCTTGCTCATGTTGGGATCAATCGATCCCTGATCTCCCTGACTATCAATTTCCAGAAAACTATACAGATAAGCTGTTAAATATTTTGAAACGAATTTGACTGGGTGCTGTTGCTGCCTATTGTTTCAAAATATTCAAAAGAATCTTTATTAAAGAGTAAATACATACAATTCGTACAACAACGCATAGTCCATTTTCACTCGTGCATTCATGACGTACTTATCTAAGTCATTCATGACATCATAATGGTGTCATTTATTATGATGTCTCTACTTTTCACGTAGTTAAAGCTCTCGTGTTCCATTAAATATAGACACTTTTGCACGAGATGTGAGATGCCTGTTCAATTTACCCATCATGCAATGCTACCCGGTGTGCAATGATGCCCAGCATGCAATGCCCTGACTCCATAATCGTTGGAACTATTGTACGCCATATTCGTTTAGTCTATTGTCTGCACAAGCCAGGATTTCTCAAACAAAACCAACCTGCTTGCACGTTCTCTGGAAGCGTAAGCATGCACGTAGGGCGTATTCACGGCAATACATTCGACAGGGTCAAAAGTTCAAATATATTAAAACTGTCCCTCACGCTATCTCCTCCCAAACTGTTGTGGGGAATTTGACCAAATTTTATATGTCAGTTACCCATATTATTGCGGAGTGCAAGAGGACATTTACATTTGGTTTAACCCCTGGGGGTGGACTGGTAGAGGACATTTATATTTGGCTCCGCCCCCAGAGGAGGCCAAGAGAAGACTATTAAAAAAAATTTATCACTGATATGGCTAAGCGGATTTTACAGGACAAACAGTCATTCTATTGGAAAGCTTTCAAAAACAGCTTTCTTGCCGTGAGTACTAAGCAAACATTTCGATTTTCTTAACCAGTTGATTAAAGGGTTAAATTGGTTCAGTATTGGGCTTAGCACCTCAGGCCTATGTACACTATGTTTAGATTATCCCTTTAATACTCGAGCCAGATTATTTTTGAAACGTCACTAAAGTGACTGGCACGATAACCAAGCCAGTCATTCCAATGGTGAATTTTCAAAAATACATTTAGTCTTCTTGGTCTGCAAATGAATATTTGACAAAATTAAAACTTTCTTGAACAAATTTGTGTGTTAAAGTTATGCTTAAAGCATTTTCCCATTTATATTTAACCTCTTAATGGTCAAAATGGCCTCTGCAGTGATCGTGTGAAATGTCTATTTGCAGACCAAGAAAAGAGTATTTTGAAAACTTCCCTTGGAATGACTGGCCTGATAATCGAGACACTCATTCCATTAGTAAATAAAAAATAGTCTTCTCTTAAACCTTTAACCCTAGAATTTGTTCACGGAAATTTTAATTATCTCATAAAATGTCCATTTACAGACCAAGAGAAGACTATTTTTGAAAATTTACTGCTAGAATGACTGGCTCGGTTATCGAGCCCGTCATTTCAGTGGTTAATTTTCAAAAATAGTACTCTTTGTCTGCAAATGGACATTTCTCAAGAGGACTGCAGAAGCTGTTTTTGGGTGATATGGGTGTTAAATGGTTGATGGTAAAAATGGCCTAAAATGGCCTCTGCAGTTATCATGAGTAATGTCCATTTGCAGACCAAGAGAAGACTATCTTTGAAAATTTCCTCTATGAATGATTGCCACTCATTCTAGTAGTTAACAAAAAAAAGTGTTCTCTTGGTCTGCAAATGAATGCTTTTTGTGAGAGAATTGAAATTTTCTTTGCCTAATTCGAACATAAGACCAACATTCGGTACTATAACATGTATAAGAGATAAAGGTATACCATACAGTATCTGCCAAGTACGGTAATGGCTGGCAAATAATCAGTGAGAATCTATTCATCATTAGTCCTAGTAGTGGTGGCTCATCCAGGGTAATTCAAACCCAGTGGCTCGTTCCGTAGGGAAAGCGCTCCAGAGCGCTCTGCTAGATTAGCGAGGCAGAAACCTTCCAGTGCCTCTCCTATGGAACGATACGTTTTGTTAGAGCGCTCTGGTATTTTGCGAAACATGTTTGGTGGTGACTCGTGAAAAGCAAAACATGTTTTCAATCTGTAATTGCACGCGAAACAACATCACAGGCATATATTACATCATAAGCATGTCACGCAAAGGATGTTGGGAAACCGTTTTCTTAGCAAACATTATCGTTCCATATAGAATACTAGGTCTCTGTTAGAGTGACCTATTGAAACTATTTTTTGCACCTGCGGAATGTACGGCGGTTAACACTCACTGAATAAGTACAATAACATTGAAAGGTCAGAAAACCAGCCCTGCACATAGATATTATTATGTGATGTCAGCCTATATCGATTTCTATTCGCAAGGCCACTGAGGCTGGAATTCCGGCATATCAATTCTAAGGTTTAAGACGAGAGACATTTGTCCTGTTTGATTGGCAAACCCTAGTTAACTATAGTTAGCTAAATCCCAGTCGAACTTGAAATCGTTAACTAGCTAGTTAATTATCTTCGACCAGCTACCCGAGCTTAGCGCAAATTGTTAGTAAGAAATTGCTGTGAAGTTCATTTCAAAATGGTGGATAGGCTTCGCTTGTCACGAATAAATGCATATAAAAGTGTAAATATTTCACTAACTAATTAATGCATGTCAATGTTCCCAAGGCCCATTTCCTTTCCACGTTATGTCATATAAATGTAGATGCTATTTGATGTTTTTGCGGACAAAAACCCCCATCATGACACACGGCGGAAATGTTTAATCGAGACTGATACCCGGTGGAAAATTGTCAGCAGTCTAAGTAATTCAAGGAGGGATCGGGTACCATTTAACTTTAGTTATCTATCCAGCATTTGTTTTGGGCATATCTTCTTTCTTCTTCTTCTTTTCGTTCGCTGATCATACCGCCAGTCCTGTAAGTGACTATCGACATGATCATAAGCGTTTAACTTTAGTTAACTATCCAGCATTTGTTTTGGGCATATCAAATGTGCGTGTTCAATAAACAAACTAAAGGACTAATTTTAGCCAGTCGAACTGGACCGATATTGATTCAACAAAGCACCACAATTTTCTTCCATGCAATGAACCATTCCATATTATATAGGCTCGGTGTAGAATAGAGATTTATATAAATTAAATGTTGATTCTAATTTTGTAGGGTTTGGACTTAATTAATATCGCTTGCAGTTTTTCTCTATGTTAAGATTTTCTCAAAAGATTGATCTGATCTGTCACTCAAGTATATGATGTCATAATCAATTATGTCACCTGTAGACCGACTTCACAATCATAATGAGATATTATAACTCTGTCATGACGCTAAGACAATCTGTCAGGTGTACGAATTGTAAGTTTGATGAAATTTATGATTTATTAAACATTCTGTTGAATATTTTGAAACTAATTTGAGTGGGAGCGCTTGCTGCCCCAGTCAAATTAGTTTCAAAATATAGTTACCTTAAAATTGCGATTCTAGTAATTCAAGATTCAAAGTATATAATTCGATTCCAACACACGCAAAACATGGATGGAGCATATTCAGAAATATATGGGGCATAGCTAGAAATGGCTTCCGGGTATTGAATCTATTGATGCCCGTTTACCGGTAAGGTCCCGCCCAGTGAAAGACGAGCGAAACAATTGTGTTTATAAATCAACTATACAAAGACGGAGAATGGGGTGATAAAATGTTGAAATTAAAATTAACTGTTTTTTTGTGTTCTTACATTTGAAAGAAATGTAAAAAAATTTATCATATTATATTTTAATTGAAAAATTGAAAAAAAAATTGATTGACTTTTTTCATGGCCCAGTGTTGAGTGTGTGCATATGGCTATGCATGTGCACGTGAATGAGAAGACAATGTTTGAAAATTTACAACTTGAATGACTGGTAAAATAATTTTCTCCGAGAATATATTAATTCTCTTGAAATAGGTTGATGGTTGAAATGTGTGTGGATGGGTGTTGCTCAATCAGTTAAGACATTTAGACCTTTTAATTTCTTTCTTTGGTTGGGTGTGGGTGAGGTAGTATGTGTATGGGTGGGTGGGAACCTCAACCATGTAAAATGTTAACCGACCCATTCCCTCCAGTGTTAGATTTTCAAAAATAGTCTTGCCTGAGGATATTTTTGAAAATTTACCACTCGAATGACTGGGTCACTTAAGGTTGTCATTCCAATGTTGAATTTTCGAAAATAATCATCTCTAGGTCTGCAATTGGAAATTTTCTTAAATAAGTTTGCGAGTTAAAGAGGGTGGTGCTCAACTAGGTAAGATATTCCAGTTTTTGTGTTTTTCTCGTTGTGTAGGGTGGGGGTGGCATTGGGGATCAAACAAGTAGTCTATTCATAAATGACATGTCAGTAGTCCCTAATTATTAGTAATAGTGCATCTGGAATTTTGAAATATATGTCTGCAAAACATCTGGATAAACCCTGTTATAATATACACGGGGGGGTGTCGATTAAGCATATGGCAAAAACAAATACACGTGTTCGGCATGTTTGGTATTGCATCAGAATTTACATGGAGATCAAAACTTTCTGACACACCCTCGTACGTTAGGACCAGCGCAGAGGCCAGTTTTGGGTGACCTGACCATGATACGGCTATATAATCGTTTAGGTTTTGTCAGCGTTGTTAAAAACGGGAATTTCAGAACTTCTTTAATATTTGTTTTGAGCTCTGAAAGTATAGTCCTCCCAGAAGAAATACTGGTATAGACTTTGGAAACAATGTCTCTGAAACCTGTTGCTGCCATATTAACCCTTTGATGGTCGAGTTTGGTCAAGAAAATTTAAATATCTTCCTATTGAATGTCCATTTACAGGCCAAAAGAATAGAATTTTTGAAAATTTACGACTGGGATGACTGGCTCGGTTAGTGAGCCAGTCATTCCAGTGGTAAATTTTCAAAAATTCCATTCTCTTGGCCTGTAAATGGACATTCCACAAGACCATAACAGAAGCTGGTTTTGGCCAGTATGACCATTAAAGGGCTAAAATAAAAGCCGTCTACGGCAACTGAAGGAGAATGGAAGGTAAACATGTGAATTGTCAGTGTGTTATGGAGTTCATATCGGCCTGCAATACTACATGCACTTGGAGTCCTACAAACACCATGACCGCAGAGTAGAGTCGGTAGAGTTTCAACATGTCACGTTGCTTCATACAGATTTTCATGCCATTTCAGTTCAATGATATGTGATTCACGCGTACGTCACATCACCTCTTGTAGTATACAGATCACAATCAATGGAAGGATGCGATCTGTCATGCAAGTATCTGACTATGACATCACATTCAAATATATCACTAATTAGCTAATGTCATACAGCTGTGTCAAGAGAATTAAAAAATCTGTCACTAGTGTACCAATGGAGGAATCCAGTTTTAGCTATACACCGTGTGTCTTTAGTCAAGCATCACCCACACGTTGCCCATGTTGGGATCGCCTATGACGGCAACAGCGCCCAGTCAAATTAGTTTAGAAATATTCAACAGCATGTTTATTAAATACTAAAGGCATACAATTCGTACAACCTGACGGACCATTACGCATTTAAGATGGACTAAACTAGCGTAGTAATTATGACATCATATGATTGATGAGAAACTGGAACCCTCCATTGTATGTCTTAACTCTAATAAATTAGCGATTTTCAATTTAATAATCATTCTTTCACTGTCTGTTGAATAGTTTGAAACTAATTTGACGGAGCAATATTGCTGCTTATGGCAGGAACAGTACCAAATCAAATTGGATTCAAATTATTCAACAGACTGTTTAATTCTAGAAATTCTAGGTTCAAATTGTTAAAATCGATTCAAACACCTGTAACAGTTGGTAGAAGCAGGCGGGACATAACTAGAAATGGATCCCTCAATTATGGAAAATAACGTTATATTTTAAATTAATATTTTGAATTATTCTTGAAAGATTCTGTAAACTTGTAAGATAATTTATGAAGTCAATGACCACTGTTTAGACCATACTCGATTTTAAACTCATACATTTGTAGTAAATGTGTCTAAATGAGTGAGACTCGCAAAAGAGGATCTATATTTACTCCCATTCATTCATCGGTGATTTATTGCCTGTTGTTTCAATATTTTTTTACTTATTGTCATCAAACTTGGGATATGGATCGTACAGTCATGTGTGTCCTGTATCAAAAGTAGGTCAGAATGAAAATTCTTTTATCAAAAGTAAGCCTACTTGTCATGATTCACTGAACATCCTGGAAAGTTCTGGCTGTAGTTTCAAGAGGTTTTGGTGCACAATAACCAAACTTGGTATATGGATGCATCTTAGGCTAAAGGTATACATGAAATACATGACAAATTCATCAGCATGACATACCTTTCATGGTTGACTGAATATCATAGAAAATACCTGTCTTTATTTGCAACTCACATCTAGTACAACTCTGTCTCTGTCTCTGTCAAATTCTTGACATTTCTGGTGAGACTATAATAATCTGCATCCTAACACTTGTTCTTGAAATGTGTACCTCATCTCTAGGGAAACTCACACAACCCATTCACATAGTTTGTTATCAAATAAAAAAGTTTCCAAACTGAATAGCAGTTATTATATATAGGTACAGGAAGGAGGTTTGAAATCTGTAATTTCAGTCATATATGTGGGTTAGGGAAGATAAGCTTTATTAAACCATTAACAAAGACAATCAGGTTCTGCTTATAGTCTTATATAAATACTCACAAATAAGTATTTTGAGAGGAATATAATGCAGCTAAGCACGTCGTGTTGGAAAAATTACAGATGAACCTTAGTGTTAAGCTGTTTTCATGTCAAATTCTCTGTGCGTCCCTTCCACTCAAAGTAATTTCAAAATATTCAACCAGGTGCTGTAAGTTGTTCACGATTTTCCGATTTGCTCACCATAAAATTGTGATTATTGATCAGATCATTATATGGATAAATATGAAAATATAGAAAAATCGTGCATGGCTAGTAATATATGAATATTGAATGTGAATAAATGTTAATTATATTTTGTATTACGTTTCAGACAGTAACTATTGTGAATCAAATGGATGAAAATTTGTCGCTCCTAGCTGTGAAATAGAAGATAGTCCACAAGTCCTACAGACAGTATTTAAGTTGTATATAATATGCTGAAAACACTACAGACACACTGAGCAATGTCCAAGAGACAAGTTATGGTATAAATGTAAAAGGGGATTGCACTATGGAAAGGCAGAACAGCATAGTGAATGAAAGTACTACTAGACATTCTCCTAGTCCAAGCTGAATTTATGCAATAGAGCCACAAATTAAAGCATTATAATCGCTTAATATGGAGAAGTAGGACAAACATTCCTGAACTATCAAACTGTGCAACTAGAATATAACACAATGAACATCGATCAGTGTTGTTATTTTGACTCTAAAACATTGTATTAATGTGGGATTACTCAGCTGAATGGAAGACAGAATAGCAGCAAGCTGCGGCATGTGGAAACAAACAATGTTTGGCGACCTTTATCTGTCAAAACAAAGCTTCTCAATGACACTTTACATTCAAGGTGATGGTTACAATCCAATTGATATTGTGGTCTATGAGCTATAATATCACAAACATTGCCATGATTATGTACCTTCAAAAGCCTCGACAAGATATGTTGATAGTCCAAGCACACATTTGCAAAGAACATTTCATTTTCTGGTATTTTAAATATATGCTGAACCTTCGAGTGCCTGACCATTCTGTATCTCATGTTGGTCTACAATGTACCAACAACATAAACTATCAAGTGGTATGTTTATAAAAGTGTGTCTGCAAATTGAACAGGATAAATACTTTGTAAAGGATAAAGTGTTTGTGCGACAAGAAAACTGAAGCAGGAAGATGCTATACAAAGCTTGAATGTCAAGCTTTGTTGATATATCTCCTATTCGTTGCTCAGAAGATTAAATTGGATCTGACTGAACATGACGGAGTTTAAAAGGACAATATCATGGACTGTGTCACAAGATCATGCTACATTAGTAGTTCCAGTGTGTCTTTTTAAAATTGTGTCATTTTTATTATCCGAAAATAACAATCTTAATAGCCTACATGACTATGGTAGAGTGTATTTATAGAGGAAATGGTGCCATCACTAAAATAAGTATTCATGAAAGAATCCTTAATATAGGAGAGGACACTGTTTTTGCATTCACAAATGCAAAACAGCCACGTTCTTGCCATATATATGTACGACCAACCAAGGAACAAAGATATCATCACAGTGTTAAATCTGCTATGTGTAGGTCAGTCAGTCAGCTATTCAACTGACATTAATAGCATATGCTGACATTGGTTGTATACAACAAAAATGAATTGATAGGTGGCATAATGATCAATATCGACATTCCACTGAACACCGATCCAGGGAAATTACAGAATATTGGCTATTGATAATCTGGACATCATGTGATAAGTATATATGGTCATGTTCCAAACTTCTGATGGTTCCCCATGGTACAATGGGAACAATACAGGTATCACAAACTCTTCCATGGAAGTCCAGTCTGTAATCAGAAGCTCCTAATACTGATGTTTCCACAGCATCCAGAATTCACATGTGTCAAGCTATACACACATTTTGAGAATCTGTTTGATTTGTATAGGTTGCTTGCCCATGAGGTCAACACGGACACTCAATTTAAACCTATTTTGGACAACTGCATAATGGTATGTCTAACAAAGATGTTGGAAATAGACATGGAATATCCACGAAGGAATAATGTACAGCAGTTTACTTTTCTATTTGGGACAGTTGCTAACACATTCCATGTGGTGAGTACTGGTGATTGGTGAATCATGCTCTGCACGTCTGCATGAAAGCAAGCTAAAGACTTATTTGTGCCTTAGGACATATGCCAAATTAGCTACACATTGTGCCAGAACAATCTAGGCGATTTCCTGAACCTATTTGTGACTTGGACGATTCCACCATATGATGAATATTTTTGGATCATTGGATCAGTTGGCAACATCATGGCAAGATACATGATGAAAGAACAGTGTGCTTCTCGAAACAACTACAAATAACATTATCGATGGTAAGGTGCATTTCCAGACAATCAGTGGCCACATGGGAAGTCATATAGCAATTATTTGTGGTATTACGCTTGTGAAATTAATGAATCATTCACACACCATAGACTTAGTCACTGCATGACTAGTTTCAACCTTTTGAGACTCATCAGGCGCAGGTACATGTATTATTTGAACCCATGAGTCTCAGATTGTGAGTCAGACTCGCTACATCTAGACCATGGGTGTCAAATGGTGTGTCGGAAGCTGATTTTACTGTAATGGACAACTGACTATGCAGTGCCGATTATGTGGCAAGGATGTGATACAGAACTTATAGCCTGCCCGCATATCACAAAGAGACCACAATTTTATCCAACCAATTTTATATATAGCAATTATATGTTGTATTATGACTTTGAAATTGGGAAGGCATAAAAACCGTAGATTCAAGCGCCATTGCTGTCGATGTTGATGTAACATTTATGAGAGAGATTGGCGATCTCCTTGTTGACATTCTTGATGTACTAAATGATGACATAGACAAATACATAATTGCTTTTGAACAACGACGTAATTGCTTTTTGGCCAGGGATATTGTCATGGTCAAATGTTTGAATGACTTATTTGGCTCAAGTCGACAGAAAATCATTACTCATCATTAGTGGATCAATGATCTAAATATGCTAGATACTGCAATGTAATTGTCTCCATGCTGAATGAAATGTTCTAATGGAGGAGCATCTGCTAGCACTTCCGTCAATGATATTGTGATATATGGTGCATAAAAATCATGATATACTGATATATTATACATCCCAATATTAGAGGAAGTGTTGGTTGGTGGAGTGACATGTGGTACACACATTGATAATCATGGCAATGAAAACCAGCGGCAAATTGTCGGATGTTTTGAAATTACGTGGACTGGAAAATTTTGATTTTTCATAGAAATTTGATTTATAGAAATATGGAACAATTGTTCACCCATAAGGGTACCTGTCTGTTGCAGCAAACATGCTGGATTCACTGTTACAACCAGCCATATATACACCAAAAATGTCGCTTCCGACTTGAAAGAGATACGGGAGTTGTCAGAAACCTCCCTGGAATTACACAGCCACTATTAAGAAGAGTTCACAGTTAAACAAGCAGAGAGAAAGTTCAACACAACGTGAACAAAGTTGGGTATTCTCCATATTGAGAATGCTAAAGAAAGAAGTGGGCATGCAGAACTAAAGGGTATTCAACGGAGGCAAAGCACCCAGGAAAAAAGTCTCTGATCTTACCATGCAAATGAATCCATCTTTTGTTTTGCCAAGCAAATGGTTTATATTGATAATGCACACACACCATGAATAAAAGAGAGATGGAAAAATAAACAAGCCCCTCCTTCATTTGTTTTCAGGATGAGAATTTATCAATCCTTTCACCAAGGCCACACACAATGCCTAGAGGAATAGAGCTGATGGCCAAATATGTGTCATCAATATAAACCATTCTCATTGGCGGAATAAAAGATGTATTCATTCGCAAGGTAAGATCAGAAGGCACTTGCATTCCACACATCAGTTGAACAACATTACAGATATATCGCCACAGGACATTGTCCAAAGTTCTTCAAAGTTTGATGCAGGAAGAGTTTAATCTGTAAGCCTGCATAATGCTAGTCCAAAATAAACTTCAGCATCGTGCAAAAGGGCAAGGCAGGCAAAGAAGAAAACAAGTGATTTGTTAAACAAATGAATCAAGAACATGTTACAGAAATTTTTATCCTCAGAACATAGAATGTACAAGAGAATGTTACCAGGAAACAGGATGTGGAAATACAAATGCAAAAAATACTACAACGTGAACTGTACCAGTATCGACACATGGACTGAATGATGATAATTCGATATGAAGAGTGAATATGTTCAAGAAATGTTCAGAGTTGCTGTGGATACCATGTGATTCAACATAACCCCAAGCGATATGACGGTGATGTCATTAAGAAGTGCCCGGTGATGAGTTCCATATGCTACATGTAGCTGTTGCAATAACGATGTGATGATCTCATGGAATTTGAGATATGAATGCGGGAACTCGGCCTGTAAGATGCATGTGGATGCAACACTCGACGGAAGGATGTTGATACAAATCAGTGAATCAGTTATATGGTCCTTGTAGTGCATATATGTCATAGCATTTATTCAAAGCGGGATGAATCTTCTGTTCTTATTTGACAGATGTTGTGTTTTTCTGCTCAATGTTCATATTTGGGCTAGCACATGTATATCTTGTAGTTATAAAGTGAGCTAAAAGTTTTCTCCATTCTTTTTCTCCTGAATAATTGTCATGGACATGGCAGTTAACTTGAACATCTGTCAAGCAATCATGACACCGGTGGTAAAATGGGATGAAGAGAATTCTAATCAGAGTATCAGAAAAAAATCATTAATACTAAGACGTACTATATTGTCAATTTAATTATGCATGGTCAGAAAGCACTAGAATTTGCAGTCACAAGTTCCAACAGCTATCAGGCATGCAAAAGATGCCACACACCCAATTTGATAAGTGTTTTATGATCAGCCCTAAAAAATGTAATCTAGGACCACTAAAGATCATCATCATCATCATCATCATCATCATCAACAACAATGTCATCGCCGTCGTCGTCATCACGCCAATACCACCATCATCATCACCACCACCTTCATCATCATAATCATCATCGCTGCCGCCATCATCATAACCACCATCACCATAATCATCATCATCATCATCATTATCACCATCACCACCACCATCATTATCATCATCACAGCCATCATCATCATCACCACCACTACCACCACCATCATCATCACAGCCATCATCATCATGATCATCATCATCACCAACACCACCATCCCCAGCACCATCATCACCACCATCATCATCATCATAATTCTCATCATCATCATAATTCTCATCATCATCATCATCAATAATGTATATATATATATAATAAGGACCCCACCAGGTTGTGGATAAAACACAAATGAATTACAATAGAATGAGACAATGTAAATTAGCAATCCCTTCATTGTTTAGTTTGTTTTGCAATGTAGATAGATGGATACGTGTTTAAATCAAAACTAACAATTAGATGAATATAGTATATACTACTAACAAAATTCTACAGAAATTATACGTAAATGCTTAGTAAACAAAAAAGTTAAGGTTACACAAGCACAATCATAGTCCATGAAAAACTATAGGATTAAACCTGTACACGTGAATAGAGGGAACAATTTAGGAAATGACAAATCATATCTTGAGCTATCCCGAACCCAAACAATCCAACAAGTCAGCACAAACGCCTTTCTTATTCAACAAGTCAGCCAGTAACAACTTAGAAGCTAATCACTTTTCTTCAATTCACCTCTATTCAGCAACTCTCGCAGCTCAGCCATTCAGAGGAACCCTCTTCTCATTCACCTGCTTTGTTGACTGTAAACTTTTATGCACTGATTTGTTGTCAGTATAAATCGTCACTGGAATCTCATTACGTTTGTAACCGTCATTATGTATCTCTGTCAGCGTACAACCCAACTAAATGGTATAGTTCACTCCAACCATAGCCAGGGCCTCAGCAGCTAGCATACTATGCACAATTCTCCTAATCTTGTTAGCTGACTAGTCAATTGGAGCACTTCTTCCATCTTTTCCCTTGAGAAATATGACATAACCACCAGCACTCGAACTGCCACCTGGTAGGTTTGCCCATGAGGCACCAGTAAAGCCTTCCAAACTGAATTCTTCAGTGTTACCCAGATGCTGATACAAGACACCATGCCTCTTTCACTTTATGAACAGCTTTATTGGCCTCAGGAGCATGTTGTACCTGAGGTTGTCACATCAGGCCTGGTTTTACTGCCCACTTCTCCTTTAAAATCACACTCTCTTCACTATCGAGAAATGTCTGTGTCGTTTTCGTTTAGTAGATATATTCACCATTATCTCATTTTGCGGAATTAACACCTCACCATCACTCTGAACAACATCCAAGCCCAGGTATCTAAAACTTCCTTCTTGCCTCGCCACTTTCCCATCTTGTATCTCTTACAGATGGCTTTTAAAACCAGATGGCTCATTAATAAATTAGTACCAGAAACCAAGAAATCATTCACATGTATTAGAAACATAACATGAAACCTTTCATTAATAAACTGGTACGTCAGTAATATACCGCCTTATCTAAAAGTGACTGCTTGCACTGGAGATCCTTTAGATCACTTACTATATGGAAAAGCCAATCCCTTGCTGCATTACCTAAACCATATACCAGCTTCCTTTACGCTTCTAGATCTCTCTCTCTCTCTCTCTCTCTCTCTCTCTCTCTCTCTCTCTCTCTCTCTCTCTCTCTCTCTCTCTCTCAGCCTCAGGTGGCTGTTTGATATAGTGATTTCTTTCCCTTGTAAGAACTCTAGCTTAACGTCAAGAGTTCCACATTTCCATCTTTCATTAGATGTCACTGCAAAGGATGTCTGCAATGTAGGTTTAGCAACATTAGAAGAATCGGCCTGCGCACAGCATTCTTCTTCAAAACTACAGACCATCAGTTAGGCTGTTGCTTCTTTACTACCATCTGGAAACCCCCTCAGTAACCACCATCTAGTAGGCATATCTTTTGTCCTTTCTCTTATTCAGTATATACTTCAAAAATCTTACAATTCTTCAGTTAACTTTCTTCAGCTTGTATAACTTCCTTATCAGCATAACACCCCATTGGTATGAAGACAAGGTTGACGGCTCTATGTCTACTAGCCTCATCTAAATGACCGCCATCCTCATGAATAATCGCGTGGTCAGCAGCTGTCAAATCAATCCCTAAATTTCTTTTCATCTTCATTGTTCTGTACATTAAAGGGATGCTACTCGCATCTCAAATCTTGTATTGTACCGAGAGAGTATGGCTTATAGATCCACGTCAGTCATACCCTGTCACATTCTCTTATCTGTATCACAATTATCTGCTTTGTAATATCGCGTAAATGTTGAACACTGATCGCCGCCATTTTGTCTCCTCAAGCGATAGTGTGTGATGTCATGTAAGTGCCAATGCATTACAGTCTTGATTATATAATACGCATCTTGTTGAATATTTTGAAACTAATTTGACTGGAAGTTGTTGCTGCCTAAAGCAGCAACAACTTCCAGTCAAATTGGTTTCAAAATATTCAACAACTTACCTGTATGGTGGCTTTTACACTACAGTGTCAAACTATGGATGGCACCTGTATGACAGAGCGAATATACCGAGGCAGACGCACTAGAATATTTCTGCTTGGTTGAAAAGTAAATTATGGCAGCCATCATAGGGTGTAGAAATGTACCAACGTTTAGCTACTAAAGCCTGAATATCTTTCTTTAGCGGCATGACAAAAAGCTTAAAATTACCTGCATAGTTTATGAGTAGTATATTAGATCACCTGAATAGCTACGTATCGTCCTTTTATGGGAAATCTTTTGATCTTCTGACTGCGCCTACAATCCCTTCATTGTTCTGAGTTAAAGTCTCAGCATTATCACCATTTGCCTCACCTGCATAATGACCACCTTCAATCTTATCACCATCCACAAGTACCTGAGAGATAGAAAATCGGCCTATCCAGTTTTAGCTATATCCCGCCGATCACTAGCTAGGCTCCACCCACACCTCGCTCGTGTTGGGATTGATCGATCTCTGAACTCCCTGACTATCAATTTCCAGAAAACTATACAGGTAAGCTGCTGAATATTTTGAAACTAATTTGACTTGGTGCTGTTGCTGCCTATGTGTGGGTGCGTGTTCGCGCGTATGCGTGCGCCCATTTGTGTGAGTGCGATTGTGCGTGCATATGTTCGGGCGTGTAGCGCGAAAATTACTTATCCGAATTGGTTCAATGTTTAAAAGAACGAAGGAACTTGCCGGGCTCGATGATTTCCTGACTTTGCCCATGATCCAGATAAAATAACCCAAATCAGGATCAGTTCAAATTCGGGATCTATGGATATCTCGGAAACTGCTGGTCCGAGTTTGCCCAAATTATAACACAATGAAGGCTGTGAGCATACATACACTAATATTCCACACTTTTTTTGGCGTTATAAGAAAACAATTTACAATTTGCCAAAAAACGGGAGGGCGAGTGTCTGCTATCTCTAAATGCTCTTCTTAGTCAATACAGAGGCACATTTAAGATTTTGGACATACACTCACTGATATGGAGAGAGAGTTCTGATTAAACATAGCATTCTTTACATTTACAGCCCATGCAATGCTTTCTCAACATCCCTGTCAGGAACTTCCTCAGTTTCTTGACGAGTGCACTCATATATACCATTTGGCAGCACAGACAACAAACAGTCTTATTAGAGTTATTCTAAACAACCGGCCTTGCGGGTTTTTTTGCTGTATCGCTTACATGCTGTGCAATTTTCAGAGATCGCTTCACCATTCTCTCCGTATCATTGTTAAAAGCTTCATCATTTCTCATCGGCGACAGAAGATTTGTTGTTGATAGATCAACAAACTGGTGATGCAATTCACCTCTCCAGAGTATTCATCCGTCGTATGACGTCATAATCAGCTGAGCGCGTGTATGATGACGTCATAATCATTACGTCACAAATGGTTCCATATAGACCGTCATCTCTCAAATAGTCCAACACGTTGTATAAAATTGTATGTCTTTGTAATTATTTGCTATTTAATAAACATGCTGTTGAATATTTTGAAACTAATTTGACTCAGTCAAATTAGTTTCAAAATATTCAACAGCTTACCTGTGTAGTTTTTTGGAAATTGATAGTCAGGGTGTTTAGAAATCGATTGATCCCAACACGAGCGAGGTGTGGGTGGAGCAATGGAAAGGTCCATTATGAGGTGTACATTCTCATGAGTGCACTTCGCATTCCTTGCCGGACGAGCGGAAGTGGCCGACCTAGGTCAAGTTCGACTCGCTAACTATAGTCAGTTTGCTGGTTTACTGAACACGCGCAGTCGCTATGACAAGCCGACCGCTTAATAGTTAACTACAGTTCGTTGGTTCCCGATTCCCTATTGAATTACCATTACTATTGGGGAAAAGCTGGAGCCGGGTACCAGTCTCCATTAACTCTTTCTGTCGTCTTTATTGATGGCATACGAAAATGGGTAATTTTTGTCCGCCAAGACGTCAAAAAGCGTCCATATGGCATAAAATGAGAAGGAATATTGGCTTGGGAACATTGACATACAATGGGAAAGCATAGTTTCATCAAACTTAAATTATTTAGTGAAATATTTACACTTTTATATGCATTTATTCCTAGCAAGCGATCGATGTCCACCATTTTGAAATTTACGCAACTATCGCACTAACCATCTAGGTCAGCTGCTCAGTTGACTAGCTAGTTAACTATTTGAAGTTCGACTGGTATTCTAGTTAGCTATAGCTAACTATGGTTAGGAGTCGAACTTGACCCATGTGGTCTCTAATTCAGCTATTTTACCATAACCGGTCAAAATATCTTTCTCATCTATACAATTTCACTTTTCAAATCGGTTACTCAGCAACTGCAGGATATCGCTATCAACCACATCAGTCATGATAGCAGTTTTACTTTCAGCAATAGTAACTTGTATTTTAAGCTTCTCGAAAGACACTCTTTTGGTCTCGCCACCAAATATAAACTTAATATTACCTCCAGGTAAAGGTTTAACCAAATTGAGTTCTGAAGTTACTGAGTCTATATGTGTATCTTTCCACATCCTATCTATGACAGTCTTAGTACATGTACTATCCAGCGGAGTTGCATTCACTGCCTCACACATCGGAACCTGCTTATATTCCGTTGAAGACAATCTTTAACTTTGATCACCTGTTCATCTTTCACTTCCAACATATTCTTACTCATGTTTTCCCATGCAGCAGACACCCCTTGTGCAAAATAAGAAATGGATAAACATGTGATATATTTCATGTTTCCATAAGAATCTAGGATTCATACGACATCTTACCACATTTTCTGCTGATCCACCAACAGCCACAATACCTCTAATTCCACCTCTATTGAATGATCTACCACGGCCCATGCTGAATCTTGAACCACCAGCAGATCGACAACAGCCTCTACTTTCCGTAACTCCACACAACCTTTGTAATTTGACTTAGAAAAAAAGACCTTCATTATTAACTCACCTGGCCTGAATGGTCAAGTGAACTTATGCCATGGTGGCCATTCGTCGTCCATCCGTCTGTCTGCCAAACCGCTTCTCCTTAACGGTTTGACCAATTTCAACTGAATTTGACTGGAAGGACCCTATGCTGGTACCCTCCAGCACATCTAGTCAGAGTTTTGATTGGTCTATTTTTCGGGTGAAAATCTGAGATTTTATGAAAAATTTATCGAAAATTGTCAAAATGATACTGCTCTTTAGTTACTTGACATAATTCAACAAAATTTGGCTATACGTATTCAACGGTGGTACACTCTAGAACGTCTATTCAGAATTTTGATTGATCAATTTTTTTGGTGAACATATCAGATTTTAAACATGCATTTTCATAAGTATGTTGTTATTATATATAAAAGTTCAGCATATACATGTCTGGGAATACTGTGGTTTATTATGTCCACACTGCAGGCTGGATCGCTTTGATTGTTCTGGCTATTAATTGGGCTATTGCCCTCTATCCACTATACTCCTAGAATCGTCACGCTTGATTTCATATGATTCAGTTGGTCACAATTATGAACATTCTAATTTAGGCTGGTTAAAATCAATACTATATAACTTCACACAGAATTTCCTATACCTGGCCTAATAGCACCATGACACTAATATAGGATTGTCCTTCGACAACGCAGAATAAATATTTATGAGATGTGTTGTATAATATTTAGAGTAATAGGTATGATAAGTGACTAGCTTTATGTTCTGTAGCGAAAATGGTTTGTGAGATATGGTTGTCGAATGGCAAGATGGTACACAGAATGTTGTCAATGGACCTTTTCATTTTTAGCTATGCCCCGCCCATCACTAGCTAAGCTCCACCCACACCTCGCCGTGTTGGGATTGATCGATCCCCAAATGCCCTAGCTATCAATTTCATGAAAACTATACAGGGAAGCTGTTGAATATTTTGTAACCAATTTGACTGGGTATAGCAACAGCGCCCAGTCAAATTAGTTTCAAAATATTCAACAGAATATTTATTAAATAGTAAAAGCAAACAATTTGTACAACAAAGCATAGACCGTCTTCAAATATGCGTTCGTGACGTACTTATCGACGTCATTCATGACGTCATTCATTATGATGTCATTCTACCCATCACGCAGTCCATTATGACGTCATATGACGGGTAGGTACTCTGGAAAGGTGAATTCAAAAGACGTGATTATAGGCTTCTAATACGTCATAAACAGTGGTCAAATAGTACAAAATATTAATTGAAACTACGTGCTCATATCTTTATTCGCTGCCTTATAAACGGGGAAAAGATGCAGGTATCCATTGTTATTGTAATGAGAATAAGGTATTATGGGGGCTATGTGAAAATATGGGGGGGGGGGGGGGGTTGGGCGGGTGGGGGTGGAATTACTTCACTGAGAAATACCTCACCTAATAATACAGATTACTAGACCGGTACTGGGCTAATGGTGGCCCGTGTTGACCCGGCATTGGACCAGTACCGGTCCAAAATGAAGTATTAATATCGCTAACTACTGTTGGAATGAGAAATTGAAGAGGCGAAAATGTAGTAAATGCAACGAATTGTATATAACGAACAGGCGAATATGTCAGTATGCCAATCTCACCAGCATAAAAAAACGTTTCACGAAGAGGCGAATATGTATTTTAGTTAATTACTGCCTTATTAATTAGGTAAACACATAATGGTAATATGTAGTCCGTAGAGGGGACCAAGCGCTTTCTATTGGTATGTCACTTTGAGTAATACATGTCTTTAAGAGTAGCATTATTTGTGATGGTAAATATAGAAAAACCTGAATGCGATTTTCTGTCAAAACTGATTTTCGATATTCGTCGGCATAGCGACGAATTTTTGGGGTGAAAATGTTAAATTTAATTTTGATTGGTCGATCATTTTTGGCGGCCATCTTGGATTTTCCGAAAAGTATCCATCATGTCTATTTAAATGCAAACAGTTCAAATGCTAATGGTCCAGGTGAACGTCAGGGGGGCCTTGTGCCTCTTGTTTGTAGGTTTAAAAGTCTCTTCTTTCATCTTAAGAATATCATTTACATTTCGCCCGGCTTGTGGTGCTTCAACATGAAACCTCTTTAAAGCCCATTTTATTTGAGACAACAGTTCATCTTTCCTTTCATGATATATCAACTTATGTGTAAATTCCTAAATTGTTGCGATACCAAACCAGTAAGTGGGAAGTGGGAGATGGCTTCTCATAACATCCATTTGTATACCCCCCCCCCCCCCCCCCAGCGCTGCAGTATAGCTGTTTGCTCAGAACATCCGTCTGCATACCCAAAGCATTATGCTTGATTGTCGGTCCACCCACTAAGTGTACGCATTAATACGGCATCCTTTTCATCCTTGCGACTTTACTACTCCACACTAACGCCCACTCTATTGACAATACTTGCGCCATAACATTGTTAGAATGAGTCTGATAATTAAATGACAGACCTATGCATGGATGGAATCTATTCTGGGAGTTGATGGTATGACCTCATGCAGTGAATACGACAAATAACAGACCATGACTCACATCGTCAGACCTGACCTAACCGGACACGCGTTAAATCCGCTTAATACCGGACACCAACAACTATTAACGACAACAAATTGGTTTATTAACCCTTTAACTGGTAAACATGGTCAAGAAAATAAAAGAAAATTGCTCATTGAACGTCGAAGAGAAGCCTGTTTTAAAAACGGAGCTCTGCAACGACTTGCTCGTTTATCGAGTCAAGCATTTCAGTTAAATTTTTTTTTTAACTTGGCATCTTGGCCCGTAAAACGGGCGTTCCACAAGACCACTGCGTAGGCCTGTTTGGCCGGTATGAGTGTTAACGTGTCAACATTTCGAACAAGGAAATATCAGAATATCAATTTCAAGAAAACGAGACTAGTCACCTGTTGAATAATTTGAAGCTAGTTTTACAGGAACCTGTTTGCTGGCGTATTGCAATAACAGCTAACACGTTACAGATAAATTAGCTTTGAAATGGTCAACAGAAAATGTTCTTGTATTGTAAATGCTTTTTTTACATTTGCTTTTCGGGTTTGAATGGTTAATGATACTAACCAGTTACTATGAGAAATGGCGTCTTGACGGCCACAAGATGTGTTTTAGGCACATGAGGTTATACGTACGACACCGTGACTTAACCCTTTCACGGCCAAAACTAGCCTCTGCAGTGGTATTGAGGAAGATCCATTTGCAGTCCAAGAAAAGACTATTTTTTAATTATACCACTGGAATGACTGGCTCGATAAACGAGCCAGTCATTCCAGTTGCAAATTTTAAAAAATAGTCTTCTATTGGACTGGATTCCAATATTTGGAATTTGAGAAATTTCTCTGTTTGGTAACGTTACTAGGTATTTCATCACATAGGTGAAATGGTTTATGATATGTTTCTCAAATGGCCTCATTCGTATCTCGCGAGATCTCCTTAGATACGAGATTGCGAAAAGTATTCTCGAAGAAGCCACGCCTCTATTTTTGTCTCGCCTGCGAAGCAGGATCGAGACATAGGTATCACTTTTCTGGCGGCGGCGTAAGTTTATATCTCAGCAATGCCTGATCCAATTGGAACCAAACTTGGGTGCATGGTAATATACATCAAAAGGAAGCAGCCCGCCGATAAAAAGGCCATGAGGTCAAAGTAACAGGGGTCAAAGGTTACAGTATAATCTTTGTTAATATTTTACGTTAAGTGTTTGCGTTAAACAAAAGTTATTGCCTTATATCTCAGCAATGCCTGATCCAATTGGAACCAAACTTGGGTACATGGAGATATACATCGAAAGGAAGCAGCACGCTGATGCAGGCATCGCGAGGTCAAGTTTATGGTGTCAAAGTTCAGGGTATAATCTTTGTTAATATTTTATGTTAATATTTTGCGTTAAACAAAAGTTATTGCCTTATGTCTCAACAATGCCTTATCCAATTGGAACCAAACTTGGCTACATGGTGATTTACATTTAACGGAAGCAGCGTGCTGATGCAGACGTCATGAGGTCAAGGTTATAGGGGGTCAAAGGTCATGGTATAATCTTTGTTAATATTTTATGTTAAGTTTACGAAACTTCATAGGGTGGTTGGACTAGGTTTTGGGAAGAAACCTATCGAAATTGACGCTGATCCGAAATCCAAGATGGCCGCCAGCCACCAGCGGCCATCTTGAAAATTGGTTTCCGGATAATATCTCTGTTACCTTTATTGGATCGTTTTGAAACTTCATAGAATGGTTGGACTAGGACTGGGGAAGAAACCTATCAAAATTGACGATGATCCGAAATCCAAGATGGCCGCCCGCCGCCAGTAACCATCTTGAAAATTGGTTTCTGGATGATAACTCCGTTACCGATTATCGGATCGCTTTAAAACTTCATAGGGTGGTTGGACTAGGTCTGCGGAAGAAACCTATCGAAATCGATGATAATACGAAATCCAAGATGTATGCCAGCCACAGGCGGCCATCTTGAAAATCGTTTTCTGGATGATAACTCTGTTACTGTTTATCGGATCGCTTTGAAACTTCATAGGGTATTTGGACTAGGTCTGGGGAAGAAACCTATTGAAATTGACAATGATCCATAATCAAAGATGGCCGCCAACCACCCGTAGTCATCTTGAAAATTGGTTTCCGGAATATCTCTGTTACCTTTATTGGATCGTTTTGAAACTTCATAGAATGGTTGGACTAGTACTGGGGAAGAAACCTATCAAAATTGACGATGATCCGAAATCAAAGATGGCCGCCAACCACCCGTAGTCATCTTGAAAATTGGTTTATGGATGATAACTCCGTTACCGTTTATCGGACCCCTTTTGAAACTTCATAGAGTGGTTGGACTAGGTATGAGGAAGAAAGCTATCACAATCGACAATGGTCCAAAATCCAAGATGGCCACCAGCCACCGGTGGCCATCTTGAAAATTGGTTTCCAAATGATAACTCCGTTGCCTTTTATCGGATCCCTTTGAAATTTCATAGGGTGGTTGGACTAGGTGTGGAGAAGAAACCTATCGAAATTGACGATGATCCGAACTCCAAGATGGCCGCCAGCGATGGGCTGCCATCTTGAAAGTTGATTTCTGGATTTCATTTATTGGATCACTTCCTACGGTCGTTGGAATATGTCTGGTGAAGAAACTTATCAAAATTTACGATACTCCGAAATCTAATATGGCCGCCAGTCAGCGGCAGCCATCTTGAAAATTGGTTTCCGGACGATACCTCCTTGACCGTTTAGCGGATCGCTTTGACACTTCATAAGGATCACTGGTCTGATGGGGCTGAGGAAGAAATAAATATTTTCTGAAAGCTCTCATTCAATGGCTTGTCATCATGGTGGTGTATTATGCGCCGTTTGCGGAGCTCTTGCTCAACATTAGGTTTTTGCGTTTAGCTAAGATTCAGCTTATGTTTCAGGCTTGGTTAAGCCTATTGCAACTAAACTTGGCTATGTGGTTGCCTATACTATTAGGAAACAGCATGATGATAATGAGGTCACACGGTCAAAGATCAAGGTCAGTGTGACCTTGATACAAAATTCAATGTTAAGTTGTTTGCGTTTAACAAAACTTCTTAGCTTATCTGTCAGGATTGGTTAATCCTATTGGAACTAAACTTGGATACATTGTTACCTATAATGTTAGGAAGCAGCATGTTGATACTGGAGTCACAACGTAGAAGTTCAAGGTCATTCTGCTCTCTACAAAACTTTGTTATTCTTCAAAGTTAAATTTTTAGGCTTATCTTATCTGGTTATATTTTGAGACTGCTTAACCCTAATGGAGCACAACTTTGGTACATGGCTGCTTATGCCAAGAGGATACAGGATGGTGACATGGAGATCACCAGGTCAAAGATCAAGGCTATTCTAATATTGCTATTTGACTTCTGCTTTTTCAACCTTAAGTTTTTCCATTCCGCAATTCAGGTTCTGTTAATCGTATTGGAACTAAACTTGGATACCTATAATGTTAGGAAGCGGCATGATAACAGGGAGGTCACAAGGTCAATGTCACTGTGACAAACACGAGACAGGCGAGGCATTTAGTTCCGCGGAATTCTTGTTATAGATTATGACGCATTTAACGATAACGGCAATAGGCTGAAATTCCCAAAGTATCCTGTATTTCGCAGAAAGTGCCGCATCGCGGTATTTCCCCGAGTTTGAGACAACGTGTATTTAATTTGTTTTAGTTAAGACATAATATTTCAGTCGTATTAACGAGTGATTTTCCAATCTGTAGGGCTATAGGCAATGAAATCTGAACTTTTAATCCTTCCAGAACCGAAATTTGAACTTTCAAAGTATGTATTTGAAATGCTATTGTATAATTTGATAATAATTTGACTGAAATTATGCGGCTGCCATTAACAACTGCAGTCACTGCTTCGCCTTCGGGATATTATATTTTAAAAACTACGTATTTCTTGCATCAATCATCATGACGAATGCATTGTCTATAGCGGTGTACTGTCGAAACCCTGAGTTAACATAACCCTTGCAATTCCAACACTTCAGTGTCTCAATTTCAAGACAACTCTACAGAAAAGCTGGTGCATATTTTGAAACTAATTCGACTGGAACCGGTTGCTAAACTCCCAGTGAAATTAGTTTCCAAATAGCCAACAGACCATTTCTTACATCATACAGAATTTGTCGTCACTGATATGTAAGTGTAATAGGGTTAATACTATCAAGTTGTTCATGTGATTGTTTCAATAGAATTTGACTACAAGTTATGTCGCTTTGTTATGAGCTCGGCGGAGAGGTAGAGTCAATGCTGTTTATTCGTCAATATGTATGGAAGGAAACCTGTTGGTTATAATCATAGACCACAGGCCTTTGAATTTTCGTTCATCCATCCCTCTACCACATATTCCCCCTACTATATATAATATACACAAGGTATGAAACATTCATCTGTGGGCACCATTGTCAGAAAGCTGATTGGTTGGTTTGTAGTCAGAACCGTGATGTCAGCGGATTTTGACAACAAACCTTGTGTATATTATATATAGTAGGAGGGATATGTGATAGAGGGATGGATGGACGAAAATTCAAAGGCCTGTGCATAGACATCGTATAGCGTAGACGGGGCGTGGCGAAAAGTATTCTCTTGAAACTCGAATACCTTCGCTACAGGACGGACCTCCGGTGACGTAAGTTCAGTAAAGTGCAACTCATGTTCGGGTATTTCTGACGGGCTGACGCAGACAATTAGCAACATATATAGCGTTCAAAATTGAGTAATGTCTCTTTTGGTAATAGGAACAGAAATTGAACGGATGCAAATTTATATATTTTTATCAGAAATAAACGTGTATTGGCTATATTAATCTGACACTTTATTAGACTAGTAATAGAATTAGTAACAATAACAGATTAGTTCGGAGATGATAAAATATGTACTAAAATTCTGCCTTTGTGAGGGTCATAGCCACTGTACGTAATCTATAGCTGTGGTTATAATTTATAATATCCATTCAGCATCAACTGTGTATTAGGAATTTGGGTGAGTTTATTAGTTTAATGATGTTCTTAAAAACAACCGAAGTAGGTATACTGAAGACCCTCTAGTAGTAAAACTGTCAGCGGAGCAGAAAGTGTTACGGCTGCGCATCTATCAAAGTGGCCAAAGTGAAGACCGCACCAAACTACATCAGGAGTGCAATAACATTCTGCGCCACATTAGCGAACGCTTAAAAGATCTTGCTATTCAACAAGCAGACTCCTGAAATCACTGCCACAGATGACTGTCACAAAATCTTTCGGACAGCCCGAGCCCGGAGAGTTACTGACCGCACACCACCACTCACTGTATACAGCTCTGAAGGACACTATCGAGATTGTCCAGGACAAAGACACGGACGGCGATTTTAGAATGGGTCAAGGAGCAGTTCATTGACCACGATGATGAGCCCTTGCACCGTTCTCAGGAGACCCCAGTCCTTTACTAACACCAATTAAAACAGCAGAAATTGAGAAGCCACTTAGACCTGGAAAATGGGCGTGCATCTGGACATGTTGGCATGATCAAGGAGCTATACAAATATGCATATATAAGTGACATGTCAAAACCGATCACGCGCCGAATTAATTCAGGGTTTATGCACCACCTTCCCATCGGCTCTGTAGGACAAGCCCAAGAAGTCCCAGCCAATCTGCGACCCATTGTGCTCCTCAACAGCATATGGAGAATCCTATGCAATGTTACTCTACGCCGCATCCGGGACAAGATCGATGACTTCATCATGTCAAAGTGGCTTCAGACGTGGACGCAGCTGCGCAGACATTGTATTGGCTCAACTGGCATTTCCACAAAATGGGCATTAACATGTCACGGGCATTCGACTCAATTAAACGCTCAAAGATCCTAGATATACTATGCCAGGCCAGTTACAATGAAGATGAGCTACGACTAGTGAGACTACTGCTTGCAGACACCAAGCTGAGAGTACAAGTCAAGTCAGTGAAGTTTGTAGAGTTTGAGACATCAATCGGCTCCCCACATTTCCATACCTCCTGTGCTGTTCACCTGTTAAATTGCTGCTGTATTGAAATCCGTGTGGGAAAGTTCCACAAGACACCCCCCCCCCCCCCGTGTCAATACTGCGTATGCCGCTAGAGATGGAATATGTCGACGATGTGGACTTCATAGACGAGGACAAGAAACCCCTTGACGAACTTCTAATAACTGCAAGCAAACTAAAAATTGAGAATCTCTATGAATGAATCCAAAACAGAGTTGACCCACATATACCTATTTACAAAGCGTGAAACTATAGAAAATGACGATCCACTTCGTGGCGACGAACCATGGAGGAAGAGTAAAATCCTGGGATCACTGCTTTGCAGTATTGCTGGCATTGCTGCACACTGCATCATGGGGAACATAGCTTTCCAGTCCTTCTGGAAGCTATGGATTCTTAGATCAAAGATGCCCTTGATAAAAAGGCTACGTTTATACAACACAGCCTGCGTATCCTTTATGCTTTATAACTGCAACAGCTGGGCAGCTCCAAAGGCAGCTCAGACAAACTCGATGCCTGCCACCGCAAACACCTACGCACCATCAGTGGACACTGATGGCCAGACAGCATAATTTCCAATGATGCGCTATACTAGATGTGCAATACTATCTCTAAATGTCGCCCAGCAAAGATGGTGCACGTTTGGCCATGTGCTAAGGATGCCAGAAGCCACACCAGCACAGAGAGCCTTTGAATTCACCCTACTCGGAGTCAGCAAATACAAAGCCAGGAGAGGGTGTCATTGCATAAATCTGCTACGCGTGCTACGAGGTGACCTCAAGAAAGCAGGACTCGGTACACTCAAGTCAAGAATGGACCCGAGGAAGGTAAGTATTTCGGCTGAGAACAAGACATGGTGGGCAAAAGCGAAAAAGAACTGATTGCAGCTGTATGATGTTTCTACTAGTACTAGAGCCGCAGAATACAGTAATCATACATACATACATGTCATTTTCTTTAGCGGTGGTATATTCAATGATGATGCCTGTATCTGAAAGTATAACTTGGTACAATGGCTTTATTCGACTGGGACTTTTCGTAGAGTGAATATAGGCTCTATCTATTCACCTTTCCAGAATATCCATGCATCGATGATTTGACGTCATATGACATCATAGTCAGCTAAGTGGCGTGTAGGATGATGTCATAATCATTACGTCATAAATGATTCTATTAGGCCGGTCTTTAACTCTTAATAGTTTGACACGTACAAATTGTATGTCTCTACCAAATAATTAACATGCTGTTGAATATTTTGAAACTAATTTGACTGGGCGCTGCTGCATAAACGGCAACAGCACCCAGTCAAATTAGTTTCAAAATATTCAACAGCTTACATGTATAGTTTTCTGGAAATTGATAGTCAGTGAGTTCAGCGGTTGATCGATCCCAACACGACCGAGTTGTGGGCGGGACATAGCTAAAATGGAAAGGTCCATTCTCTAGGGAGCCAATATACTGTTTTCACCCAGTCGAATACAGTCATTATAGGCCTACCTTAGGAACGTAGCACGTAGTGCCATTGCTCAGAATCTACATTCGAAAGTTGATCATAAATGTGTCTTATGTGTGTGAATAGGCCTGTCCCGCATTGGCGTATTTTGAGAAAATACCTTCCCACAATGCATTGCTCATTCTTCTGGCGGGTAAACGAGCTAGGCAACGCGGGAACTGTATTACTTTGCCATTAGGCTCAGATATGAAGAACTTGGGTTATACGTCACCATTGGAAAGCGCAGCCAATTTTCTATACATTTATCTATTAGTTTTTAGATTTTTGTAAAATGTTATCCATTTAGTCGCAATTTTAAAATACCCCATATTCACACCGCACAACCGGCAACGATTAACACGGATACATCGAGGGACGTCGGTAACGGAGTAACACGGTTACATCGAGGGACGTCGGTAACGCGGATAAAAAAATAAGTGTACGTAATTTGAGATGAGTTGATAATTGATCATAATTCATCATTTTTGTCTCGCCTGCGAAGCAGAAAGCCAAACATAGGGATTACTAATTCCGGCGGCCGCCGTCATTTGTGCAGTTCTGGTTAAAGTTTTTAAATCAAATTATTTTTCAACACTGGCTCATCCGATCTCAATGAAACTTTAGAGAAGTGATCTATAGGCTTACTATACCGGGATGTGATCTCCATAACAATAAATTTCATTTTAGGGAATTTTAATTATTTCTTCATGGTTGTGGACTTTAAATGTTTCATGTTTTTCTGGTTACGGTTTTTATGAAGCATTGTTTTTCAACAACGGATATCAACAAAATTGTACTGCAGCATTATATACTATGCAGGGATACTAATCCGCATCATACCCATTTCATTTTGGGAAATTTCTCCTGATTTTTAAGCTTTGGACTTTGAATTTTTGCAGGGTTTTTGTATTAAGGTTGTCTATTGACCATGCAACTGAACTATGGTCATTCGAATTTCACTGAAACTTTAGAGAAGCGTTCTATGCAATCCAGGGGTATGATCTGCATCATTACTGATAAGATTTTGGGCAATTCTTACTACTTTTTTACGGTTTTGGACTTTGAACTTTTTTTATGTTTGTTTCGTTGTAGTTTTTGTGGACTACTCATTTTCAACAATGGCCCACCCGATATCAACCAAATTTTACAGCAGAGTTATATACTATGCAAGAGTAGGCCCTACTATCTGCATCATTACTAGTTTCATTTGGAAGAAATTTCAAGATCAGACTATCCGCAGTTTAGTAAAATTTTACATGTTTGATTGGTTACACTTGTTTGTTAGTGGATTACTGAATATGTGTATGACAAACCATGCCAAGTTTGCTTTGCCAGTCAACGCTATCCATGCCTTTACAGCCGAGACATCATACGCTTCAGAGTTCTTGTTTCTGGTACATGTTTATTGTTGGATATAAATTGTGCCGTACATCTTACAATGAATGTTGGAACGTTGTGTTTGTAGATTGCATCAGTCAACACACTTGTTAATTCATGGTATGCTGTCAAGTCAAAACTTCTGAAATTGTATCAAAATGTGTCACTTGAAGCCTTAGTTCCAGAGTGTGTGCCATCTACTGAAAAAAATATATCTATACCTGTCGGAACTTTGGTCTTTCCTCTAACTGATCAGCAGAGAACACATCTCACCGGTATGGGGGTTTTCAGAACGTTATTGCAAACACGCATAGGGTAGGCAGTAATGGCAGTCGGGAACAACGGATGCATTAGTTTGAAGCAATCGGATACCACAGATTGGTGGGTGGCACTGTGAACACGGATAAGATGTAATGGTTGTGACAGGAATAGTATGTTTATTTTTCAAGTTTAACTGAAGGTTTGACTGCAATTCTAGCCAATGGACCGTTCCAATTTAAATTTAAACTTAAATTATGTACCTCAATGTAATGAAACGAAATACTTCTTAGCATATGACAATTCATTTCTGTATATATAGCACCTGGAACGAGGTCCCACTTCATATCCCTATTATCAACCGAGTCGAAAATTATAACATTGCACGAGCTTTGGCGAGTGCAATGTGATAATTTTTCGACGAGCTTGATAATAGTGATAGGAAATGAGACCGAGTGTGAGATTCCATTTACGATGTAAACTGATATTTTGCCAATAAAGTCGATCCTTGAAACGCGTTTGAATGCGCCATTTTGCTATGTTCGTTTTCGTCACTGTGACGCATCAGAGTGCTGACCAATGCGCGACAACAATAATGGCAAACAAGACATTGTTATTTCCGATAATGTCTTCGTCTATCATGCACATTTTCAAGCGTATTTCATAATTAGTTAGTATGTATATTACAAAATTTAAATCAACACCATAACGCATCTCGTCTTGTTTACATTATCGCCGTCGTCGGCGCTAGGAAATATTTGCGGTGTTACAGGGAATGTGGGAATATGAGATTGTTGTCTAACCAATGATCTTTGATTGAATATTACACGCGTGTTCAGATTGAGAAATATGGAAAGGGCTGGAAGGCTTGTTTATCTGATAAAAAGTTATATAATGTCGTTTATTTTGTTGTCAATTTGAATTGGGGATACAACTAAAATAGGGGAATGCAGGAGGGGAAAAAAGGGAAGCCCCCCCCCCCCACCCCCCTCTTCCCACACAACGTATGCATAACGCCATGTACGAAGCCATTTTTAGGAATGCTGTATCTTCCTTTATTTTAGAAACGGTAAGTTTCATTTTCGGCTACCGTATGTAGTATTCTGTATCGCTATTTTGAATTCTGCACATGTTAATATGAGGATCTATGTTAAGCAATGTATTTCTACAGATTTGTCTCAAAAGCAACTGCTTTAATTAAATTAAGATGGTTGTTAAATTTAGGATTCATTACGGTATAATATGTCACAAAATAAATTGTGATTATGCGTTTTAAAATGACAGGAAACACGAAGAATGAAGGAAATGCTATTGGGTCAAAATGGGGCATCCCTTTTTGTGGCGTGGCGGGACAGTGCCCCATTATAGCCCAATAGAAATTTTCAAATATTACGGCTGTATGTACTACTTACCACTGTTACTGCCGCCATCGCCACTGTACAATGACGGTGGCAGGCGATGACAGACATGGGGTAAAAGGGAGATTTTCCAATAAATTTGATTTTTTTGTCGAAAGTCTATTTTCTTCGAACTCTGTTTTTAGTTCGTCCTGTATAGCACCTAGTCTGGAGTGTGATTAACCATAACTTGCAAAAGCATAAGTTTGAAACATTAAGAGAGACTGGTTCGTTTTCAAGTGGTCCCTTTTGCCTCACCTTCCTTTATGCAATATGCGTCTTTAATACCAATCATCAAGGATAATTTGAGTGCGCCAACAATTTCCGAGAAATAGAGTAGGAAAACAAATGTTCCCGAATACGTTCTCAATTTTTCACTGGCAATAGATGAATCCAATCTACCACTCAAATATATGTCGTCATAGTCAATTACGTGACACGTAGACTGGTCACACGCATGCTGATGTCCCAATCATAATTGAAGAAATACTCTGTCATAAACTTGCAATAGCCCGGCAGTTGTGCGAATTGTATGTCTTTACTATTTAATAAACATTGTTTTGAATAAATCCATATATAAAGCCATAACTGTATCACCCTGTGTACCCAACTGTAGTTCCAGTCTGTGTTCTTGACTGCCACTGTCGCTATGTTAGCTTCTAATACAATATATCTTTATCATTGCTACTAACCGTACAAACATTTAAATCCATTCCTTTTATGAGTTGGGAGAAATGGACCTTTCCGGTTTTAGCTATGCCCCGCCCCATCTCTATCTAAGCTCCACCCACACCTCGCACTGAACTCCCTGACTATCAATTTCCAGAAAACTACAAGTAAGTTGAATATTTTGAAACTAATTTGACTGAGCGCTGTTGCTGCCAATGGCAGCAACATCGCCCAGTCAAATTAGTTTCAAAATATTCCACAGCATGTTTCTTAAATGGCAAAAACATACAATTCGTAAAACGTCAGACGGGCGTTATCGAATCATTTATGACGTCATCGAACCGCGTTGTTGACAATGATGCCATATGATTGACCGAGGAAATGGATTCATGAATTAGCACCACCTTCGTCACTGCTGTCATCAATTCGATTTTAACATCAATATCTCCTTCATTACAGCTGTAACTAGTTTCATCCATCTCCATGGATATCGGCATACACACGTATTTTCGCTGAGTATTTGACTGGTTTTTCCTTGATCTGTCATGTCAAAAAATACGCAGACGTCCATCGATAGTAACAGTTACTTCGGATTCTGCAGGTGCCGCATCTTCAAAAGCTCCTGTAACCAGTTTTGCCTGTTTTCTCATTCAATTCCAATTCCCGATACCTAACACACAATGGTTCGTGATTTTTCACTAAGTGTTCGATTATCTGCTTGTGTATCTCTGCCGCATAGTCACGGCGAAGGCATAAACATCTTCATGCTGACTCTGTGGGAAAACGGAAAATGGAAGATTATATTCAGTTTTTGTCTCGCCTGCGAAGCAGGATCGAGACATAGGTATCACTTTTGTGGCGGCGGCGGCGGCGTAAACTTGTTAGTTAAGTTTATATCAGCAATGCCTGATCCAATTGGAACCAAACTTGGGTGCATGGTAATATACATCAAAAGGAAGCAGCCCACCGATACAAAGGCCATGGGGTCACGGTTACAGGGGTCAAAGGTTACAGTATAATCTTTGTTAATATTTTACGTAAAGTTATACATGGAGATATACAGCGAAAGGCAGCAGCATGCTGATGCAGGCATCATGCGTTCAAGGTTATGGGGTCAAAGGTCACGGTATAATCTTTGTTAATATTTTATGTTAGGTTTTTGCGTTACACAAAAGTTATTGTCTTATATCTCAACAATGCTTGATCCAATTGGAACCAAACTTGGGTACATGGAGATATACATCGAAAGGAAGCAGTACGCTGATGCAGGCATCACGAGGTCAAGTTTATGGTGTCAAAGTTCATGGTATAATCTTTGTTAATATTTTTTTTGATCCAATTGGAACCAAACTTGGGTGCATGGTAATATACATCAAAAGGAAGCAGCCCGCCGATAAAAAGGCCATGAGGTCAAGGTTACAGTATAATCTTTGTTAATATTTTACGTTAAGTTTTTGCGTTAAACAAAAGTTATTGCCGTAATATCTCAGCAATGCCTGATCCAATTGGAACCAACTTGGGTACATGGTAATATACATTGAATGGAAGCAGCCCACCGATAAAGCGGTCATGACGTCAAGGTTATGGGGGGTCAAAGGTCACAGTATAATCTATGTTAATATTTTACGTTACGTTTTTGCGTAGCATGCTGATGCAGGCATCATGCGGTCAAGGTTATGGAGTCAAAGGTCACGGTATAATCTTTGTTAATATTTTACATTAAGTTTTTACGTTTGACAAAAGTTATTGTCTTATATCTCAACAATGCCTGATCCAATTGGAACCAAACCTGGGTACATGGAGATATACGTTGAAAGGAAGAAGCACGTTGAAAGGAAGAAGCACGCTGATGCAGCAGGCATCACGAGGTCAACTTTTCCGACGGTATCAACATTACGTTTTTGTGTTTAGCAAAACCTTTCAGCTTATATTTCAGGATTGGTTAAGCCTATTGCAACTACACTTGAATACATGGTTACCTATAATGATATGAAGCAGCATGATGATGTTGGGGTCACACGGTCAAAGTAACTGTGACAAACAGGAGACAGGCGAGACATTTAATTCCGCGGAATTCTTGTTTAGTATTACAAAACAGCTCTATCAGTTGACTCTACAATGAAGCCTGCCTATAGCCACCATCCGATTTTGGGACAAGACGGTGGTTATTCTTTAAGATGGGTGCCTGAAATCTTGTGGCTGCATAAGCCACTAACTATTACCTGACCATAGTAAATCTCTTTGTAGCAATTGCCGATTAAGTCTCCATAAACTCGTCGCTATACATAGGTGTCACTGTATTTCTGGTGTTGAATCTAGCAAATTAAGAAGTTTTGGCATACAATGAGAGTTGAGAATCATTGTGTTCCAGATTGCCATTTTTTCATAATCTGTGTTCAGCGATTGCATCATCGATTGTGTGCATTACCGCCTACCCTGTGCGTGTTTACAATAATGTTTTGAAAAACCCAAGATACGGGTGGGATGTGTTCTTTGGTGATCATGAAGCGAAAAAACAAAAGTTGCTACACGAATATTAATTTTTTTTTCATTAGATGTGGCAAACTCCTGAACTAAGGTGACACAGTTTGACGACATACCATGAATGGACCTTTCCATTTTTAGCTATGCCCCGCCCATCACTGGCTAAGCTCCACCCACACCTCGCCGTGTTGGGATTGATCGATCCCCAAATTCCCTAGCTATCAATTTCCTGAAAACTATACACGGGAGCTGTGGCAGCAACAGCGCCCAGTCAAATTAGTTTCAAAATATTCAACAGAATATTTATTAAATAGTAACAGCAAACAATTTGTACAACAACGCATAGACCGTCTTCAAATATGCGTTCGTGACGTACTTATCGACGTCATTTATTATGATGTCATTCTACACATCACGCAGTTCATTATGACGTCATATTATGGGTGGGTACTCTGGAAAGGTGAATTAACAACAGGGTGATGACTAGGAAATCGATATGTACAACGTTCAAACAGTCATTGTAAGATGTGCGACAAAATCTTATATCCAACAATAAGCATGTACCTCAAATTACACGCCAGCATTTCCTCAATCAAATTTTTTTAGTGTGACCATTGTCTCGTTGGTAAATGTCATCTGTCATCTGACAGTGTTAAGGACTGTCAGGGATGGCTGATCTATTGATCAGTGGTACTTTCCCCATTGGTCAATAGTGTTAAGGACACCAATATGTGTGTGTTGGTGGTAAGGATGATTCATCAATAATGATAAGGACCATTGGTCATTGGTCTATGGCTACAGTTATACTTGCCTGATCGACCAATGGTGCCTGTGCATTAATTAATGTAAACATGTTTACAGTTCTTCATCAGCTAGGTGAGCACTATGACCCTTGGGCCATTTGTTGTTAATATTTGCCAGAGTTATCCCCTTGAAAAATGTAAATTACGTTTAGGGGCAATAACATGAGTTGTGCTGAACGGATTCAAGCCATATTCATAAGATAGGGGATCGTTTTCGTGGCTGACGCAGTCCGTGGTTCGTGCGTTTTGGCGTTCCGGAAGTGGAATATTTACCGATGCAGTCTGTCGAACCGGGAACAAAGTTTTAATCTCAGTTCCATGTTACCAATGGTTTACTGGTTCGTAAATTTCAAAATTGAGGCGCCCAGATAAATCTTACAGCTTATTTCAATACTGAAATCTCGTCAATATTTTAGTGGACGTGGTCGTCTGCGATTTACATAGACTGAAATTAAAGTCTAAATCGAAATACGATCAAATTAATTGCTAAAGTTAACGCAATTTAGAATGCTTGTGGGTTCAGAACATTGCCACAAAATTACAATCGGAAAACATCGCCAATTTGCATAAATGTTGTCTTGGCTTTTCTGGTTCGTGGTCAGTGGTTCCTGGTTTGTGGTTTAAACCAAATCATCAAATTCACTGACCCAGTCCATCGCCAAAACAATCCCCAGGTCAAATTAATTATTTGTCTGGCAAGTTTCTATTCTGTTAGTTTTCCGTCAATATCTGACAGAGTCATCCCCTTTAAAAATATAAATCTTAATAATGCGTTCGTTTCCGGGAAGCAACTTGTATTAGACTAAACCATGGATATCGTATATACTGGCTAGATGGCTCATACACATTACAAAATGGCATCTCAAAACCGATCGCGCACCTAATCAATTCAGCTTTTATGCACCACCTTTCCATCGATGTTGTGTCGTGCTACCCAAACCCAAGAAGCCACCTGCCCCCAGCCGATATGGGGCCCATTCTGCTCCTCAACAGAATACGGAAGATCCTATCCAATGTTACTCTATGCGGCATTCGAGACCAGATCGATGACTTCACCGGATCATGTCAAAGTAGCTTAAAACATGGACGCACCTGCGCAGACATTGTATGGGCTCAACGCATGCTTGCGTCTGTAGTCACGTCCAAACACTGGGATTCCACAAAATGGGCATTGACACGTCACAAGCCATCGATGCAATTAAACGCTCAAAGATCCTAGATATACTAAGCCAGGCTAATTGCATTGAAGATGAGCTACGACTAGTTAGACAACTGCTCGTAGACACCAAGCTGAGAGTACGAGTAAAAAAGTGAAGTCTAGCTTTTCACCTGTTACCTGCTGCTGCATTGAAATCTATGCGGGAAAATTCCACAAGATCAACCTGCAGTGTGGACTTCATAGACGAAGAAAATAACCGTTGTCGAACTCCCAATAGCAGCAAGCAAACTAAAAAGTGAGAATTTCTATGAATGAATCCAAATCAGAGTCCACCCATATATACCTATCTACAAAGCATAAAACTAAAAAAATTACGATCCACTTCGTGGCGGCGATCCATGGAGGAAAAGTACAATCCTGGGCTGATGGCTTTGTAGTACTGCTGTCATTGGTGCATGCTGCGTCATGGGGAACAAAGTTTTCCAGTCCTTCTGGGAGCTATGGATTCACGGATCGAAGATGCCCTTGACAAAAAGACTATGTTTACAATGCAACCTGCGTATTCTTGATGCTGTATAACTATACCATCTGGGCAGCTCCAAAGGCAGCTCTAGACAAATATGATGCCTGCCACAGCAAACACCTACACACCGTCACTGGATACCATGGCGAGACAGCATAATTTCCAATGATGCGTTATACAAGATACATCGCCCCTGTCTGTAAAAGTCGCACAGCAAGGATGCTCCATGTTTGGCCATGTGTTAAGGATGCTAGAAGACACACCGGCACAGAGAACCTTGGAATTCACTGTACTCGGAGCCAGCAAATACAGAGCCAGGAGAGGACGTCATTGCAAAAATCTGTTAAGCATGCTACAAGGTGACCTCAAGAAAGCAGGGCTCGAGTAGTATGTATATTAAGGCTATCAGAATAGAGGGTGGTGGTAGCTGTGGATCGCCGATCAGCGGTTACAGGAGGGAGGTGGGCCCAGGAGGTGGTGGAAGCCGACTGTTGTAGACTTTTATATCGGTGTTAGCTGTGGATCGCCGATCAGCGGCTACAGGAGAGAGGTGGGCTATCAAAACAGAGGGACAGCTGGCTGCGATATGTTTTACAATGTAGTACCCCCCCCGCCCCCATCCATTGTTCAGATCATACCAGGCAAGTACAAAAACTTCATTTAGACATACAACATCATACGTTTATTGACGCCAGGCAAGTACAAAACTTCCAGTACAAACTGTAGTATACTACAGGTTTACTCATAAGATTCCGATCCATGGATACATGCAATCACAAGTTCACAGATGATGATAGACATAATGCTGATGATGATAATGATGATGATAGACATACTGATGATGATAGACATAATGCTGATGCTTATGATGATGACAGACATGATGATGGACATAATGCTGATGAAAGACATAATGATGATGATGATGATATACATAATGCTGCTGATGATGATGATAGACATAATGCTGCCGCTGCTGCTGCTGCTGATGATGATGATGATGATAGACATAATGCTGATGATGATGATGATGATAGACATACTGATGATGATAGACATAATGCTGATGCTTATGATGATGACAGACATGATGATGGACATAATGCTGATGAAAGACATAATGATGATGATGATGATATACATAATGTTGAATGATGATGATGATAGATATAATGCTGATGATGATGATAGACATAATGCTGATGATGATGATAGACAGAATCTTGGATCACAAATACATGCCCAGCCTCATGTCTCCGTATCAAACAAACTGAATCAAACAAACACGTACTCATGACCGGTGTCACATTGGCATGAGAGGATTACCCACAGGCCCTTCCAGCTGCCTTGGCAACGTTCACTTGGCAGAATGCTAATGTGCCTACCATCCGCACCATGGCAGACTGGCATGTTCACAGGTGACACAGAGGATCTGGTTCCGCATCACCTGCCTTAATGACCACCTGCGTTACTGACCACCTAGCTATAGCTGATGAGACCTATGGTAGGTGTTGACCTGTCTTTAGTGATCACCTATCGTTAGAGATGGAATCGTGCTCTACGTGCGCTCAAGCTGAATACTAACGGTGTGCGATACACAAACCTTGGCATAGCCAAAGTACAGTACTGTCACGCCTACTGTGCGAGTGCCAACTCGCTCCCCAAGCAAGTTCCCAACAAAAGCTGAGCCAGTTGCCATTATTAGGTGAGATGTTCTTACCTCTGAGGTGGTACTGATCCTCAAGTGCCATCTCCAGATCCCGGGGCCACTGGTTAGACGCAGTAAGGCATACAACTTCATCTCCTCCTGTTGATAGAGACAGCAATCAGCCAGATTGCGTAGCTCACCAAGAACATTGGTCCCAGCCACTATAAGTTTGAAGTCATTTAGCTCACCCACCTGCTGGACCACCCCTCCTTTCTGAACCACGACTGCCACAGCTACACAATCTGAGACACCTCGTTGCAATATCAACTCTAGGCGCTGGTTATCTGTGGCCTGGACCTGCTGGTACTCTCGCTGTACATGTAGGATTCGCTGTCTAGAACCCTCCCATTTTAGTTCCTGGTCATTCTCATCATGCCAGATGTGAAGTCGTGGAGAGGTCATCGTTACATCCAGAAGATGTTCAGTGTACACTCGAAGGAACAGCTTGTCCTGTATCAAGGCCGGGTTCACGTGTGTATTCTCGAGGAGAGAGAAGAGTGGCACCGTGACGGGCATTTCTGTGTCTGGCTGTAAGTTGAATTACGTGAAACCTTCATTATATCCGATGGCATAGTACCCCTTCCCCTTCGCATAATATGCCTGTCCACAAGCCAGAGGAGCCAGGACTCGATACTCATCGTTTATGTAGGTGGTGTCTAAGGTGGTGTTCTGCACAATCCCCCACCTGCTCATCATCTGCGGGAGCTCTACATCCTTCTCCTCAGTGCTCTCGAGCTTAAACTTGAGCACCATACTCCTAATCTCGTGGATCTGTCCAGAAATAGCGAAGTCGATGTGCTTCCCCACAGCAGAGAGAGGGTTTGCATCATGAATACTATGTCGGATGACTGTCAAGCAGTCCCTTCGAGGATTGGTGTGGTGTGAGGTCATCGGTTCAACCGCTCCATCAGGATGCCGCACCTACTGCTGCATGTTTAACGTCTAGCTATATACAGGTTTAAACGGTGATGTTTCGTAAAGTTCTCCAGAAGATCGTCTTTGTAGGGCAGAAACCAGTGCAACCCTCCAAGGTGATGTTTGGTAAAGTTCTCCAGCAGATCGTCTTTGGAGGGCAGAAACCAGTGCAACCCTCCAAGAAAAAACCTGTACAGCTGCCGATTGACAAGGCCCAACGACTACTTCATGTTGTCAACATTATCCATGAGCGAGCCAAGGTCCCACCTCCGTCTGATGTGGAGATACTGACTGCATTAGAGGAGACCACACCGGCCCACAGTACAAAGGAACTCCTGACTCGAATACTCTACCAGAAATTTGACAGTGCCCAGGGCAGGTCACTAGATCTCCCCAGGACACCCACTAAGAGTCCTGTAAGTCTAGCTCTCCAGAAGGCGAGGGTTGATAAAAAAAATTTTAACGGTCGGGAAGTGGGCTGGCGTATTCAGCTTCCACACTGATGATGAACACCGGATCTTGAATGCTATACAGGCTGGGCCACAGATTACTTCGGAGAGGAGATCGGTGCAGGCATGACTGAGGGCCATGAGGCTGGGCATGCAACTGGTCAAACCGAAGGTAGAGAGGAGGGGTTGGCCACCGGCCACAAGGAGGCTGTTGAGCACATTGTCAACGAAAGAGGGCGCAAGCAGTTAGAGAGTAATCCGGAGGACTTTCTAAATTTCCCTGCCGAGAACTACCAAGAATACCTCATCAAACCTGTTCTCAAGGCAAATGCTAAGAAGGCATGGACGAAGGAGAGAATCATAGCATCTGATCGTCAGTGGATAGAGTTTCGGAAACATTCTCAAGCTTCTGACGAAATTGCTCAATCTTCTGAAGAAGTTCTTCAAGCTTCTGAAGAAGTTCATCAAGCTTCTGATGAAGTTCCTCGACCCAGAATGCGAGATGTTTCAGAAAAAGAGTCATGGCATCTGATCCTCAGTGGATAGAGTTTCAGAAACATTCTCAATTTCCTCAAGAAGCTCATGAAGTTCCTCAAGAAGCTCATGAAGTTCCTCAAAAAGCTCATTAAGTTCTTCAAGAAGCTCATTAAGATCTTCAAGAAGCTCATTAAGTTCTTCAAGAAGCTCATGAAGTTCCTCAAGAAGCTCAGGAAGTTCCTCAAGAAGCTCATTAAGTTCCTCAAGAAGCTCATGAAGTTCCTCAAAATGCTCATGAAGTTCCTCAAAAAGCTCATTAAGTTCTTCAAGAAGCTCATTAAGTTCCTCAAGAAGCTCATTAAGTTCTTCAAGAAGCTCATTAAGTTCTTCAAGAAGCTCATTAAGTTCTTCAAGAAGCTCATTAAGTTCCTCAAGAAGCTCATTAAGTTCTTCAAGAAGCTCATTAAGTTCCTCAAGAAGCTCATGAAGTTCCTCAAGAAGCTCATGAAGTTCCTCAAGAAGCTCATTAAGTTCTTCAAGAAGCTCATTAAGTTCCTCAAGAAGCTCATGAAGTTCCTCAAAATGCTCATGAAGTTCCTCAAGAAGCTCATGAAGTTCCTCAAGAAGCTCATTAAGTTCTTCAAGAAGCTCATGAAGTTCTTCAAGAAGCTCTAAGTTCCTCAAGAAGCTCATGAAGTTCCTCAAGAAGCTCATGAAGTTCCTCAAGAAGCTCATGAAGTTCATCAAGAAGTTCATGAAGTTCCTCAAGAAGCTCATGAAGTTCCTCAAGAAGCTCATTAAGTTCCTCAAGAAGCTCATTAAGTTCCTCAAAAAGCTCATTAAGTTCCTCAAGAAGCTCATTAAGTTCTTCAAGAAGCACATGAAGTTCTTCAAGAAGCTCATGAAGTTCTTCAAGAAGCTCATTAAGTTCCTCAAGAAGCTCATGAAGTTCCTCAAGAAGCTCATGAAGTTCCTCAAGAAGCTCATGAAGTCCATTAAATTCCTCAAGAAGTTCCTCAAGTTTCTGAAGAAGTTCCTCAAGTTTCTGAAGAAGTTCCTCGACCCTGAAAAAAAGTGTCCCGCCGCCGTATTTGTGTGCGTGCGTGCGTGCGTGCGTGCGTGCGTGCGTGAGTGCGTGCGTGCGCGTCCAGTACGCAGTATACTGGTATACAGTAACCCTGATGACGAAGCCTTATAACCACTACTATCTGGCAATACTGTTTACATTTACTAGGCCTATAACAACTGAGGAGGTGGGTCTCTATAATTGGGTGATAACACGGGTTATCAGCTAAAATCTAGGGCATTTTTCTAGTGCATGTGTGGCTGAGACATATATTTTTATTTTTTTTAAATGTTCAAATATCACTATAAATTCTTATTTAGAAACCTGATGTCAATATTCTTGAGAAGCGCCGTTGTATCTGGGGAAGCTCTGAGTGGTTGAAAAGATCCCATGTCCTCCAGATAAAGCGCCCGCTTTTCACTGGGTTGAGCAAGACAACTATATACAGACAGACCACTAAACAGGCAGAACAGAACAGAACAGACAGACAGACAGACAGACAATCAATCACTAGTGTGCTACGCTATAACACCGCCTAGATAAGAAGTTATGTCCTAGTTATTAGCCGCAGACCTACTGATAACTGGCATATTACATCTAACAGATAACAACAGCGAGATAGTGTTTTAAGCGTTAGCTATTTTGTGTGCTTAGGCGCATTGCATATTTTTTCGGAACACAATCCCGAGTTAGAATGTGTGGAATGTATGTGCATAATTACTGTACTGACAGCCCACCTCCCCTCCTGTAGACGCCGATCCGCGGCTCCCACCATCCTCTGTTCTGATAGCCCACCTCGCCCTGTAGCCCTCTGTTCTGACAGCCCACCTCCCTCGTGTAGCCGCCGATCCGCGATCCGCTGCTCCCACCACCCTCTGTTCTGAAACACTTATTATATAACTACTGCTCGGTACACTCAAATCAAGAATGGACCTGAGGACAAGACACAGTGGGCAAGAGCGAAGAAGGACTGATTGCATCATACACAGGGTACTTCCTGATAGAGTCCATTTTTCACTCAAAATAACCATTTTAATTACAGAAAAATTACCAAAAGATTTGGACACTTAGAAGCCAAGATTTAACTGACACCCTGTTCACTCATTGAATGGGAAGTCGGAGAGAAACGTTAATATTTAGTAGGGATATTTCGGACACCAATGGAATAGGGTTGTCCATCGATCTCAAGCTATTAGGAAAACGTCACATGTCAGTTCATTTACAATATGGCGATGTAAGATTGATCTTTCAGCTAATCATGGAGGTTTTGGGCATTAGAATTGCTTGTATGGAACACCCCTCTGTCTGAACCATCCCCGCTCTACCTACAAGCTATATACAAACAACTCTGACCATAAATATACAGCAGTATTGTGCTTTGAACATGTGTTACTATGTATGAATATGACTAATTAAACATATTACGATGTGTGGTTGTAACGCGCCAATATCGAATTTGTGGCGTTGGCCAATGGTGCATGGACCAATATCAAATTTGATATCGGTGCGCCCGTTGACCAACGGCGCAAGGGGCCGATATCGAATTTGATATCGGCTCGCCCGTCGGCCAACGGCGCAGGGGATCAATATCAAATTTGATATCGGCGGCGCCCGTTGGTCAACGGCGCAGGGGACCAATATCGAAATCGATGTATTTGGGACGATATGAAACAGTATCAAAGTACACAAATTTCTGTTTCTAATCGAACCTTATTAATGGCTGGCGAACACAATACATAACTAACTAAATACATAAAGAAAACGCCATAATTCTGAAGTTTGAATAATTTAATAACACAATTCCGTATAACCATGAAATCAAATAGCACAATAGCACACAATGTTATACACTATTAAAAGGTGCACATTCACACCAAAATGCTTGAAAATAACATTGTTATCAACGATGTTTTAACCGTAGCGAAAGTAGCTAGAACAAAATGCTCCATGAGAATAAGTAATATGATTTTCAGACCGACATGAGTATACATGTCAAAATCTACTGAGTAGATTTAGCGGCGCCATGCTTAATTCTAAGAGCAACAATGACTTTCAAAGGTTTATACAACGTGGACATCGGTGTCGCTGCTATGTATTCTTTTGTTTCCTCTTTTTTTTTTTAAATTGAAAATGAAACCAAGTTCGTATCCACTTCTAACAAATTTGGAACCTCCTGAAATCAAATTCGATATTGGTTCCCTGCGCCGTTGGTCAACCGGTGCTCCGATATCAAATTATATATTTGCGCGTTACATGGATATGCCTGAAATACTTAGCTAATATAGTGACGTTCCTAGAACCGAAAATTACATCAGAAGTGTAAAAAAAAAACCCCGGAAAAACGTTGATGCCTATACCCAAATAAATACCATATTCCGGGTGATTTACAATGTGGAATTTAGGAATGATTCTTGGCGATGTTTTCAGCCAATCATGAACTTTAACATGTGAGGTTTGGGCAGTAAATGAGGTGTCCGTACCAGCCATCTGTCCGAATTATGTCCACTCTCCCTACACTAACTACTACCCTCAAGATGTATTAATTCTTTTATTAGCCTTAGGTTAATTTCTTTTTTGTATAAAGTCTCAAATGGGCCTACGCTCTCTTAGGATGTATGGGTCACATGTGGTGATATATTAATATCCTTACAGGTAGTTCATTGTGCTGGTCGTGACATTATATTCATAGTTTTGCACATCCGGGCATCTTGATATCGGCCGCCATTAAAGTTGGGGCAAACCTACCACATGCTAAAGAGGACTGACTGCCCAAAGCAATGCATTGGTTACATTTTCCATGGAGCTCAAACCATTAAATCCTGTATCCGAGTATCTGTAATAAACCCGCCCGGTGTCAGAACACATCAAATCATGAGTGAATTTTGCAAGATAGTAAGGAAAATGTAATTAAAGTTTTACGGCCCATTTCCCGTAATGTTAAATTAGCCCCTCCATAAATGGCGTCGCTCCCAGGGTTTTATTGGAAATTTGATTGTGATGACGTCATCGCGATTCTATGAATTTGGACTAAGAATTTTGTTTGCACTGCATGCAAATTTGTGATTGACTTTTGGTAAAAATGGTGGTTCCCCTAATTTTATACCGTCAATTCTTTAAAGTCCCCACAATGACCACACGCTGAACTATTATAAAGCTCAAACGCGTGACAATGATGACGTGACAAAAATAAGACCAAAATATTAATTTTCTATAAAAGTGGGCATTTACTAAAGAGATACATGTATCACTTTACATACATGGGCTCACCGATTGAAGTTGTAAAGTCTTATTGCTATTTAGGTATCGTCTTTACACCATCTGATAAATTTAAAGCTGCATGTGAAAGACTGGCAGCGCAGGCCAAGAAGGCTTTGTTCAAACTTAAAGTTATCAATGTCAGAAATAATGTTTTAACAGCATTCACGCTATTTCGTTCTTTAATTTTACCCACCTTTCATATTGTGCAGAAATTTGGGCACCCTTTTACATCAAAGGCATCAATGGACATAACTACATGCAATTAGGAGATAATGTCCCAGTCGAAAAGGTCATAATTAGCTTCTGTAAATATATACTGGGGGTTTAATAGGAACGCTACTAATGCTGCTGTAAGGGGTGAACTCGGGCAATATGCCTTACTCACCACGCTCCTCACACACTCAGCCAAATTTTGGATGAGAGTATGTGATATTGACTCCGAGACAATAGTTCATCAAGCCTATATGCATTCGTATTCCTCATTAGAAGAAGATAACTGGGCTAGCCATTTAGCTTTAGCTTCGAAGAAATTTGGCTCAACCAAAGCACCAGAAATAAAAAGACATGTGCAAAATTACTAACTGATGTCATGGAGTCTAGATACAAATCAAACTGGCGGGTCCATGTAAACAGAGGTGTCACAGATCGAATTGGTACATCTCAACAGGGTTCTAAACTTAGGTCGTATCAAACATTTAAAAGCAACTTTAACATGGAGAACTATTTACTAACTGAACACGATTTTTCTAGGCGAAATTTGTTTGCCAAACTCGGAGTCAGTGCACACAATCTCCAGATAGAAGTGGGGAGACATACAATTCCCAAAACTCCTGTAGAAAAAAAGAGTATGTTCGCTATGTAACATGCAAGCTGTTGAGGATGAAAGACATTTTATTCTAAAATGTCCATTTTACCACAGTGAAAGACAATCGCTATTTAATTACCTTAATGTTTTTGTAAATTTTGCTTCCCTCAGTGAACAGCATAAATTTGTGTTCATAATGTCCTACAATAACGGTGACACTGAGGTCTGCAAACAGGTACTAGAATATGTCACCGATTGTTTCATGAAAAGGCAGAATGCGGTGGCTCCGAAACAATCCACTAACCCACCGGCGTCACTAGTAATTGCAATACAGCTGATCAGATTGGCAGCAAATTTTGCTGTAGGTACATTACATGTATCCTTATCGCCTTTTTATATGACGGCTGGGTGAAGAGGTGACATCGTTATCTTCTGTGTCATAAAATCTCATGGTGATTAAACTGTCATGGGATATTGAGATATGGCGAGTGGTGATGCTGCTTCTTCTTTATTTAGTGATCCTGGCGGAGGTTTCACGCTGTAACTAATGCGCAGTACCTAGCAGAACATTAACTTCAAATTTACACTGAATGATATGTAGTCTCTGCTCATATAGTAATATAACCACTTAATTTGATAACAGAGCCATCAGCCTTAATTCGTGGATGTCATCGTGTGTGTGTGTGAGTGTGTGAGTGCGTGCGTGCGCGTGGGCGGGTGCGTGAGAGTGTGCGTGTATATATGCATGTATATATATATATATATATATATATATATATATATATATATATATATATATATATATATATATATATATATATATATATATATATATATATATATATATATATATATATATATATATATATATATATATATATATATATATATATACATGCATATATATATATATATATATATATATATATATATATATATATATATATATATATATATATATATATATATATATAATTGTATAAATTAATCACATTATTTTAGTTACACGTTATGTTATTTACTGTATCTGTTTCAATTGTAATGTTTTCGTATTGGTTTGTACTGTTGTGGCTATATCGCTATGTGTGAGATTTTGTGCTAATAAATGATTCTGATTCTGATTCGTGTCAATGATGATGCGCCAACGAGTGTCGTGACAATGATGACTTGATAATAATGACGTGGCCGTGATGACGTGGCAATGATGACGTGACAATGATGACAAGGTAGATGATTACACTAACCATCGGCCATTTAAGGGAAGGTGAGTTGTGCAGTTGGTTATGCCCCCTGGGTCAGGTACGACTCATCAACTATAGTCAGTTTCATGGTTTACTGAACACGCTATATCAAGCCGAACGCTGAATTCATAGAATCGCGATGACGTCATCACAATCAAATTTCCCATAATACCCTGGGAGCGACGCCATTTATGGAGGGGCTAATTTAACATTACGAGCAATGGGCCGTAAAACCTTAATTACATTTTCTTTACTATCTTGCAAAATTCACTCATGATTTGATGTTTTCTGATACCGGGCGGGTTTATTACAGATACTCAGATACAATGCATTTCTTTGGGCAGTCCTCTTTAGCGTGTAGTAAGTTTGCCCCAACTTTAATGGTGGCCGATCTCAAGATGACCGGATGTGCGAAACTATAAATAGTTAACTATATATAGGTCGTTGGTACCCGGTTCCCCATTGAATTACAATTGCCGAACATTTGGAGCCGGCTACCGTGTGTGTGTGTGTTGTAATATTTGAGGCGTTTATATGCTAGTTCCCAATGCTAGGGTCTAGACTCACGCCTGGCCTTTATGGTTTCTGTTGAATTCTTGTGAATTCTTGTGACGTCGGTTTGTGCATTAGCTTGTGTCTCTCTCTGTGTGTGTGTGTGTGTGTGTGTGTGTGTGTGTGTGTGTGTGTGTGTGTGTGTGTGTGTGTGTGTGTGTGTGTTGATCGTTGTCTCTCGATTTTGTCTCATGTTGCTGTTCTTTTCCATGGCTTTTTTTTTGTTGCTCCTCATGCTTGGGCGTGTGTAATGGGGATGGCCTAACCTGGACCTAACGGGGGTGGGGAAGGGATGGGGTAGGTGTTGGGTCGGGGGAGGTGCGTACGGTCTTATGACCTGATGCACCCAAGGGGGGCCCATCCGAGCAGGCACCAGCGCGCACTTGTTTGATTTTGATTGGTTAGGTAGCCCGTATGGTGACTGTGTCCGTCCGAGGACGAACTCGATCAGTCATCCGGGTTACATCCCTCCATAGTCCCCTCGAAAATTCCGAAAGATTCTAATTCTAGCAATTTGGTTTTGGTTTTGTAATCCGTATGTTGCGTGGTTCCATCCGAGGAGGGATCCATTCAGCATCCGGTTTACTTTGACTATGCCGAAATTTCTTGCCTACCTAACCCTAGCTCACGTTCACACAGTGATGGGCACTGTATGACGGGACCTCAGTTTAAAGTCCCATCCGAGAAGACTGAAGGAGCCGGCTACCCTTTCTGTTGTCTGTTTTGATGACCTACGAAAATGGGTTATTTTTGTCCGCTAAGACGTCAAAAAGCGTCCATATGACATAAAGTGGTAAGGAACATTGGCATACAATGGGAAAGTATAATTTCATCAGTTGACTAGCTAGTTAACTATTTGAAGTTCGACTGGTATACTAGTTAGCTATAGCTAACTATGGTTAAGAGTCGAACTGGACCCTGTCTGTCTTTCTGTTTGTCTGTCTAAAAAATGTGAATTCGAATTCATTGAACCTAACACAAAAGAGGATAGGCCTATTTCCGTAAAGTATTATTTTACGACAATAATTAAAAGAAATACAGATACGAAAAATACGCACAAAACGGTCTGCTATTTTGAAAATTATTCTGAATACTAAACAAATTTGAATGAAAGTTTCTGTGACCAGTCGAATGGTTTCGAAAGTAATCGACATGGCTCAGATTTAACCATAGAGCGATTGAGAATGAACGTGGTTTCACACAAGCAAGTATCACGAGCGCACGCGCACTCAACCGCAAACGTACACCCACGTACACATTGATAGTGTAACAGTAACCCAATCAGAGCCATAGAGGCCTATCTATTACATATTTGTTAAACTCTTTCAAAATACATAGAGAACTATATATATATATATATATGTATATATGCGCTGTTAAATGCCTTTACCATGGCGTATGTCATTGTGTTTAATATGCCAATAAACGGATTGATTGATTTATTGATTGATTGATAACTATTAGGGGCTCATAATATGGTGACCTCAAAAGCGATGGAGGGATCCGATCTGCCACACAGGTATCTGGCGTCATAATGATAATACTTCACGTGCTAGCTAAACGTCATCAAAATCAAGTGATGCGGGTCAGACATGAGAGGCACAAACGTCCGACAGTAAGCCCTAAGCCGAAATTGTATGTCTTTGATGAATTTACAGTTTAATAAACATTGAATTTGAAATTGAAAATAATTTGACTGGGAACTGTTGATGCCTATATATATCAAATTATTATAAAATGAAATTGAGATTCTGGGTATTCAGGGTTCATGGATTAACCCTTTAATGACTTAATTTATTCAAAAAATTAAAATATTTACTTATTGAATGTCCATTTGCAGGCCAAGAGAAGACATTTTTTTTGAAAATTTACTACTAGAATGACTGGGTCGATTATCGAGCCAGTCATTCCGGTGGTAAATTTTAAAAAATAGTCTTCTTTTGGCCTGCAAATGAACATTCTAGAAGACCACTACAGAGGCCGCTTTGGGCTGGCTTCGTCGTGAAAGGATTAAAATGTGCGTATACAGTAGGCGGAGCTTAGTTGGAAATGGGCGTGCCATATTTAGAAATGGACCCCTCTGTCATATGGCATTACACAGTCCATATACAGTATCCGTTGTAAGCAGATTTCCAGATCGGATCTGCGTTTTGTTATGGGAGTGGGTGCAATCTCTGGGGGTTCCCAATGGCGGGTTTCCTTACCAGTACCGTACCTCCCCTAAAACCATTGAAAACGAGATAAGCTTGGACTTTTATTATGTTTGCTAAACAATACTATTATTTGCCTCTAAATATTGCCTAATTCAGAAGCATCATTTTTATTTTCAGGGTTTGTGTGGGTTCTGACCTCGAGACGCCCCCCCCCCCCCACCCCACCCACCCCCGTGCATCCGTCCTTGGGGTTTATTATACTCGTTGTCTCAAATACGTCCGAAATTGGGGAGTGTATGTAAATGTTAAACGAAAGGAATAATTGGCAGAAGACTATGACTAACTTGGATGACGAACTTGGTCGGGAACCGATCTGTCACTCAAGTAATATATGGCGTCATAACGTCATAATCAAATACAGCATATGTTAGCTGACGTCACGTATCGATCCGTCACGAAAATCGGAAAGTCCGTCACGAACTGTAGGCCTATGAATTTAATGTCTTTGATGAATTTACAATTTAACAAACATTCTGTAGTCAGCAGCAGCAGCAGCAGCAGCAGCAAAATTAGTTCCTCCGTATTGAACAGCTTATATACCTGCATACTTACCTTGAAATTTAGATTCTAAGAATTCAGTTTTCAAAGTTTCAAATCGATTCGAACACACGTAAAAAGTTTCTGGAGCATAGCTGAAATGGGCCTTTCCAAGTTTATCCATCCATCATATGACGTCATAATCAACTACGTGACATGTAGGATGACGTCATAATCATGACGACATGAATGACTCGATATAGTCCGTCTTTAACTTTTAATAGCTTGACACCTTGTCTTTACCATTTAATAAACATTCTGTTGAATATTTTGAAACTAATTTTACTGAGCACTGTTGCTGCCATAGGCAGCAACAGCGCCCAGTCAGATTAGTTTCAAAATACCTAACAGCTTACAATTTAACAAATTTCTAGAAATTGATAGTCGGAGTTTTGGGATCGATCGATCCCAACGCGAGCAAGGTGTGGGTGGAGCGTAGCTAGTGATGGGCGGGGCATAGCTAAAACTGGAACGGTCCATTGATCCCACTTACATTTCTCTATAAAACCCAATTTTATGGAACTTCGTGCCTTGTCATCGACTCATCTCCGTCCCAATTTATTTTTTTCAACCGCCACTCATCGTGATAAAACGGGGCTTACCCGATTAGAAGGGACAGCTTAGTCAGCTTTAATAGCGTAACATAATCACGGGATGGCTGTCTATTTAAAAAAAAAAATTACTAAACGTATTGCACGATAATGACTTTTGTGGGGATACAATTAAAAGGTATGGGCATTAATTTGAAAAAAATGTGACTGAATGTAGTTGCTACCTAAGGCAGCAACTACATTCTGTCAAAATGTTTTCAAGTATTCTTTAAAATGCGAAATTATTTCCGTTTAAAATCACTAGTAGGTCACAGCCTATTATAACCAGAATGAACGGATTATTACTATGTAAGAGTATAAGGGTGTCGGTATGCCGTCTATAGCGTTTTTGTCTCGCCTGCGAAACAGGATCGAGACATAGGTATCACTTTTCCGGCGGCGGCGTAAACTTTTAAGTTAAGTTTATATCTCAGCAATGCTGATCGAATTGGAACCAAACTTGGGTGCATGGTAATATACATCAAAAGGAAGCAGCCCGCTGATAAAAAAGGCCATGAGGTCAAGGTTACAGGGGTCAAAGGTTACAGTATAATCTTTGTTAATATTTTACGTTAAGTTTTTGCGTTAAACAAAAGTTATTGCCTTATATCTCAGCAATGCCTGATCCAATTGCAACCAAACTTGGGTACATGGTGATATACATCGAAAAGAAGCAGCATGTTGATGCAGGCATCATGCGTTCAAGGTTATGGGGTCAAAGGTCACGGTATAATCTTTGTTAATATTTTACTTTACGTTTTTGCGTTAAACAAAAGTTATTGTTTTATGTCTCAACAATGCCTGATCCAATTGGAACCAAACTTGGGTATATGGAGATATACAGCGAAAGGAAGCAGCATGCTGATGTAGACATCATGAGGTCAAGGTTCTGGGTGTCAAAGGTCACGGTATAATCTTTGTTAATATTTTATGTTAAGTTTTTGCAGTAAACAAAAGTTATTGATACAGACATCATGCCGTCAAGGTTATGGGGGTCAAAGGTCACGGTATAATCTTTGTTAAAATTTTGCATTAAACAAAGGTTATTGCCTTATATCTTAGCAATGCCTGATCCAATTGGAACCAAACTTGGATACATGGTTACTTATAATGATAGGAAGCAGCATGATGATGTTGGGGTCACAAGGTCAAAGGTCACTGTGACCTTGATGCAGAAATCTTATTTCAGCATTGTTTTTGCGTTTAGCAAAACTTCAGCTTATATTTCAGGATTGGTTAAGCCTATTGCAACTAAACTTGGATATATGGTTACCTATAATGATAGGAAACAGCATGATGATGTTGTTGTCACAAAGTCAAAGGTCAACGTCATTGTGACCTTGATACAGAACTGTTATTTCAACATTAAGGTTTTGCGTTTAGCAAAACTTCTCGGCTTATATTTCAGGATTGGTTAAGCCTATTGTAACTGAACTTGGATACATGGTTACCTATAATGTTAGGGAGCAGCATGATGATGTTGGTGTCACAAGGTCAAAGGTCAAGGTCACTGTGACCTTGATATAGATAGAACTCTGTTATTTCAACATTAAGTTTTGCGTTTAGCAAAACTTTTCAGCTTATATTTCAGGATTGATTAAGCCTATTGTAACTGAACTTGGATACATGGTTACCTATAATGTTAGGGAGCAGCATGATGATGTTGGCGTCACAAGATCAAAGGTCAAGGTCACTTTGAACTTGATACATAACTCTGTTATTTCAACATTAAGTTTTTGCGTTTAGCAAAACTTCTCAGCTTATATTTCAGGATTGGTTAAGCCTATTGCAACTAAACTTGGATACCTCGTTAACTATAATGTTAGGAAGCAGCATAATAACACTGAGGTCAGAAGGTTAAAGGTCAAGGTAACTGTGACAAACAGGAGACAGGCGAGTCATTTAATTCCGCGAGGCTATATTACCTAATGCCCCATTCATATCTCGCGAGATCTCCGATTCGAGATCGAGAACAGTATCTCGTATGTATTGAGTAGCCATTGGCGTAATGATTTCCACCAGAATACGGTGGTAGAGAGAATTGAAACTTAAAAGGATCCGGGCGCTACTCATTCGTATCTCGCGAGATCGCCTTCGATACGAGATCGAGAAAAGTATTCTCGAAGAAGCCACGCGTCTTTTTTTAGATTAGGGCGCTACTCTCTTAATACGAGACAATATTAATTCACGTAAAACGAGATGATATAAAGCCTATAGTAGAATGTATGACAAGGAGTTAATAGAAAAATAGTCTCTCTGAATTCGTCGTAAAATTCAAATCTGTCGCACACAAAATGAGGTCAAGAATTTGTTGACGTTGCGTGGATGTTGATATCACACGAAGCACTGAGTGGATCAAGTCCATTTTAATGTCTGTATTAAGCAAGTGATACAGAGGTTAAGATGATACCAAAATCAATACGATCCATAGTGTTCCTTTTACAGTCCGCTACGACGATGGACTGGGTCCCGATATGTGTGGTCGCAGGTCTAGTCGTGATGACGTAATAAGATGGCCGGTCAATACATTAGAGGTGTATTCTCATAGAAGCCCCACCTCTAATTTTAGATCGATAATTAATCTTCCCCCCCCCCCCCCCCTCCCCGCTTTAGCGGGGTTGGGGGATTATGTTTTCGCTTCCGTCCAACCATCTGTCCGTCCGTTGTGCGTCCGTCACACACAGGTTTTCTTTCGATAACTACTTTTGCTTGGAATATTGTGACAACACTTCATGGGAACATTGGCTATGGTACTAGGGAAATGTACATTTTTTTGTGGTTCAGTCAGCTCGTCCCTCCGTCCGTCCATACCTTTGTCTCTGAATTTGTGTCTGTCCGTCCGTGCAAATTTTGGGTTTTCGTTCAATAACTCTATTTTTGCTTGGCGTATTGTGACGAAACTTCATGGGAACATTGGCTGTATTCCTTGGGAAATGTACATTATTTTGTGGGTCAGTCAGCCCATCCCTCCGTCCATCCATCCCTTTGTCTCTGAATTTGTGTCAATCCCTCCGTGCAAATTTTGGGTTTTCGTTCAATAACTTTATCTTTGCTTGGAGTATTGTGAGGAAACTTCATGGGAACATTGGCTATAGTACTAGGGAAATGTACATTATTTTGTGGGTCAGTCAGCCCATCCCTACGTCCATCCATCCCTGTGTCTCTTAATTTGTGTCCGTTCGTCTGTGCAAATTTTGGGTTTTCGTTCAATAACTTTATTTTTGCTTGGGGTATTGTGAGGAAACTTCATAACTAAACCTTCTACTTGAATGTGTTATTGAATAGGTTAGTAATCTCATGTGGCTAGTTTATAATTATTAGCTCCCATTTGTCTGTGCATCCATCCATATGTCTATCCAAATCAGTGGGATTATGTCATCCGACGAACATGGCTGCCGTTGCGGGGTGGGGGCGGGGGGGGGGGGTATTTGATTTATATCATCTAGTTGCGTTGTTGTTTAACACTTACGATTCCCTTCAACCCACTTACGATTTATCTAGTCCAGTCAGTCTAAAAAATTACCTCGGCAAAATTGCAACAGAATTTCTCTCAGTAGATTTATGGCGAAGGGGCAATGGCATATGACCAAAAAAAATCTACCCAATTCTGACGGTGGGAAATATATAATTTTATTTGTTATAAACCCGCATTCTTGCTGCGCGCTTAATAGTGATCAATCTAAAAAAGAGGCGTGACATCTTCTAGAATACACCTCTAATGTACTGACCGGCCATCTTATTATGTCATCACAATGACTAGACTGTTACACAGACTCCACTTCGGAGACCATATAGATCTGGATCCAGTCCATCTCCGTAGCAGACCGTAAAAGCAACACAGTGGATCGTGTTGATGTTGGTATAATCTTAACCTCTGTGACACTAGCTTGATAAAGCCATTAAAATCGACTCGATCCATACAGGGGTTCATGCGATATCGGCATCCACGCGATGTCAGCAAATTCTTGACTTCATTCTTTGCGCCACAGATTTGAATTTTACAACGAATTCAGAGGGACCATTTTTCTGTTAACTACTTGCCATACAGACTACTATAGGCTTTATATCATCTCGTTTTACGTGAAATAATATTGTCTAGTATGGAGAGAGTAGCGCTCATGTCGTTTTAAGTTTCAATTCTCTCTACTACCATATTCTGGTGGAAATCACTACGCCAATGGCTACTCAATACATACGAGATACTTTTCTCGATCTCGTATCAAAGGAGGTCTCGCGAGATACGGATGAGTAGTGATTTGATGAGAATGTACATCGCCATTACGCTCGTCACCTCAAAATTTAAATCGCTTGTTTTTCATTTATTCTTCCCTATATCCTTTTAAAAACTGACACGCTTATTTAGCTTTATGTTAGGTGTAAATCTATGCTTTATGGACGTTTATTTGTACAGCAGTTGCTAAAATATCTGCCGTGCAAACGGATTTTGAATTTTCTTCTTACAGTATTATTTGTAGTGTAGACCCTGTATCTGTTTTAGGAGAATCACAATCGGATACTTTAAAATGATGTACTGAGCTAAGATTTCTGTAATTTCCTTGTGTCATTTCCCCCTTCTAATATTCCGCCCTTAGTATGAGTATCGTGATCAAGTTATTAAATTATGTTATAATATAGCAATCTATGATGGCGTAAACTTAGCTTGGTGCGGTAGGTGATAATCCACACACTATTGCTATATTATTCATTAATACATACATCCCTCATTGTTTCCTGAATGCAATGTTTTTACATATACCAAGACAACATTTTTTTTCAAATAAATGTAAGCATTGTATTGTCAATCCTAAGCACTGAAAAACAATAGGTTACCAATTCTTAGTGCTTTAGAATGATATTTCTACCATGAAACATTTGTTAACACGTCTGAACATTGAAAGATGATATGTTGCCAATCCTGATCATTGCAACATGGCATTTTATGAATTTCATACCATGAGAGATGACTTTTTGCCAAACCCAAACCCTGAAAGATGACATTTACCAATTGTGAGTGAGAAAGGTTCATCTGTTGTCAATTCTAAGCACTGAAAGACAATAATTTGCCAATTCTTAGTGCTTTAGAATGATATTTCTACCATGAAACATTTGTTACCACTTCTGAACATTGAACGATGATATGTTGCCAATCCTGATCATTGTAACATGGCATTTTATGAATTTCATACCATGAGAGATGACCTTTTGCCAAACCCAAACCCTGAAAGATGGCATTTACCAATTGTGAGTGAGAAAGGTTCATCTGTTGTCAATTCTAAGCACTGAAAGACAATAATTTGCCAATTCTTATTGCTGAAAAATGATATTTCTACCCTGAAATATGATTGGGTACCACTTGTGAATATTGAAGGATGATATCTTGCCAATCCTGATCATTGAAAGCATGGAATTTCACAAATGTCATACCATGAGAGATAACATTTTGCCAAACCTAACCCCTGAAAGATAACATTTAACAATTGTGAGTGAGTAACGTTGATCTGATGTCAATTCTAAGCACTGAAAGACAATAATTTGCCAATTCTTAGTGCTGAAAATTTTATTTCTACGCTACAATATGATTTGTTACTACTTGTGAACATTGAAGGAACATTGAAGGATGATATGTTGCCAATCCTCACCATTGTAGCATGGTATTTTACAAATTTCATACCATGAGAGATGCCTTTTTATCAAACATAACCCCAGAAAGATGACATTTACCAATTCTGAGTGAGGAAAGTTGATCTGTTGTCCATTATAAGCACTGAAGAACAATAATTTACCAATTCTTAGTGCTGAAAATGATATTTCTAGCCTGAACACTGAAAGCTAGATATAAAATTTATTGCTTAAGATGTCATAATTGAAAAATAGATTTAATTCCGGTACACACATGTAAACTCCAAGGTGCCTACATTTATTTGGGAAAAAAATGTATGTCTTGGCAGGGGCCTATATGTAAATACATTGCATTAAGGCAAAAAAGAGGGTTTGTATGTATTAATGAATGATATACAAACAGTGTGTTGACCTACCACATCAAGCTAAGTATATGCCATGCTATATTGTAACATAATTTAGTAACTTGATCAGGATAATTATACTAACGGAGGAATATCAGAAGAGGAAAACGACGCACGGAGATGACAGTAATATTAGCTCAGTATATCATTTTAAAGTATCCGCTTGTGATTCCCTTAGAGCAGATAGCCGGGGTCAACACTACAAATACCACGTAAGAAGAAAATTAGTAATCTGGTTGCACGGCAGATATTTTAGTAACTGCTGTACAAATGAACGTTCATAATGCATAGATTTACAACTAACATAGCACTAAATAACCTTGTCAGCTTAAAAATAGGATATAGGGAAGAATAAAGGGAGAATAAGCGATTTAAATTCTGAAGCAACGACCGTAAGCGAAATGTACGCGCTCATCAAATCAATAACAAGTACACATATTGATGCAATGCATCAAAGAGAAGAGCCTGGGTTCCACTTTATTTATAAGTTAAGAAGCAAAACGTATAGAACATTAACACATGTGTAGCATATTATATTTAATCAACATGGGTGGTTATATTATACTTAGTCAATGAGGATACCAAGCCTATTCTATATCTGTACTACTCTCTTTGTACATTTGTAAAATTGTCTATCTGTGGTTTTACCTGAGTAATATTTGTAAAGGTAGACTAGTTATTTGTAATATTTCAGGTCCAGGAACTTCACTGAAATTACTAACTCTAGAATTAAAAAGAATTAAGTTTGCTGATTATTGTCTAACACTCTGCAAGTAAGTATATACTTGGTATTTCACAACAGACTCAGCGCCTGCAGTGAAAGAAAGACAATTATATGGTAATTAGTCGGAGTAACTATAGCTGTTTTTCTCAATGGTGTTACCTCGCTATTGTTAGCTTGTTTATCGTAGCACTTTGTGTTGCGATTAGTAATTATTCGACACATGCATGGCACAACGGAATATAAACACAATGAAATCGATTATAATTGCACTGATGTACAGCTAAATGCGATGGAAAGGTACACACTTCAGATTTTAAATAAACAGGAAGATTTTGATGATTTTCCAATTTTCCCTCAATTACATCATAAAAGTTGCGATTTTAACAATAAATCAAGCTTCACGATTAAATCATAAAATCGCACAAGCCTACACCACGGTCCAATTTCAGTTAACTATGTATGATGTTTATAAAGGCACGTTGTTCCTGTATGCGTATCCACTTGAGAAGAGCAAATGACTGCATTGGTGCCCCGGGAGAACCACTAGCAGAGATGTGCTACATGGCATTAATAAGACTAGTCAGGCAGTTTTCTCATAGCAAAATATGTGTTTGGTCACTCTATTGGAGTTTGCATTTCAGGTAATTTTGATAGAGATCCTGGCATTTTCCCACGGCCGATAGCACACCAATCTCAATGGATTTCCATCAAACATTCAAAGCTACAGAGAGCTATACTACAGAAACCGATTTTCAAGATAGAATGTCTGGCAGACATATTGAATTTCACATCAAAACCAATGTTGAGAGACTGCCCCCATAGATTTTCACTGTTTTTTTAATAATTCAATCAAATCTAAGCAGTGCTATTTATATTGGAAACAATATTCAAGTTGGGCTAGGTGGCTATTTTGGATTTTATATCCATCCACAGTAGGCCTATTTATATTTTGCAGTGCAATTTTGCTGTAACTGGTTTAAATTGCAATGACATTCAGGGCTTTAGATTTACCTTATTTTGGCTTACCACCTATCGGGCTGGGGATCCACCAATGCCCCTTGAAGCCAGAGAGTGTTGAAATCTGAGATAGATTTTGAGCCATTTTAGTTTTAATAGCGCCTTAAGATCGCTGAATGACCATCAAATGCCACAACATCAATCTCTGAGTATTTAATTGACTGTAAATCAATTGATTATCGTTCATAGCCGGCGGTAGTATATTAAATTGGGCTCGCCAACCTGGGGAAATAATTTAGGTATGACTCTTAAAGTCGTAGATAACAGATATGGGTCTTCTAAAGCCTTAGCATTACACTAGCACATCAATTGCTTTTGGTATGAAATGTATTTAAATAGATTATGGCTAGATACAGTCTGGCACATCTGGGTAAATAATCTAAATAATAACTTAAAATCTTATTGTTAGAGAATCTTGTAATGTTGCTCAGACAAATGAGCAAAAGTGTAAAATGTTGTCTGTTGAACTTGCAAATTGTTACAGCAAATTGGGGATGTAATTTGCTAGATTAACACATTGCTGATGTAATATCTATATGGATCTAATCGGCCTAGTTCAGTAGCTGATGCAGTCATGCAAAGAACTGCACACAGTTTTCAGCTGCATTGTTGAATTCGTGATTTCCAGGTTCTACCATGTTGTAATATTTGTTATGATAATTTTCCAGGACCTACTACCTCTGTTAGTATTAGCATGATACATGTTGGATGTTTCATACCCGGTGCATGTCACTAATATATATGACGTATATATACATTTAAAGATAATTTATAAAATGGTATAGAAAATAGAAATTCCTATAAATTTGGAAAGCTTTCTGGTATGCTCCTAATATTCTGACTTACATCAATTGTAAAATAAGATTTAGTGTCAGTGTCCAAAAGAAAGTTACCTGTAAACTTAGGTCTGAGAACAATTTCAATTTGCAATGCATATATGTACTATTATGAAGCTACCAGCAGCCAGACTATTTAAAAGAAAAACAGTGTAACGATTGATCTACATTTCGAATTTGGTCACGGTTTAATCCATTGAATAAGTCACATGGGAAAAGATAGTTTGCTGAAGAACAAAGTACATTTGACATGTTTGACGATTAAAGGCATTATTAAACCCTTTACTGGCTAAATTTGGTCAGGAAAATCAAATTAGTTGCTTATTGAATATCCATTTGTAGGCCAAGAGAAGACTATTTTTAAAATGTTACCCTGTTATCGAGCTGGTTATATATGTCAATGTTAAATTTACAAAAATACCCTTTGCCATAAAAGGATAAATAGGCTTATTTCTTGTGCTGTGTTGGAAAGAAGGAAACAGACAGGTTGTTCACAATGTTGTAAATAATTGTATTATTCCCTAAGAATGTTCGTGTTCGTATATGTATGTCCGCTTGTATGCATGTGTGTATGTACTGTATGTATGTCAGTAATTGGTTTCTGTGTGATAACTTGTGTTCAAGTAAACAGATCTGACATGAACTCGAAATATAACTTAATCGTCATAAGATGGATGTACGTTCGTGTTCCGTTACTTTTCGTCTGTATTTGTCAGAGTTAGTGCCCTTGAATTTTTTTTTAATTCTTTAATCGGCAATGACTTACATTAGAGGAAACCGATATATAGATAATTCGCAATATAACCCTAGAGGTGATGAGGTGTGTGTTTTGTTAGTTTTCATCAATATTTGCAAGAGTCATTGGCCTTATTCAGAATATGACGTAATATTACAGAGCTGGAGGTCAAGTTCGTGGTTTGTTAAGTTACCCCCCCCCCCCCTCTTGAAAAACATAAACGTTAATTTGACAGTTTTCAGACAATAACTTGTGTTAGAGATGTCAAGTTCATGCTTCATTATTTTTCGTCCATATTTGGCAGAGTTAATACCCTTGAAAATGTAAACTTAGTTAATTTGGCAGTTTCCAGGCAATAGCTCATGCTAGACTAAACGGATTTGAACCAAATTCGGAATTTAGATTAATAGTCATAAGACAGATCAAGTTCCAATTTCGTCAGTATCCATCGATATTTGCCAGAGTTATCACCATTAAAAATACAAACTTCGTTATTTTGTCATTATTCACTTACAGCTAAGACTGTAATATAAGCACATAAATTCAGTTATATGGAGCAGGCCAGTAAATTGCCCAGATTCCTTACATTTCATCTAAACAAAAGTGGGAATCGAGGGGATTTGTATTGCTTGCAATGCATTGTTGAAGTTAAAATACGTCTGATGTTAAAAAAGCTGATTAAAAATTTGAAGATACTATAAGTTAGAAACAGATGGTTGGCAGCGATGAAGCTGAATGTATGTGTCTAATAACTAATTGTATTGAATTTTTGTCGTCTTGAAATTTAAAAAAACATGATTATAAAATAACATAATTTTATTTTTTAAGATTTAACTCAATCATCCTTCAAAGAATTTTTCATTGTACTGTTATCACTATGTTGATAAGACTAGAGGCAACCACGCTGTTTATAATGGTGTACAATGATTAGTAAATATTTGTAATCAAATTATATGTAGAATAGCTGATAAAAATATGAATTCAAAATCAGTGATTTAAATCAAGTTGATTTAAAGCAGCCAACCTTGTAGAGCACAACTAAATCTGACGCAGATGTTAGTAACTTATCTAATATATAATTTTGTTTATTTTTAGGAAATAAATATCTAAATTTAGAAAAGGATATTTCAAATGGTGAGCCATGAAGTGAACTACCTGTCATGAACAAGCTGGCAAGCAAAAGGTGTGTTGGTTTCCCACCGATTTTTGTCAATCAATCAGCACTTGATTGGCTGGTTCTTCATAGCAGATAATATATTGCTGGCTCACAGTTTGAATATATTTGCGAAATATTTGTATGTTTCAAAAGGCAAAAATCACCTCAATTTATATTGGATATAGTTACAGCTTCACTATAATTCCAGGAACTGAATTATTACAATGAGTAGACATTCTGAGTGTTACTAGTCTCCATCCAGACAATCGACTCGACGAACGCCACTCAACTAACATTTAGAACCTGGCTACTCCCTCATATAAGGGCAAATTTGGCCCCCGTCCCATGATACCTGGTACAAGATTGGTGTAAATTTTGAAAAAAAATTTTGAAGACGGCTGTTTGCTTGGAGAGAAACAACTTAGAGAAACCTTATTTGCAAAATATATACAATGGTGTCTTTTATAAGATAAGAAAAATTAACAATTGGTGAGTTTATGACATTTATAATAATGGAGAATTGGATGAGAGATAACAAGGGATATTAAACTAAAGAATATTTTGTCTTCAGGGAGAAATGTCTCCAGTCAACCTAATTCCAAAATGGGCATATACTATAAATAATAAATGGATAAATGACCATAATGTTCACCTGGATGCTGAACTGCAAATATATCTTCATTAAAAATAAATTGCTAAAAATAACCAAGGAACAAAAACTTAATCACAATGGCCAAACAAATATTTACGGGATATATAGCATATGTTCATATTGTTAGTTTGAAATTGGCATAACTTAAAATGTGCTTTAATCCATGAACAAATCGAGTTAGTAATTTATTTGGAAACAACCATAACAATCTTTCTCTCTTAAAATAATCTCTAATAATAGGAAATACATTAACATGCGAATGGTGTCTTGAAAGTAAATTAACAAATTAACTGTACAATGATTACTGCTTCTACTAAATATGTGTCAAAATTGTTGGTGGGTGATTTAGGAGTAGTCTTTTAAATGGGTTTGTGGACATTTTTGCAAGTCCAATATGGCGGCCAAGCACGCTACATTTTGATTGGTCCATTTCTGCCATGTTTCTGACTAAGCTCCTTTCCTTGAACAAACTTTAATGGCACTCAGTGCCTAATCATATCTCCCAAATTTCGGCCTAACCCTCTCAGCGGTTCTGGAGTTGTTTTGCCAAAAAAGCTTATCCAAGATGGCCGCCAAACCATTTGGCCAATCAAGTTCCCTTGAACAAACTTGGTGCAGCTCTTGTCCTAGATGATATTTCATGCGTTTTGAATTGATCCCTCAAACGGTTTTGGAGAAGATATTTAAAGACATTTCTAAAAATCGACCAAAATCCAAGATGTCGTGAAAATACATTTTAAATTTCCCATTGCTTGAGTATGGGAGATTTTGGCGAGTAAGTGATCCAAGATGGCCGCTAAACCGTTTATCCGACAGTCTCGAAAATGGCAAATTTGAAATCACAATATGCACATAAAACCAATTTCTGCCTCAAAATCAATCAAATAAAAAAAATCAAATATGGCTGCCAAACACGCTATATATTGATAGGCCCATAGCGGCCAGTTTTTTGGGCGGATCAACGTCTCTTGATCAAACTTTAATGGCTCTTAGTCCCTAATCATATATCACAAATTTCCGCCTGATCGCTTCAGCGGTTCTGCGGAAGAAGTTGTTTTTGCGAAAACGAGGTCATCCAAGATGGCCGCTGAACCATTTGGTCAATCAAGTTCCCTTGAACAAACTTGAGTGAGCTCTTACCATAGATCATATTACATGAGGTCTGAATTGATCCCTCAAACGGTTTTACAGAAGATTTTTAAAGCCATTTCTAAAAATCAGCCGAAATCCAAGATAGCCACCGGCCAAATTAGCCGATCGGCTTCCTTTGAACAAAATGAATTCACTATCCCATAAGGATGCTTCCTGCCAAATATAATTCAAATCGGCCCAGCAGTTCTCGAGAAGAAATTTTAAATTTCCCATTACTTTAGTATGGGAGCTTTTGGCGGGAAAATGATCCAAGATGGCTGCCAAACCGGTTATCCAACAGTTTCGAATACCCAAAAACCTATATAAAACGAATTTCGGCCTCAAAATCCATTAAATAAAAAAATCCAATATGCATCCAAACACACTATATTTTGATTGGTCCACCGTGGCGATGTTTTTTAACGAATCAACTTCTCTTGAACAAACATTAATCGCCCTTAGTTGCTAATTATATATCACAAATTTCGGCCTGATCGCTTCAGCGGTTCTGGGGAAGAAGCCGTTTTTGTGAAAACTAGGTCATCCAAGATGGCCGCTGAACCATTTGGTCAATCAAGTTCCCTTGAAAAAAACTTGATTCAGCTCTTACCCTAAATCCTGTTTCGTGAGTTCTGAATCGATCCCTCAAACGGTTTGGGAGAAGATTTTTAAAGACATTTCTAAAATTTTGCCGAAATCCAAGATGATCGACGACCAGATTGGCCGATCAGGTTCATTTGAACAAATTTGAATCTCTGCCTTAAGGATGCTTCATGCCAAATATAATTGAAATCGGCCACGTGGTTCTCGAGAAGATATTTTTAATTTCCCATTGCTTTAGTATGGGAGCTTTTGGCGGGAAAATGATCCAAGATGGCCACCAAACCGTGTATCCGACAGTTTCGAAAATTGCAAATTTGAGATCAGAATACCCAGAAACCTATATAAAACCAATTTCGGCCTCAAAATCCATCAAATAAAAAAAAATCCAATATGCTCGCCAAACATGTTATATTTTGATCGACTCACGGCGGCCATGTTTTTTGACGGATCAGCTTCTCTTGAACAAACTTTACTAGCCCTTAGTCCCTAATCATATCTGCCAAATTTCGGCCTGATCCCTTCAGCGGTATTTGAGATATTTTCGCTAAAACTAGGTCAACCAAAATGGCCGCCGAACTATTTGACCAATTAAGTTCCCTTGAACAAGCTTGGTTGAGCTCTTGCCCTAGATCATGTTTCATGAGGTTTCCTTCAATCTCTCAAGCGGTTTCAGAGAAGATTTTAAAAACCTTTTCTAAAAATCGGCCAAAATACAAGATGGCCGCCGGCCTAATGGTTTCATTTGAACAAGTTGGATCCCTATGCCCTAAGGATGCTTCCTGCCAAATATAATAGAAATTGGCCCAGCGGTTCTTGAGAAGTCGTTTGAAGGAAAAGTTGACGGATGGACGGACGGACGATGGACACACGACGGACGGTCGCCACGACATAAGCTCACTTGCCCTTTCGGGCCAGGTGAGCTAATAAGCGGGAGAAATTTGATTTTGACATATGTAAGAGCCTAACTTGTTGAGTAAGAAACACGACTCATTGCATTACTCCCGATCGAATTATGTTCAAAATATTGAACAGTACACATTATTTTCTTTTGGAAACATTCTATGTTATTACCGAGCTGTACAGTAAGACTTTTTTCAATTTATCAGTGTCATGAATGACTTCAATCAACACATTTTTAATGTTTTCGCTCGGACTGTAAATGTAAATGGCAAAGGCTGACTTGGCCATTACAAGACTAAACTACATTGTATCATTATGGTGAGACCATATTAGTTAACGCAACAGTTATTAGTATCATGAAATACGCATGTACCATATTCTATGTTTCGTATAGCAGCAATGTGTAACACAAGTCATTGTAAAGTTATCCAGGAAAACAATTATTCTTTGCATTCAAAGAAAATAATTTACCTTATTTAGGATATCTTTGACCTTGACATTTTGTTCCAACATGAAAAGGACTCATGAAACACACCAAGAACCAATCTCTGACTCAAGTTTCTTGAGAACACATTCTGTATAAGAGTTTACTGTACGGTGGATCCAATATAGAGTAGGGGCTGAGAGGGGGGTTCTTTGCTACAGTGGATGATCATTCCCCATGGAAGATTTGAAAATGAGATGTTCTGAGAAGCATAGCATTCTGTTTCCTACATTCCGAGGGATAATATATGACAAAATTTATGAATTTGTTCCCTAATATAGGAATAGTAAAAGAAATTAGGAAAATACCTGACCTATACTATGCTTACTTGTAGCCCTGCTAATAATTTAAGCATTTTCAGCCATCAAGTTACCCAATAGTTATAAATATGATGGAATGTGCCACTTAGTTAATATCGTCTCGCGTTGGTACAATACTGCCGAGGTATTTGCAAGTGGCATAACCTGCTCTTTGTCATGGAATCAGTCGCTTTGCATAATGCAAATATTTTATGCCTATATGGGCATTGTGACATGATTTGGTACAAATTGCTTATAAGATGGGTGAACACACTGAAAAAGATCTGTTGAATATTTTGAAACTAATTTGACTGGTCGCTGTTGCTGCCTATGGCAGCAACAGCACCCAGTCTAATTAGTTACAAAATATTCAACAGCTTCCCTGTATAGTTTTCAGGAAATTGATAGCTAGGGCATTCGGGGATCGATCAATCCAAACACGGCGAGGTGTGGGTGGAGCTTAGCTAGTGATGGGCGGGGCATAGCTAAAAAGGGAAAGGTCCATTGGGTAGATTTTTTGTTTGGTAATATATCATTGCTTCTTCGCCATAAATCTACTGACAGAAATTCTGTTGCAATTTTGCCAAGGTGCACCTACAATTTTTCTTAGATTGCCTGGACTACTCCTGATTTTTTTTATCAAAGGGAATTTTCGATCAGGAAAATAATATGCGGACTTCTACCTTTTAAAGCGACCACTTCACGAGACACCACGCGAGTTCACATCCAATGTTAGATGGCGTGTGGCAGTGTGTGTGTGTGGAGGGGGGGGGGGTGGGGGGGGGGGGGTTGTGGGTGCGAGGTTGGGCTAGTAGGATGCAGTTCTCAAAATATAGATACCACCTTCGATAGGTAACCCACCAGCAGTAAACGTATAATATATAGAACGCTGCATAGACTTGAACAGAAGTCGTATTTCAACCACAAAATGCATTTCATATTGTGCCCTTGTGCCAAGGCTATATTATCGGACCAATGTACCATCGCAAACTCTTTTGTGAAAATTTCTCATAATACACTTGGCCCAAACGTTTTCAGAACACCTGTTCCAAATTAGATTCCCGAAACTTTGTTAATAAATTGTTCAGACTGAGAACTGTTGTCAAGTCAAATTAGTAGTGAAAGCTGATGCGTCGTTTTATAAAACCTAATTTGTAGAAAAAATTAGGAAATCAGTAATATTATAATTACATGTTGTTAGATTAGGCCAAGGTATCATTTTGAATCTGGTCGTCAGTATCCGCTATTTTGGATCTACATCTGTCGCCTCCGTATATAAACAGTTTGTAATAGGCTCAGTGGAAAGGTAGACATCAAAGCGTAAAAAAATGTGGTGTCGCTTTTGAACGAAATTTGATAGAAATATCGTAATATCATCAAACATGGGGAGGGTAATCAACCTAACGGGCGCAATGTCTTACGTAAAATAACGCAATGATACCGCATACAGGTAAATGGTACACGCGATATTTTACCCGCATTCCGCATAAGCGCTTTCCGTTCCACGTTCCGCATTCCGCACCACGCGTGCCAGGTAAACGCAACTTAACGCTAGTATTTTGTGGGTTGTCTACTCAGATCTCCGAAAAAAATATATTGAAAAGTACTCCTGGAAACATCCAAGCGTAGAAAACTTTACAGAATTGTTTAATTCAACAAATGGACCACTTTTAAAGAAACTGGCCAGTTTTATTTACAACTTACGCCAGAGGCGCGAACATGCTATATTGAATGAGCATTTTGTCTGCAAATTAAATTAGTAACGTATTGGGATTCGGTAATGATGATAATGAGGAGAATGATAAAATGATGGTGACGACGACAGTCATGATGTGGTCAAGACTTGGTAAGGGTTGGTGGAGACGCAATAAAGGCTCGCTAAACTTGTAAATTTATTTATTAATGCTGTTAATATATTATATTAATGGTACAGACATGCAATTGTTAGGAGAGAATAAGATTATTGGTTTGGTTGACGTCTATCTAGTCCCTGATTCCAGGTTTCAGTCACGCCATATCTAGGCTGGTTTTAGTTCAGTCTATTATTGGTGAGAGAGAGAGAGAGAGAGAGAGAGAGATAGAGAGAGAGAGAGAGAGAGAGAGACCAGCGATTTCTCGCTATGTTCGCTGCTGCCGGTTTTCACGTAGCCAATCAGATTTCTGCCTACTTCAATCTCGCTATAAATCTAAAAATAGAGGCATGGCTTCATGCCAACATTGCTGGAGAGCTTGCGAGACACGAATGTCAATCTATATGATTGACAGTATATTATTAGGATGATAATAACCGAGCAAATATTATTAGGCGGTAGTTGACTGACCTCATTTATAAACGAAGTTCCGCAAGCTTAGCCCAGACATCAAAAGCCTGCAAGCACGGGACTCGACACTAGAGCGTTAGTGGGAGGGTGAGACCGTGCGATAGGACGATGACTCTGACCGGCAGAATCAGAGATGGGCTGCCGGCTTAACGCACATAATTATTATTTATATTCGACACACTCGGCTGCGTAACTGGTACACGCTGAGTAACCGGAAAGATAATTGGTTACGTTATAATGCGCCTTAACGACTTTTACTTAATCACGCGCTCGCTCGCACGCACATACCAATCCTACTTTCACATTAGAATATATCAATGTCATCCCAATTAATAACAACGCAATTAACTTCCGAACATATAAATAACACATGACTTTGATCATAGCGTAACCACGAGCCCATCACAGATAACCCTCTACGAACACGCCCTGCTGCGGCTATAGCTACTATTGTCGCTGCTGCTTATACAGTAGTCGCTGCTAATGTCACTGCTGCTGCTACAGCTAATACTTTCACTGCTGCAGCTAATACTGGGACTGCTGCTGTTGCTGTTGCTACTACTGCCACTGCTGCTGTCGTTATAGCTACTACTGTCACTGCTGCTGCTGCTGCTACTACTGTCACTGTTGTTGTCACTGCTGTTGCCGCTCTCACTGCTGCTGCTACAGCTACGACTGTCACTGCTGCTGTTGCTGCTGTCGTTATAGCCACTACTGTCACTGCTGCTGCTACTACTGTCACTGCTGCTGTCATTGCTGTTGCCGCTCTCACTGCTGCTGCTACAGCTACTACTGTCACTGCTGCTGCTGCTACAGCTACTACTGCCACTGCTGCTGCTGTTATAGCTACTACTGTCACTTCTGCTGCTGTTGCCGCCACTGCTGCTGCTACAGCTACTACTGCCACTGCTGCCGCTGCACATGCTACTACCGCTACTGCGTGTAAATAACAAACATCAGATTTGTAAATTTTTTTTAATCAGCAATAACTTAGTCAAATTGGTGATTTAATGGCAAAACAAGCTTGCTAATGAAGGGGTCCGACCTGTCACTCAAGTATATGACGTCATAATCAATTACACCACGTGTAACACTTGTTAGGTGACGTCATAAATCAAAATGATTTACCTCCGTTGCGTCATGACCGTCACTAGTGTACAAATTGTATCTCTGAATGATTGAATATACAATTTAATACACATTCTGTTGAATATTTTGAAACTAATTAGACTGTGAGCTGTTGCTGCCATACACAGCAACCGTTCACAGTCTAATTAGTTTCAAAATATTCAACAGCTTACCTGTATAGTACCTGGAGATTTAGATTCTGATATTTCAGGTTACACAGTTTTAAATCGAGTACAACACGTTTAAATAGTGCGTGTGCGTGCGGTTGTGGTGTGTGCGTCCGTGGAGGGAGGTTGAGGGTAAGGCTCAGCTAAATTGAGAGGGGCACAGCTAGAAATGGACCCCTCTATTAGTTCAATCGAAACTACAATTTTCTTGTGCTGTCCGACACCGCGAGTTACGTGTCATGGGGGGAAATCAATCAATTTATTATCGAAAACTCAGTTTCACAATTTAATATTTATTTTTACATTACCTTAGTGCGAAAGAACGAATTCTTCAATTTCGTATTGATCAGGAAGCTGAACTTGGTAGCTAACCTTGTGTCTACAGCCTATTTGGAATCATGTTTTGATAGCATATAACCAACAACAACAACCCCGACAACAACAACAACAACAACAACAACAACCCCGACAACAACAACAACAACAACCGCGACAACAACAACAACCGCGACAACAACAACAGCAGCATCGACAAAACAACAACAACATCGACAAAACAAGAACACGGTCAGAACAACAACAACAACAGCGACATTAACAACGGCGACGACGACGACATCAACACCGACATCTTCAGCGACAACAACAATAATAATAATAATAATAATAATAATAATAACAACAACGGCGATGACAACGACATCAACAACGACAACAACAGCTAACTCGAAACCTAAACCACATAGTTGAAGTTCGGTTCTATAAAGGGGATTTATTCATTCGCGTTGATGGTTCGTCTATGAGGCAGAACGCGTTAAGCTGTTCATATAAATATAGGAGTATGTCGCTATAACACTCATTTAAGACCGTGTCTAGTGTTTGCTGTCAACCTTTCGAACATTAAATTACATTACTTTCTTATCATACAGTGCATTATCATCTCATTCGGCTTGTATGTACTCAAGGATATTAATTTGAGTACTACGTCATCATTGGTTGGTATATAACTTTATATCCAATTAACCAGCGTAATTTATTCAGCTCTGGTCAACTGGTTAATTGACAGAAAGTTGGTCTATTCAACCAAACTATCGAAAGTTGGCTATGGGGCCACATGCAAAGGCATTCAGTGCATTCGAAAACCGCAACAACATCAACATCAATATAAACCAATCAAAAACAGGTATTTAATTTTGAATTTCTCTTAGTTTTTGATATTGTTCTTGGGTTACGTATTGTCAGACAATCCGATCTGTCACGCAAGTATATGATGTCATAATCAAGTACGTCTCCAGTACTCTGACGTCACAAACATTATGCCGTATATTATTACTCATTATATAAACATAGTTCCGCATACACCCAGGAACGGTTTGTCGAGTGTACGAATTGAACAACATCTGTCAGTCAAATTAGTTTCAAAATATCCAACAGCTTACCTACATAGTTATCTTAAAATTTGGGATTCTTTTCGAAGTCTCGGTTCAAAGTATATAAATCGATTTCAACGCGTTCAAAGTGGGCTGAGCTTAGATAGAGATGGGCGGGGCACGGCTAGATATGGATTAATTTATCCTTTTATAAGTTGAACTAAACTGCAGCACCTGCATTAAGCGACCGCCTTATAGAGAGCCATTGAGTGGTCTCTATACATGGGTGATCTCTTAATACACGCCACGCTTGGCTTGTACGATTATTACTTTGAGTGATCACGATTTGATTATTTAAGAACAATCGCGATTAATCAGCCCGGGTTCTAATTACACAGACATAACAATAAATGTATATCAATGACGAAAGCTGAAATAGTGTTTAGAAATGCCCATTTGTAGGTCAGTGGAAGACTATTTTTGAAAATGTTTCACTGGAATGGCTGGCTAGATGCTGGAGCCAGTCATGCCAGTGGTATATTTTCAAAAATGGTCTCGTGGACGTGCGTTTGCTGAGAAGAATGCCAATTTTCATGACCGATCGCATCAAAGAGGAATTAGAAGGTAGGTTTTTAGTTATTTCTTGCAGTATATATAATTCATTATCATTCGATTAATTAATTTTTATACCCCGCCAAAAAATTTGGCGGAGTAGTAAGTAATGGCGCCGTCCGTCTGGGCGTGCGGGCGGCAGAATGGTTAAATAATAATAATATTACTATTATTAATAATAATAATAATAATAATAATAATAATAATAACTTTATTTAAGGAGGGTATACATCGTCAGTAAACTGATCTTCCATCACCCTCACAAGCACACGCACGTACACACATGCGCGCGCACGTACACACATAATTAACATATATATTACTAAAACAGGATTGCAGAATAATTACCTCGTCGACTGTCGATGTTCGAATCAGTAGTAATATAGGGGGACGATCGTTATTGTTCTTCTCCGCAGGAGGTCTTCGAGAACATTGACGATCATCCGCACAACAATGGCGATCTCCGCACGCGTAGTAAGAACAATGGCTATCGTCCGCACTGGTTTCTGAGAACAATGTCGATCATCCCCCCCCCCCCACGATCCAGAGATTTGAGGACAATGGCGAGCGTCCGCCAGTGATTTGTAGATTCTAGAAGAATGTCTGTCATGCAGTGACGAATGTATTTTTAGTATCAGTGACTCATGTGAAAGCCCGTTTGTGTAAGATATTGTAAATGTAGAAAATGTTAACCCATAAAAGTTTGGTATTTTACGTTTTAACTTAGCGGCGTACGCCCCCCCCCCCCCCCCCCCTCCGTGGTACTGCTATTATGAGGTTTAAATGGATCAAATATCGACAGAGCAATCAGAGATAAACATTGGGACTATTTTCGGGATTTAAATATCCCAATAAGTTATAAACATTCTGAAAAGCTAGAACTGGCGATGGTCTTCAATACCCCCACTAGTATGCACTCACGGATCTTTTTATTTTTCACATTTGAATTTGTTCAAGAAAATTTCAGTTTTCTCATAGAAAACTATGTTTGAAAATTTAGCACTGGAATGACTGGCTCGATAACTGGTCATTCCAGTGGTAAATTTTCAAAACTAGTCTTCTCTTTGTCTGCAAATGGACATTTCTCAAGACTACTGCAGAAGCCGTTTTTGGCTGATATGAGTGTAAACGTATTTTATTGTAACGTATATGTACAATGGGATTGAGCATAAGTTCTGTTAATTTGGAGATGCCTCTCCCTCACGGCTCTGTTTTGATAATGCACGTACTGCACCCCCCCCCCCCCCCCCCCCCATTCCCCCCCCCCCCCCCCCGATACATAGATAGTTGACATGGTGAGCTCAAACTCAAAGCTATCATAAATTATCGTAATATGACTGAGTGTGCTAAATATGGTGATGCTACCTTTCATTCCAGAGTTATGGCAAAAAATATGTATTCCGGTATGCACTTCGTGACCCCGTGACCTATAGATATTTTATTCTTTGTCTTAAAACGCATAAAACTTCTAGCCACGTATAATATGAATGGATGTGCCCAATTTTGTGCCATATTTACGGTCACGATTTATGGCGAAAGATGTGTATTTCGGAATGCACTTACTGACCCCGTGACCTAGATGACGCTTTGTCCGAAAACTCGTAGAACTTCGACACCGATAATAAGAAATGATGTGCCAAATTGTGTGATTCTACCTACTTGTGTTCACGATTTATGCCTACAAATGTGTATTTCTGGATGCACTTAGTGACCCCGTGACATAGATATTTGAATTTTTTACCTGGAACTAAATTTTCCATCTAGAGTTTAGAGATCCTAGACAACTGGAATATGAATGTATGTTACCGATTTGGTGATTCTACCTTCTTGCATTGCAGAATTATTGGCGAACAGGTGTATTCCGGTATGCATAGAGTGTCTCCATGACCTCGATTTTGTACCTTTTAACATCAAACAAAAAAATTTTCTCTAGCCACCCATAACATGAATGTAGGTTCCAAATTTGGTGATTCTACATCATTTAGGATTCGGGAAATATGCCTCGGACAGACAGACGGATGACCGACCGAGAGATTGTGTTAAAATTTGAACCAAATCGAATCAGCAGTTTCTGAGAAAATCCTTAGATCCAGAATTTGACTCCAGATCAGTATTCGTAAATCGGATTGCAATGATTTGAAATCAGTGTACGTTACTAACATTTTTTGTGTTAAAATTTGATCTAGATCGGATCCATAGCTTCTGAGATAGGCTACACCCGCAGACATACAAACACACGCACGTACGCACGCACGCGTGTACGTAGGCCTATGTAAGTGTGAAAAAGAAAGACGATAAGAAATTTCTTTCCTCCCTAAATAGAACTATAGTCCCTGATAGAAGCATATATTGCCCCTGATAGAAGCCTATTGACGCTGATAGACGCATATAGGCTAGTCGCTGATAAGAGCCGTGCATGAAGCATGTTCCCGACAGAAGCCGAGTCCACGATAGGAGCTTAATCCACAATAGCAACTTTGTCCACGATAGACGCTTTGTCCACGATAGGAGCTTAATCCACAATAGCAACTTTGTCCACGATAGACGCTTTGTCCATGATAGGAACTTTGTCCAAGATATAGAAGTATATAGTTGCTGATATAAGTCTATTGCCGATGATATAAGTTTATTGTCTCTGATAGAAGCCTATTGTCGCCGATAGAAGCCTTTTGTTGCTGATACAAGTCTATTCTCGCTGATAGAAAGAAGAGTATTGTCCTGACAGAAGACCATTGTCGTTGATAGAAGCCTATTGATGCTGATAGAAACCTATTGCTGCTGATAAGTCTTGTCGCTGATAAAAGCCTACTTACTACCCATGATACCAGCCTACTGTTCCTTGTCGAAGCATATTGTCACGATAGAAGTCTATTGTTTATGGTAGAAGTCTATTTCCGATGATAGAAGCCTATTGTTGATGATTGATGTTTATTGTCGCTGATAAAAGTCTATGGTCCATGATGGAAGCCTATTGGTCCTGGTAGAAGCATATTGTGGGTAATAGAAGCCTATTGTCGCTGATAGAAGCCTTTTGTCGCTGATAGACGCCTTTTGTCGCTGATACAAGTATATTGTCGCTGGTAACCTATTGCACTGAGAGATCTATTGCCGATGATAGAAGCCTATTGTCGATGATAGAAGCCTATTGTCCCTGGTAGAGGCCTATTGTCGAGGATAGAAGTCTATTATACCTGATAGCCTATTGTCCTGATTGAAATCTACTGCCGATGGTTAGAAAGTATTGCCGAGGATTGAAGCCTATTGTTCTTGGTAGATGTCTATTGCCGCTGATAGAATCCTATTGTTCCCGGTAGAAGCCTATTGCTGATGACAGAAGCCCATTGTCGATGTTAGAACCCTATTGTCGATTACGGAAATATACTGTCCCTGATAGAACTCTATTGTCGCTGATAGAAAACTATTGTCCATGATAAAAGCCTATTGTCGCTGATAGAAGCCTATTGTCGCTGATAGAAGCCTATTGTCGCGGATAGAAGACTATTGTCCATGATAGAAGCCTATTACCCCTGATAGATGCATATATCATGTTAGAAGCCTAATCCGCGGTAGAAGCCTGGTCCCTGGTAGAGGCCTGGTTCCTGATATAAGTATAGAAAATGATATAAGCCTAGTTCTGATAAGGACATTGACTCTTGATAGAAGCGTATGGCCCCTCTATAGGCTTCTACCAGGAACCCCACCCCCACCCCCGCCCGACAGGCACCCATAGGTCTCGATTGAAGCTTATTGTCCTTGCTTATGGCAAGTACACGGTCCCTGATAAAAGAATAGAGGTTTAGTGCTTGATAGAGGTTAGGTTCCTGGTAGAGTTCTAGTCCCTGGTAGAGGTCTTGTACTTGTCCGAGGTAAAGTCCGTGATATTAGCCAATAGTCCTTGATAGATCTATCCCAACGGTTTGCGTATACGAGCGTGTGTCCGCGTATGTGTACGTTTGAAACCAAATGATTAAAGATGGTGGTGGTACCGTGGTGGCGGCGATGCGATGATGTATGATGCATGCCTATAATGTCGACGACTATGACAATGGTGATGATGACGACAGCGATGATGATGATGATGATGATGATAGATATATATATATATATATATATATATATATATATATATATATATATATATATATATATATATATATATATATATATATATATATATATATATATATATATATATATATATATATATATATATATATATATTCTCATTATCACTTATTAGATTCCCGACATCGTAATTTACATTTTACACGGTATTCCTAAGTCAAATGAATTGAGGAATCGTACAAAGACCCGAGTCACATTACATTCTTTTTAAACACGCATGGGCGTTGTTACTCATATCGTGAGTGCCATACGCCCCCACATGATTCACTGGCGCAGCGGCTTTGTTAAAACTGGGTTGACCTGTTAAGGGCTATCGATCTGACACATATTTACTGTTCATACCCTTTAAGCCTAAAACCTGTTCAAGAAAATTTAAGTTTTCTCAATAAAAATATGTTCATGTGTAGAATAAAGGAGTATTTTTTTTTAATTCACGACTAGAATTTCTGGCTCAGTTATCGAGCCTGTCATCCCTGCGATAAATCTTTAAAATAGTCCTGTTGGTCTGCAAATGGACGTTTCTCAAGATAATTGCAGCAGTTGTTTATACAAAAAGCTGTTATATATTTATGTAATTTTACTGGGAGCTGGTGCTGCCATCAACAGCTTTATGTCAAATTGATGTCAAACTGTTCAACAATATTCTTTACATAAAAAGAATTTCTCGTTTCTGGTCCATGAGAGTCCAATGGCTGTTAAAGGCGCAATGAATTTATCTTGAGGTGGTTGGAAGTGATGGACCGCGAAGGGAATTCCCCTGTTTGGTTATTAGCTGTGCCGTTTAATCCTACAATGGTTAGTTTATAGACTAGTTACAGTAAAAATGTGTTTATTTATAAGCCTATATATGCTTGTGGGACAGTCTAAAATCAATCAGTTGAATTATCGATTTTTGTAGTCATCTGAAACAGGTTATCGGTTCGTAGATGAAATCCCTACGGGTTAATTTCGTACGTATGCCTACGGGTGCGTGTGCATGCGTTCTCGAGTGTGTCAGTCGTCGCGCGAGAGTATGTTATTTCAGATTAAATTTTCATTCTTAATTAAACCTGTCTAAACGTGTGGGAACGTGTGTTTAGTACGGTAATTAGTACGTGCGGGTTTTGTTTATTGTGCCATGAATGTATTCTATGTCATAGTCTGGTGTAATATCTATTTAGAACCTGTCTAAAAGACCACCTTATGGAACACCGACAATTAGTTACGATAGGCACGCGGTCTCTTAATACACGCGCCTCGTTGTAGAATTTTAATGTTGGATCCAACAGATTGTGGTTGTTTAAGAGAGCTGCACTTTCGACCACCTGTCTTACGTAACCACCACCATTCGGATCCAAAATACAGGTGTTCTCATGAAGTGGTTTGACTGGCCTATATAATTGCGTGGTGTCATCAAAGCCTGAGCGGGAATTCCGTTGCTGAATGTGTCCCTTTGAAACCTGGATTCCTAGAATCTTAATTTCAAGGTAACTATACAGGTACGCTGTTGAATATTTTGAAAGTAATTTGACTGGCCATCATAGGCAGCAACAGCTCACAGTCCAATTAGTTTCAAAATTTTCAACAGAATAATTATTACATCGTTTAGGATGTTTGGTATTTGGTCTTTTTGTGTTCAAAGGGTTACGCCGTATCGCGATATTAACTGTTACTAAACCATTGATATGTAACACGCTATAATTAACGTCGTCGCGATTTTTTTAAAAAACTCCTTGCTGTATATCATCGCTGTCTTAGTCACCGACGTCTTTCAGTCAAATTGTTTTCAAACTAATCACCCGTCGTCATATAAATCCAGCTCATTTCAGAGCCTATTCGTTAATATTTAGGATGTAGAATGTTATTGTTGTTATTTGGTTGGATAATTACTTACCTTGGCGGGAAATTTGATAATCAATAAATAAACTAATAGATTCGCACCTGCTATAAATGTATCTAATCTCGGCGATGTCGCCTTAGTTACACCTGGATCTTGAAGATGCTGCTATACCCAGTACCGGTACTAATGCACATGAATTAAGCAACTATTTCTTATGTTTGCCACAATATTTGGGGGAAAAAGTGCGAAAAAACGTAAGAAAACTAAATTTGAATAAGTTATTGTAATTTTACTGTGCAACGCGAGCCGGCTAAATCAGTATAGTGCAGAATTTGACATTTATTATTAAATTTGTTTAAATATATATGTATATAACTTCAGAACTTTTGCGGTACCATAAAAGACATGCTGTATTTCGATTTGAAAATAAAATTAGGTAAGCGTTATTTTGTGTTCATAGACCTGTAGCTGGACGTTCCCTATATCCCAGTAATTGCCGTAATCAGGGTCGTTTTCGCTGGGTGTGTGCGTGCGTGCGTGCGTGCGTGTGGGGGGTTAATTTTTATCAATACGCCTAGTTGTCGTTGTCCTCTCCGTGACAAACCTAATCTTATTTTTAATTCCGTTTTACCCGAAATACCACCACTTCTCCATTCCGAGGTACCCAACCATACAGAAATGTTATTGAATATTTCGATAAGAATTAATTAACATTCAAGATTGCCATTCCTGCTTCTGCGGTGGTCTTGACAAATGTATATTTGCAGGGCAGAAGACTATTTTTTTTTTAATTTACACTGTAATGACTGGCTCGGTTTTCGAGCCAGTCATTACAGTGTAAATTTTCAAAAAATAGTTTTCTCTTTGTCTGCAAATAGACATTTTCTATAAGAAGTTTCTGATTTTCTTGAATTAATTTTTGGATTAACGCGTTAAAACATTGGAAAGCTATTTCTGCGAGTATCGTGTGCCTGCAGATATGATGATGAATGATCGGATCAATGGATGAATCCAGTTTTAGCTATACCCCCACCATGCTTTTCTCGTGTTGTGATCGATCGAACCTGACTTTCCTGAATCTTTATTTCCAGAAAACCACACAGGTAAGCTGCTGAATATTTTGAAACTAATTTGACTGTGTGCTGTTGCTGCCTATAGTTTTCAAAATATTCAACAGAGTGTTAATTAAATAGTAAGGGCATACAATTCGTACAACTGACTGACTTTTAAAAGTTCCTGACGGGCTTAGCTACGCCATTCATTACGTAGTTGATTGTGACGTCAGCCTACATGTGACGTAATTTTAATGTATTAGCAGTCATATAATTGATTGACCGATTGGATTCATCAATTTCAATTTTCAATTTCAAGTTTTTCAGAAGTTCACGAAATATATATATATATATATATATATATATAGCGGTTACATATGTTATATACATAATTAAATCACAATGATTCTTCTCTTCATCAGCCACCCCATGGCAAGGTGTAATTTGGTATTGCAGTGTGTGTACAAGGGTTAATCGACTAATGCCAATAGTTTTATCGATCTCAGTGAGAAATAACCCTTGAAAATCGATTATGCTGCTGTCTGACAACATATATGCTTGCCGCAACAAATGGATCCGATCTGTCACTCAAATATGTGACGTCATAATCAAATACGTCACATATTAGTTGGTGTTACATTAAAAAATAACGTATAGCTCCGTCACGAAAATAGAAGTTTGTCTGGAAGTGTGCGAAATGTATATCTGAGTTTAAAATTAAAAATATTCTGTTGACCATTTTGAAACTAATTTGATAGGGATACATTACAGTAGCAGCTCAGTCAAATTGGGTTCAAACTATTCAACTTTTTAGGCCTACCTGTATAGTTGCATTGAACTCTAGAATCTTATAAATAAAGGTTTCAAAGTTTAAAATTGATTTCAACACACGTAAAAGTGCGCGGAGCTTAGCTAGAAATGGGCGGAGCTTAGCTAGAAATGGGCGGGGCTTAGCTAGAAATGGGCGGGGCATAGCTTGAAATTGGTCTCTATTAACCTTTTAACCATCGAATTTATTCAAGAAAATTTTAATTTTCTCAGAAAATGTCCATTTGCAGAAAGAAGAACTCTTTTTTTCAAATTTACCACTGGAATGACTGGCTCGGTTATCGAGCCAGTCATTCCAGTGGTAAATTTGTTAAAAAAATAATATTCTTCTTTTGGTCTGCAAATTGACATTTCTCAAAACCACTACAGATGCAGTTTTTGGCTGATATGAGTGTTAAAGGGTTAAATATCTCGCAGTCGTTGAAAGGTAAAACGAAACAACTTTGGCAACGTAGTGAAATAAATAAGTAAATAAATAAGTAGTACGCGTATTATTCCTGTCCTAAAATGTCACATTTTCATTTGGTCTATGGTCCCAAGTCATCCAGAAACTCCCACTTATTGTTTGTCTAACTAGTCACGTGCTAGTCACGAGAGACTTACGAGACCGCTCGTGATGGTTGTTCATACAGGTAAATCACAGTCTATAAATAAGCTAAGGGCGTTTCCAAAATAACAAAAACAGAAGCGTGTTAGTTAGTACAATTATGAACACGATGTAAGAAATGTTCTGTTGAATATTTTGAAAATAGTTGCATTGGAAGACATTGTTGCTTTACAGCAATGTCTTCCAATCCAATTATATTAAAAAAACATTTAACAGTACGTTTTTAACTTTTTATTTTGTTTTCAAACTTGTTAAGTTCTTTCTTAGATGTACTGCAGTCCACGGCCCCTTCGACAGTGCTTAACCCTTTAATGACTAAATTTGTTCGAAAAATTAAAATATTTACGTATTGAATGTCCATTTGCAGGCCAAGAGAAGGCTATTTTTGAAAATTGACCACTTTAATGACTGGCTCGGTTACCGAGCCAGTCATTTCAGTGGTAATATTTCAAAAATAGTCTTCTCTTGACCTGTAAATGGACATTACTCAAAACCACTACCGAGGCCGGTTATGGCCGGTTTCGTCACGAAAGGGTTAGAGTGTTTGACTTGCGAAATTGTTGTTACAAACATTAAAAGTGGTTGATTTTAACAGATTTAGGCCCTATTTGAAAATTGTGAAATTTAACAAAAAATTTGAGAAAACCTAGAAGCCCATAGGGGCATGTACTTTGTCGAAATCTTTATTCCATGCCAAAATTGAAATTTGTGGCTTAGCGAATGTCCAGTTTAAGACTGAGAGGACAATTTTTTGAAAATTTACTACTGGAATGACTGGCTCCGATATCAAGACACGCAGTCATTTCAGTTGTAGAATTTCCAAATATTCTCTTGGCCTGCAAATGGACAGACATTCATCAACACCACTACATAGCGAAGCTTAGGTCAGCTAAAATTGTAAAACATCTTAAAACGTTGACGATCTTTTAGCTTTAAAAGATCGCACGTTCATGACAATGGTTGAATGTGCTTGGTTGTCCAGCGTCTTTGAACCTGTGAAATGTTCTGTTGAATATTTTGGACTAATTTGTCTTGGGCAGCAATGGCTTGCACTTATAAGGCAGCAATGGCTTCCAATCAAGTTAAGTTAAAACTCTTATACAGTACGTTTTTGAAGTTATTTCTGAGCGATACCGGAGACAGACGCGTACATTTAGCCAGACTCTCTAACCCCTCTTGTGTCAACTTAACCTTTTAAACTTCAAAACTTCTAGTTCAAACCAACCACAATCAGCTACATAGTTAGTGGTCTTGAGACATGTCTATTTGTTGGCCAAGAGAAGAAGAGTATTTTTAAATATTTACCGCTGGAATTACTGGCTCGTGACTGGCTCGGTAACAGAGCCAGTCATTCCAGTGGTAAATTTTCAAAAATTCTGTTCTCTTGCCCTTCAAATGGACACTGGTTAAGCAAAAACCTTTCTTTAACGTTACCCTTTTGGTGGTCAATGCGGCCAAAATTCCAGTGGTAAATTTATTTAAAAAATTGTCTTAAAATTAAAATTACTTGAAAAATGTTGACCATTTAAACGTTAAATTGATATAAGTAAGAGGCGCTGTTACCACACGATGGATTAACTATCTGGAGATCGTATGGGCGCACAAAGATTGCGTACTCTCGTCCCTTGAGGAGCTTGGGTGTACTGAAGTGAACTTCAACGTGACAAACATTGATATTTCCGGAAGCTGGTGCCTGTCATGAATGCTACAACTTGCAAAAACATTGTTTTCAAAACTTAATACTTGTCATTTATCACCTGACCAGATCAACATGGCGACAAGTAGGCATAGGGCTTGCCCATGGCGTTGTAGATATATAGGCTTCGCCATTTGTCCAAAATATCTTGATATCACGATATATCGCCATTTGTAGCCTAATCAGTAGAGGTGGTGATCAAACATTGAAGAATGATACAGGTGTAATCGTATTTTGGAGTTGTGTAAGGGCCAGGAAATGACATTTCAACAGCGGTCCTATACCTATATTTCAAATACTATAATGTAAGGCAATGGGCGTTTTCCATTTTTTTACTATGCCGCGCCCACCTCTAGCTAAACTCCACCCACACTTCGCCGTGTTTGGATTGATCGATCCCCGAATGCCCTAACTATCAATTTCCTAAAACCTCTACAGGTAAGCTGTTGAATATTTTGTAACTAATTTGACTGGGTAGGCAGCAACAGCGCCCAGTCAAATTAGTTTCAAAATATTCAACATAATATTTATTAAATAGTAAAGCCATACAATTCGTACAACGTGTCAGACTATAACGCATAGCCCGTCTTCAAATATGCGTTCCTGACGTACCTATCTACATAATTCATGACGTCATAATGATATTCAGCTCGTCACGTAGTTGATTATGACGTCATATGAGGGGCGGATAAAGTGGAAATGTCTATTGATTGTATATGTCTCATAATAACGATAACGGCATCATTGTAGATATAGCAACACTATATTGATACAGGCTGAATACCTGAGAATTAATGGATGAATCCGATCTGTCAGTGACATATATGACGTCATAATCAAGTACGTCGCGTGTAGGCTTGCATCATGATCATAATTGACATAAATACCCTGTCATGAACCCGGAATAGTCCATTAGTTGTACGAACTGTGGCAACAACAGCCCCAGTCAAATTAGCTTTAAAATATTCAACAGGTTAGCATGAAATCGGGATTGTGGGAATTCAGAAATTAAAGTATATAAATCGATCCCAACACTGCTTACTGAATGTCCAACAGAAAACTATTTTGAAAATTTACCACGTGAATGAATGGCTCGGTTACCGATCCAGTCATTCAAGTGGTACATTTTCAAAAATAGTTTTCTCTTGGCCTGCAAATGGACATTCCTTAAGGCCGACCACTGCAGAGTCCGGTTTTGGCTGGCTTCTTCGTGAAATAGTTAACTATGTAGTTGTCACAAGACACGGTCGATATATAAGCGTCTTCTCTAATGATGCTCGTATGAGATGTGTATTTTTAAGGAGAGTCCACTCCCCTAGTGTAAAGTTTTCCAAAGTAAACATCTACTTGCAAAGGACCGTTCCAAGTTTATCCCTCGATCATCTCACTTCATATGACGTCATAATTAACTAAGTGACGTGTATGCTGACGTCATAATCATGACGTGAGAGATTCCAAATAGTCCGTCTTTAACGCTTAATAGTCCGACACGTTGTACGAGTTGTATGTGTTTGCTATTTAAGAAACATGCTGTTGAATATTTTGAAACTAATTTGACTGGGCGTTGTTGCTGTCATATGCAGTCATATATGTTTCCAAATATTTAACAGCTTACCTGTATAGTTTTCTGGAAATTGATAGTCAGAGATCGATCGATCCCAACACGAGCGAGGAGTGGGTGGAGCTTAGACAGAGATGGGCGGGGCATAGTTAAAACCAGAAAGGTCCATTATAGCGAAGATCTAAAGGCCTACATCGCAATCTTAGACAAACATTCCAGAGAATTCCCAGTCTTGCGCCACCTCCGACATTTCAGTTGACCGTAACCTTTGATCTTTTGACCTCAAAATCAATACACCGCTTCCGTGCCCGCAATATCGATCAGTGGAACTTGGGTTATCATCCTGCACATCTTTTTATCTTTTCGATGACCTTAGACCCAAAGTCGATGTACTTCTTCGCGACGCCAAGCCAAACCTCCCACCCAAGTTTGGTAACGGTCCATTCGATAGAACCAGAGTTATCGGGCTGAACTGCATACAGGCAGGCAGGTAGGCAGGCAGGCAGGCAGGATCGTGACACTTCTTGACCTATAGAACACGGAAAATATGAAAATCCACTACCTCGAAACGAACGAGTATGCACAATATGTGCTCAGAACGTCCTAGGTGACGAATTTCACTATCTGTTTGAATGACCAGCCCTTGATAGTGAAAGAAAAGAATATATCGATAAATATTATAGACTACGCTCAAATACCCTAAAAATGAACCAACTTGTCAATGTTCGGAACAGATAAAAATTAATATCACTCTGCAAATTTGTAGATGTCATTTTTAAACGTGTGAACTGAAAACTAAATTATATACGTTCTCACCCTCTGCCCCCCCCCCCCCCCCCTTCCCCACCCACCCCACTTCCCTCTCAACAAAATCGACAACAACTGCCAACCATTCGTGGGTGAAATCGGCTAGCGGAAGCGAGATCTTTCTCTCTCTTGCGTCAACTCAACCCTATAATGGTCATGTGTCTGAGAAAACGGTATCTGCAATGGTCTTACGGGACGAGGATTTGCATGCATGGAGGGGGCTATTTTTGGAAGCTTATAAACTGGAATGACCGGTAAGGTAACTGAACCGGTCATTCCAGTGGAGGACTTTCGGAAGTGGTCTCCTCTTTGCGTGTAACTGTACACAGGCTCAGCACAAATTCCCAAATTCTTGATAATAATGATGATAATGACGATGATGATGATGATAGTCTTATGTAGGCCTAACCGCCATTTAGACAAGTAAAATATCGTACTTCAGTTTCCCCTTGTGTCACATTGTGGCCTGTGTGTAAATAAAGAAATTAAATTGGGATCACGACACTGATTACTTATGAGCCCTGTCACGTGCATTGTGTTGTGATCACGACACTGATTACTTATGAGCCCTGTCACGTGCATTGTGTTGGGATCACGACACTGATTACTTATGAGCCCTGTCACGTGCATTGTGTTGGGATCACGACACTGATTACTTATGAGCCCTGTCACGTGCATTGTGTTGGGATCACGACACTGATTACTTATGAGCCCTGTCACGTGCATTGTGTTGGGATGACGACACTGATTACTTATGAGCCCTGTCACGTGCATTGTGTTGGGATGACGACACTGATTACTTATGAGCCCTGTCACGTGCATTGTGTTGTGATCACGACACAGATTACTTATGAGCCCTGTCACGTGCATTGTGTTGGGATGACGACACTGATTACTTATGAGCCCTGTCACGTGCAGTGTGTTGGGATCACGACATTGATTACTTATGAGCCCTGTCACGTGCATTGTGTTGGGATCACGACACTGATTACTTATGAGCCCTGTCACGTGCATTGTGTTGTGATCACGACACTGATTACTTATGTGCCCTGTCACGTGCATTGTGTTGGGATCACGACACTGATTACTTATGAGCCCTGTCACGTGCATTGTGTTGTGATCACGACACTGATTACTTATGTGCCCTGTCACGTGCATTGTGTTGGGATCACGACACTGATTACTTATGAGCCCTGTCACGTGCATTGTGTTGGGATCACGACACTGATTACTTATGTGCCCTGTCACGTGCATTGTGTTGGGATGACGACACTGATTACTTATGAGCCCTGTCACGTGCATTGTGTTGGGATCACGACACTGATTACTTATGAGCCCTGTCACGTGCATTGTGTTGGGATCACGACACTGATTACTTATGAGCCCTGTCACGTGCATTGTGTTGGGATCACGACACTGATTACTTATGTGCCCTGTCACGTGCATTGTGTTGGGATCACGCGGTGGTTTTTTTTTACCTTTTAGAGCCTTACCTTTAATCAATATGATCATCGTTGCCCTGGATACCAAAGAGAGGGATGCTGTCTAGTACTTATTCTTGGAATGTTTCTTTTATGTTCGTGTTTTCAGACAGCCTAGGAGACTAGAAGCAATTATTGATCATAATATATACATGTTATTATGGATGCTTTGATTACTGATTCGAGATTAATCGCGTGCGTGTTTTGTGCGTGTATATGCGTGTCGTAAGTGTGCGTGCCCATTTGCGTATACACGCATATTGTGTATTTATCCTTCTCTCCTGTTACTATATGGGAGGCGGCGGCTTGCTTAGTGGTCACCACTCAGGACTACGTAACCGGAGAACCCGGTTAGAACTAAGCTGAGCACTATCTAGCCATCGTTGGAAACATGGGCAATCTCTTTGGCACCCCCCCCCCCCCCCCCACCACCACCCCTCTCCATCCCTCCATCATCCATCATCCTCGCTCGCTCCCTCCCCCCTCCCCTCCCTCCCGCTCGCTCTCTCCCTCCCTCCCTCCACCCCCCCCCTCCCCTCCCTCTGAAGGCTTTCTTAGTCATTCACCATCAGAGAAACCGTATGTGCCACTTTCACTAAATGTATTGCAGGTACCCCAGCATAGCAATATGTTTTGCGAGGATATGTGATCACAAGACCCAGACACATAGGCATAAGAACGGGGGTGGTTTTCTCGAAATTAATCGTCAGTGAGTTCAGCTATCGATCGATCGACCCCAACACGAGCGAGCTGTGGGTGGAGCTTAGGTAGAGATGGGTGGGGCAAAGCTAAAACTGGAACGGTGCATTGACACTTGTTAACATGCTGCGAACAAGTCGTCTTACTCATACTTCGTACTTGCCACAGTAGATTGAATGAATGTGATGCTGCTGATCATGCTGGTTGCGATGACTGCGGCGAAGGCGATGATTTTGACTACGACAATGATAATGATTTCTTCAACCCTCTCCAGTAGCGGTGTGGACCTTAACAGCTGATCTAGCTTAATTTTGGACTACCATTTGGCACCCTTCATTGCCGCATCCACCAACAAGACCAGGTCAGAAGAATATATCCTTAAATAAGGATACAAAAGGTAGCTTGCGCTGCCATTAGAAATTGGTGTCTTTCCCGGCTGAGCTCAACCGTTCGGGGGCCCTGTCTACCACTGTGCCTTGTCCGCTGCGAGAGTCCTAAGGTCCTTTAGTTTCTTTCTTGTCTTTAGTGATCCTGGAGTACGTTCTTTGATGTCTGATCGCAAAGCACGTAACAAGTAGATGGTGTGTCGTCCTTTGCGTGCCTGCCACCTGGTGGCACATACCACTGCAAATTCTAGGGCTTTTGAGCAGGTGTATTTTCGGCAATTCTGGCACCGGATAGATCGAGTCTATTCTAATGTCTATCAAGTTGGATGATACGGTGGTTAAGATATGATATCAAAAGCAACACGAGCCACAGTGGTTCATTTAATGTTCCACTGCTGAGATAGACTGGGCCCGAGCTCCAACGTGTAGTCTGTGTAGCAGTATAGATACTTGATAACGAAACAAGATGGCCGATCATTACGTTAGAGACGTATTCTCGACACGAAGTCACACCTCTATTTTTAGATTTGAACACAGACCTTTGAATTTTCGTCCGCCCATCCCACTACCACATACTTCCGCCAGTGAGCACCATTGTCAGAAGTTGATTGGTTGATTTGTAGGCAGAATCCAGTGACGTCACCTCTCCCTTATGGATTACTCTTCTTGTTTCTGCAAATCCCTCCAGTCGTAGGAACACAACCGCCACCCTAAATTTGTAGCGGTTGAGCTCCTACTACATGAAGAATTTACATAAACGGCAAGAAGAAGAGTAATCGATAAGGAAGAGCCATATAATGTGTAAAGTGGTCGTTCACACATTTCAACCAACACTCAAATAACAGGATCTAAATTTTAAACCAGACATACAGAGATGTTGATGAATATTTTGGATCTAATTTTATTTTTGGCTCGGCAACAATTACTAGACAAATTGATGTCAACAGTCAAAGTACTCAACATATGATATTTCTTATATTCTAAAAAGTAATAAACTAGATTGCTCGGTCGATGACGCGTCATCGCAAATCCCCACGTTCACTGCTTTGACCAATTCACCTTTCCATTTTTAGCTATGCCCTGCCCATCACTAGTTAAGCTCCACCCACACCTCGCCGTGTTGGGATTGATCGATCCCAAAATGCCCTAGCTATCAATTTCCTCAAAACTATACAGGGAAGCTGTTGAATATTTTGTAAATTAGTTTCAAAATATTCAACAGAATATGTATTAAGTAGTAAAAGCAAACAATTTGTACAACGACGCATAGACCGTCTTCAAATGTGCGTTCGTGACGTACTTATCGACGTCATTCATGACGTCATTCATTATGATATCATTATACACATCGCGCAGTTCGTTATGACGTCATATGATGGGTGGGTACTCTGGAAAGGCGAATTGAACGCCTGAGGCGGAGCCAAACGTAAATGTCCTCGTCCACGCTTTAATCTTATGGTAGCTCGCGTACGAAATTTGGTTACATTTCGTCCAACGATTTCGGAGGAGCTGCGTTCTAATCAATTTGACCGCTTAACCTAACTCCTCGCGAGTGTGTCGTGGGAGGGGTGTGTGGTGGGCTATGGCATGCAGAACACAATTTAACTAGCCCCTTGCACTCTCTCCAACGCTTTTAAAGGAATTGCGTTGCAATCAATTTCTGCACGCGGGCAACAACAACAACACCCGTCGGTGTTCTGTTCTACTTTTCAACCCACTCTTGGAGCCAGTATATAATAATTATGGTAGTCAAATCTTCGCTAGATGTAGGTTCCAGCACTATATATGGATCGGTGCGAGAATGAACAGGCGGGCTCGCGCCTAACCTTTCTTTCGTATCCATACCGAGCGCAGAACCGCAGAGACGTTTTTACAATAGTACGTTCGATTTTCTGCCTTACTCAAAGGCTCAGATCTTCGTCCATAACGCCGTGCGCACGATGTACTACACTAAAACCTCTCTATACGGGACACCTCATGGTCCTGTATATAGTAGTCTCTAAACACAGGGGATCGATTAGTACACCACCTCTGCTGTGATATAACTTTTGGGGGATAAAATAGTGTGGTTCTTTAAGACGGACGGGTGGTCTTGCGACCACCCGTCTTAAAAACCACAATATTTTGTAAAGCAGATGCCCCGTGTAGGCAAGTTACCATGTATTGTCTTTTAGACAAGCGTAGATCATATCTAATCCATCTGTTAGTGCCGTGTCTGTCGCTGCATCAGTTCAATGTTCTGTGTGCGGATGATATTGATACCACTGCCAGCCCACTAATCCTACTATCAGAGCATATAGGCCGAGATATCGAAAGCTCAGGTGTTTCTACATTGTTTCTAGACTCTAGCATTGTATTAAATACATTCCGTAATTAATTGCTTGAAAAGATTATTGTTATTGTTACTTCTACATGACATTTGGTTGTGTTGTAACACGTAAAAGTGAATTAATAAAAATGCAATCGACCTAAGCCTATATGATAGCATTGATAGGTAGGCCTATATATATATATATATATATATATATGGAACGTGTTGTAGACCTGTTACTGCCATGCATACTTCCTCGTCAAGGCTGCATTGGATTGCCATATCGCTGACTCTAATTAACCGTATTCATCATCGGCTTGTTAGTGACAATTAGGCCAAGTGAATCTGGCATCACAAGTGCAGACAGAAGAATGTGCCATCTTCTTTCACCTATCTTAAGTTTGCTGTTGAATGTACCAGGGCAATGGACGTGGAACGTTTATTGTAATATATGCATATATGAAATCGGGCTGACACTATATATGACGTTTCTCGATTCCTGTTACAGGAGGCTTCGAATGCTATGATCTATGGTCAGTGACCACAAGGATATATTTATAGACGCTCTAGCAAAGTTTGCCATAGAGTTAAAATGGCGCTTCCTGACAATCCCAGTTACAAGGAGATTGCGAAGCGTAGGTAAAATGCATGTAACTTCGTGTTTTCGAAGAAGTATTTCATGTGGGCGCTATGACAATGCAGAACTTTATTATTATGTGGACATTATATTGAATGAATCCCGGTGTATCTAATTGCTGCTTATAAAGAACATACGTGTTTATTATACACGAGAAGGAAGACCTAGTTCAACGTAAGAAAAAGTAAGCACGCGCGATGTATTCCGTGCTCCACCTGTTGCTTTTGGATTGGGAGTTGGACTCCATACTGGGCGTCAGAGAAGATGGCGATGACGGAGACGGGGGTAATCGCTTTAACTCTGTAGAAGACGATGATGAGGAGAATGAATCCGGCGATGGTATGAACTCGTATATGCAGAGATCCCGTGCGAGAATGCACCAGTTCAACGCGTACACAGACTGTAACAATGCTATAGGTATAGGTAACATGAACAACTACGTGAATAGTATTACCTGTACGAATATGAACACTACGCCAAAGACGGTCGCAACGCGCAAAGCTGCGAAGAACCGTATGGTGGAATCTATAGAACTCGACACTTTCAAACCCAGGTCCCGTGCTGCTGGTACCTCAGGTGAGATTGGGGAGACGTTCAGACTGTCAAATTGTAATTAATTGTAGCGGACTGTTTGCCAGTCGAACGCTCGGCCATTCTCCAAAAATTGCCTATTCCACTCCTAAATAGTCAACTATAGTTAATTCTATGGGGTGGGGTGGGGTGGGGTTGTGGTTGGGGGAGGGAGGGGTGTGGGGGAGGAGGAGAGAAAGAGATATAGTGAGAGAAAGAGCGAGAAAGAACAAGAAAGACAGAAGGAGAGATTGAGAAAGGGAGAGAAAGCGAGATTAGAATGTGGAGATGTTTGGAAGAACTCGCAGTGGGGTCACGCATGCCTTTCTCTGTTTATATCGTTACATGCTAACATATATTGTGATAAATTCGGCATAGCCGATTTGATATTAGATGGGAGGTTGTCTAAAACCGGTGGGGGTGGGGGTGACTGGAAGGGCTGTGGCCTCTCACCAGATGATGATTGGGGTCACGGATTGCGTATGGGGATAACAAAACGGGCATGTGGAAAACCGGCTTTATTCGCAGTTTCACCCTTTTGAAGTTCCCTGTCTTTCCAGTTAATCCGGGTGGAATTTCGAGAACGGCTGAGTTTAAAACGTCCTGGTTTCGGTCGCTACCCTCTAATGTCGTTCAGACTTTCAGTTTCCACTTCCTGGTAACTGTAACGCATTTGTATAGGTTTCAGTTTCAGTTTTCTTTATTTCACTCAGTCCGTTATTAAACGGAATATGAGGGTACATAAATCAATAAACATGTGGCGGTAGAGATCTGTATACATGAGAGTAATGCAATTATTATTATTATTATTATTATTATTATTATTATTATTATTATTATTATTATTATTATTATGATGATGTTGATGCCGCCGCTTAAGGAGTAGCAGTAGCAGCAGCAGTAGCAGTAGCAATAGCAATAGCAGGGGGGGGGGGAGCAGCAGCAGTAGCAGTTGTTGTTGTTGTTGTTGTTTTTGTTGTTGTCGTTGATAACAAATTTATTGTTGTTGTTGTTCTTGTTGATGTTGTTGTTGATGTTGTTCTGTTGCTTTTTGTTTTGAAAATCGTAAGTATTTACACACCCTGCTTAGTATCGGTAGGGCTCCGCGTAATTGACTACTCTAATGTCGTTCAGACTCTCAGTTTCCACTTCCTGGTAACTGTAACGCATTTGTATAGGTAGGGCTCCGCGTAATTGACTAGACAATTCGATTCAGTTAAAGTATGTTTGATGGCTGGTTAGTGATTATAGTTCTATTAAAAATAACTGATAGAGTGTGATTATGATTTTATACGTTAATACCAAAACGTTAAAAAACGTTATACGTTAATAGCAGATTATCAGAGAGCAGAGATGTGAATTTAATATTTTTAGTTACAATACAAAACAACCTGTATAAAACGACCACCTGGTGGTGCATCAATGAATGATCACTAAAGACAGGGGAGGGGGGGGGGTGATTTAAGCCTTTAATCCTCGAATGTGTTCGAATTTCAATCTTTCTCATAGAAAATGTCACATTGCAAACCAAGAGATTATTTTTTAAACTGTCATCTTAGTCTGCAAATGGACATTTTCTCAATATCATTGCAGAAACCGCATTTTTGCTTGTCGTTAAATATGTGCCTGGAATATAACGGGTGCGATTGTAACCTCCGGTTTGTAAAGTACACATAGCCAGATCTGTCCCAAATAGGGCAGTTGACTCGATAGAGCAGTTGACCAGATAGAGCAGTTGACCAGATAGGGCAGTTGACCAGATAGGGCGGTTATCCATTTCAAATAGGGCAGTTGACTCGATAGAGCGGTTGACCAGATAGGGCAGTTGACCAGTTAGGGCAGTTGACCAGATAGAGCAGTTGACCAGATAGGGCAGTTGACCAGATAGGGCAGTTATCCATTTCAAATAGGGCAGATGTGTTGTCCAGTTTCAGTTTCCTAATAACACAGGCTATTTAACCCTTACCACTCTGATGTCAGAATTTTAAATTTTCAAATTAAATTAAGAAATGAACTGCTCTACATTTTTCAACAAATTTGGTGGAAGATGTTTCTGTCGAAGACAGCAATATTGACCCCACAGTGGTCAGGGTTAATAAACCTGCACTTTATATATTGATATATAATGTACATAGCGTATAATGGATAGGGCAGTTGTCCTGTTTAAATAGGGCAGTTGTTTTGTCCAGGTACAGCATTTGTCCTGTTGAAATAGGGCAATTGTCCTGTTCAAATAGGGCAGTTGTTTTGTCCAGGTAAGGCAGGGTGGCAACGGCTTCCTGAAAAAAATAATTCATCATATTTTATAAACACTGTGTTTGAAAGTAATGGCTATCATAAGAAGCAACAATGTTTCAGTGAAATTATTTTCAAAATGTTAAGCAGGATTTCAAGATAAGTAGAATATACCTTGCAGCAACAGGAGATCAATGCTTGTTGGTATTATTGAGTGTAGATTAAATCTTATTTATGAGTGAAATAAAAAAAATAAAAAAATTTAACAATTAAAAAAAAATGTAATTAAATGATTACACTAAAATGTTTCTTTTCTGTTTCAGATAACGAGAGTTTCTGTTTTATTATGGATGACGATAGCGATGATGCCTTCGGGTTAACTGCATTCCAATCGAAAACCATTGGGGGCAGGGCTGACAGTCTTACACCACAGTTTACTTCCTTAGTTGTTTCGGAAGATGTGACCCCAGTTTCAGTGCATTACCTTCAGTCAGCTCTAATTGACTTGAAACGACGTTTAAATTTGAAGGAAGGGAAAAACCAAGTACTGGAGCAACAGATCCGTGAACTACAGGAGCAGCTTAACTATGCTATGGCAAGATTGTCAGAAACTGGCAACGGAAGTGGTTATAATGGTTCATTTCAAAATGAGGCTGCAGTTGCTCAAGGGGCGGCGGCACAAGAGGCGGTCGTACCAGAGAGTAAAGAGTATGTCACACGTCTGTCACAAAGTCTGGACTTTCAAAAAGGCCGTAACAGGACATTAGAGGCTGAGATTGTCGCCTTGCACAAGCACAATGAAGAGCTAACGCTGAAATTGAAACATAGCTCATTAGATTTGAAAAGAGTAAAATTAGAATGTGACAATTATAAAGAAAATGATAAGACTGTTGTAGACTTACAGAGCAAAATTTCGTCACTGACATCACAGTTAAAAGTTAAGAATAAGGAATTGGAGGAGAAGACGAGACTACTAGAGAATACTACTCCGTGTTCAGTTGCGGTATCAAAGTCCCAGGATGTTCAGAATCGAGGTTTATCACTGCATATAGTTCCTGGCGGGTCGTTACCAATGGGAGATGTGACTTTATCCAGTAATGGTCATGCTCAAAACATAGGTACATATCAGCAGTACACAATACTTGTCATAATCCTTGAACAACTTAATGGTCAAATTTGGTCAAGAAAACTGAAATTTTCTTATTGAAAATGTCCATTTGCAGGCCAAGAGAGGACTATTTATGAAAGTTTACAACTGGAATGACTGGCTCGGTTATCGAGACAGTCATTCCAGTGGTAAATATTTTAAAATAGTCTGCTCTTGACCTGTAAATGACCTGTAAATGGACATTCCTCAAGACTACTACTGAAGCCATTTTGGCCGGTTTGTTAAAGGCTTAATGGTACAAATAATCAAAATAATTGCTTTATTGAGTGCATATGTTCATTTATAAGACAAGACCAGGCCATTTTTGAAAACTTAACATTGTAATCACTGGCTCTATTATCGAGTCAGCCATTGCAGCGGTAAATTTACAAAACAGTCTTATTATCCTACAAATGAACATTTCTCAGAAGCAGGGTTTGGCCAGTAAAGGATCAAAATACACTCAAGCCTAGATTAACCTTTAATCCTCAGATTTGTTCAAGAAAACCTCTTAGAAAGTGTCCATTTACAGACCATGAGAAAACTATTTTTGAAAGTTCCCACTGGAATGACTAGCTCAGTTATCGAGCCAGTCATTTCATTAGTAAATTTACAAAAGAAGTCTTCTTGTCCTGTAAATGGACATTTCGATACCCAAGCCAGTCATTCTATTGATAAATTATCAATATCAATATATCTATATAGGAAATTAGCCGTTGAATATTTTGAAACTATTTTGATTGCGGCTATTGCTGCCATAGCAACAGCTCCCAGTCAAAGTAGTTTCAAAATATTTAACAGCACATTTTAAAATTGTAAATGAGTTTTCAAGTTCAAAGCGTTAAGTGAATTGACAGTTTGTATCAAATTTGTCAAAAAACTTCACTCAAATCTCTTACTCTTTTGTACCAAAGGACCCAAACACCAAACATCCGTCACGATTTAATAAATAATCTTAAGTATTTTGAAACTAATTTGACAGGAGGATGTTGATGCGTATGGAAGCAACACGTTCCTGTCAAATTATTTTCAAAATATTCAACAGCGTACACTGAATGACCAATTATGGGATATCAGGTTTTAAAGACTTATATCAGCCAAAAATGGGTTCTGCAGTGGTCTTGAGAAATACCCATTTGCACACCAAGAGAAGACTATTTTTTAAAACTTACCACTGGAATGATTGTCTCGGTTATCGAGCCAGTCATTCCAGTGCTAAACTTTCAAAAATAGTCTTGGTCTGAAAATGGACATTTTGTATGAGAAAATTGAAATTTTCTTTAACAAAGTTGAGGGTTAAAGTGTTTAATATTTATCTCTAATGTATATTTTAATGTGTTCCTGGTCATTTACAGGTCAGGTCAACTCGGCAGAACAACAAAAGATTGACGACGAAGTGGAAAAATGCTGTGAAAATTTCCGACATCTTCAAGAGGAAGTGGATAAACAAAGTGTTATTGCTCGATATATAGATGCATGTTGTAACAACATATCAGGTATGATCAGGTTACCCCTATGAGCATGTATGAGCACACATATGTGCATACACACGCATGTATGCATGACACAGCACACACACACAGCTAATTATAAATTCTGTTTATCACATATCATGTATTGTAAATGCCATCGCTTCCAAAGAGCTATTAAATGCGCAAATTCTATAAGACAAACCACTGTCTGGCGTTCAATAGGGAAAATGTTTTGCTAAATCTGCAAACTATTGACAATCCGGTGTTTTCAGATTAATTACGTTTTTTACAGCAGAGCGCTGTGGAACATTTTCCCTTTTGAGTATTAGGCTGGTGTATATTCAACAACTTGTTTTATTGTCTTGAAATTGAGATATGGGGAATTCATCAATGAAAGGGTTAATTAGACAATTCACTTTTCCAGTTTGCCCATCCATCATCTGACGTCATAATCAACTAAGTGATGTGTAGGATGACATTTAATAAACATTCTCTTGAATATTTTAAGACTAATTTGACTGGGTGCTGTTGCTGCCATAGGCAGCCAAAATATTTAACGGCTTACCTGTATAGTTTTCTGGAAATTGATAGTCAGGGATCGATCGATCCAACACAAGCGAGGTGTGGGTGGAGTTTAGCTAGAGATGGGCGTGTCATAGCTAAAACTGGAAAGGTGCAGGCTTCTGGATATACAGTGCAGGTCAGAAATAACATAGAGTTCTCACGTCCCATCATATAGAGACACTTTGCACGAGATATGCGATGCTTGATTTGTGTTCGATTTATCCAGCATGCAGTGCATACCCAGACTGCAATGCTCTGACTTCATATTCATAGTGACTATTGGAAGTAATATGCATTAGATCTATTGTCTGTAGAGGCCAGGATACTTCAAACAAAAATACAGCAGATGGTCATTTGTCAGCCAGAGCTGAATACTCAGGGCCGTATGGTGGGATTACCCCCCCCCCCCCCACCCCGGTTTATTTCTGAAAGTAAAATGGTGCATCTTCCCGCAATCTAGGCATAGCAATCAACAAAATATATGATATCAACATAGTCATATCTGACTCATATTTATATAAAATATAGGTAAATTCAACACACAGATATTTTAAAAAAGATTGACCAATTTTAGGGGGTTCATTTGAACACCCCCCAACCCCGATCAATTTTCCTGTAAGTTGTTACTGACTAAGGTACCACCAACAAATTGTTATCCATAAACTCAGCTGGCGGTCGATATTACTACCTACATAGTGTGAGTCTATATATGCCTAGATACGCTTTCCCTGCATGAACAAACTATTTAGCAAACGTAGCGTGTGTACATTTCTGTTTGATCAATGCAATATCTAACGAATGCGCAATATGCCAATGAAACAAACATGCGATCTTTGCAAAATGCTAATCATTCGTTCTTGGCAAGAAACCGTGTATAGACAGAATTATGCTGCCCACTCTACCTAGATAGTAAGATACTGACAGCCATCTGATTGCGTGGCTAGCAATTTGGAAAATGATGTTGATGCCTTAGTAATCAAAACCTTAAAGTCAAATTGCTCTTTGAATCCGTAGCGAGTGTCAACTGTAAATTAAGATGATTATTTTAGCATATACCGACCGAAGACTGTGCAGGACTAATCTTAATTCAAATTTTTATATAATATGATTATTTTAGAATTTTCATTCAAATTTGTATCAAATCTGTAGCAAGTAGTAATCGTATTACCCAGTACATGGATCGACTAATTATTTTGACAATAATTTGAGTGAATGCTGTTATTGTCATTGATAGCAACAAATTAAACACACTTTTTTGTCACAGTATATAACAGCTTTCTCGTATATTCTCCTAGAATTTGACACACTTACGCTGAGCATCATTGAATTACTGGCTGTCGAATGCACTGCCATTAATACGATTACTGAGCCAGTCATTCTGCTGATAAATTTTCAAACAGTCTGTCTGCAAATAGACATTTTATCTAAGAAAAATGTGATGTTTAGGCTTGTAGATCTCTCAGCGTGTATCTTTAATATTTTTAGATGATGACAACGTGAGCATTAGCAGTGTGTCCAGTGCAGATGAAGCCAGCTCCGCCCTGAGCTCTGATTTCTTCTTTACTGCACAGCGGACAGAGTCTTCCAATGTACCGGAATTGGAACACGCTAAACCCATTGATTATCATACAAACCAGATTCTACAGACAAACAAAGGCATGGATGAAATTACATACGGTGTTAATAAATTAAATGTAGATGGTGAAAGACCGGTGCCAATACATCACTTAGCTGTGAGGGGTCACCAAGTGTTACGGGGTGGTGGTAATGAAACATTTTCTCAGGGGTCATCTCCGAATATTGTTGATTTATATGGTAGAGTTGAAGCAAATCTTCATCCTGTGGAACACTTTCCTGCAATACAACATCCGGGTACTACAAAAAAGACAGTTGAACGTACTCGGTCATCACAGGTAGACAATAGGTCTAGTCCGGTTAGAAGGTCACCTAGACAGCGAAATGTTTCAGATGTTTCACAGGTTGGTGGACAGAATCACATACCTGTGCCTGCTCCAAGGAGAAATATTGAACAAATTCCAACAACATCGACTAATGTGATGTCGCAATCTGCTGTAAACCAACCAATATATGTAAATCAACATGCACATCAACAGCCAGCCAGGTTAATCCAAACTGTACATATGTTAGATAATCGTATTGGTGAAGTCGACGATGCAAGATACCAGGCTCTTAGAACTCAAGTGCCTCAGTCAGCACGAGGCACTGACAATATTTCAATATTAAGGAGGACACCCCTTGCAACCTCACCTCCACCAATACCGAAGCGTCAGCCAGCACAATGTTTAATCGGGCCACCACCTAGACCAACAGAGCCGCCACAGCAACACATTATCATGTCACAGCAGGCGGGGAGGCCATCAGTCTTATCAGCCTCTCCGTCAGCACTACCAACCTCTCTGTCAGTGTTATCCGCACAAAGACAAGACATGCTAGCTCCCCAGGTTTGCCCGATATGTAAGCAGGATTTCACGCTACTAAGCATGGGAGATTTTCAAACACATGTATTTGACTGCTATGACAATGAAGATGCGGATGGTCATCAACCGAGTACGTTATTAGCGATACCTATTCCGGAAACAGAAGATCAGCGAAAGGTGTGTCCGATGTGTAATAACCTACTTCCCGCGAAAATGTCGCAGGATGAATTTGAACGTCATGTGAATGGGCATTTTGAACCTGATTTCGAGATGGTGAACATGCCATCTTAAGAATTATATAGCTTTACGATTCATTCTTAAAACTTTAACAGTCAAATTTAGTCAAGAAAATTTCAATTTCCTCATAGAAAATGTTCATTTGCAGACCAAGAGAAGATTATTTTTGAAAATTTACCACTGGAATGACTGGCTAAATTTTCAAAAATAGTTTTCTTTTGGTCTGCAAATGGACATTTCTCAAGACCACTGCAGAAGGCGTTTTGGCTGATATGAGTGTTAAAAGGTGTCATAAACAGCACCAACTTTCAGGATTTTAAAGGAAAGGACCAGGAAACTAACAAATGCTATTGTATGATAGATTTAGATAATAAGCAACCAAGAGCCACCAGTATAAAACAAAAATAAATCAGAATAATTTGAAAAAAGCAAATAAATACCATTTATGTCAATTTGGAGGGAGCCAATTAGTGACACAGCTTGGTGCTGCGCGCGCTGGTGTATGCCCAGCGAATAAATAATACCTGCTACAGGTGGTCATATAATCTCTGTTATATTCGCGTTAAGCTGATTAGCCACTACTTCCTACAGGTAAAATACTGTCTAATCTTAAAACAATTTGACTGAAAGCCCTGTTTCCAGAGACAGGCTCTACTTTCAATTACCTGTACACGAATTTCAAAATATTCAGTAGCCATCGTGTTGCGACCTTGGAAACCAGCAGTGTTCTTTTTAATCATTTTGACAGAAACTAGTTTCCACCAGAAAAGGTGACTTTCAAATATGTTTTCAAAATAATTAATAGTGAATTAACAGTAGCGAGTTAATTGCTCTACATCGGCGCCTATAGAGAATACTATTCATACCGCTTACGATACTATATTCATGCGTGTTTTTGTTATATTCGAGTACGCGGTATACCTACACACGCATTTGACAGACAGCAGAGTACGAAGCACCAGCTACATCACCAATTGGTTCCAAGTTAAGCACACCTAGATTTAGTAAATGTTTTTTCGCAAATAATCCTGGTACATTTCCATTTTTACTGGTGGTAGTTTATTTAATATTGTATGAAATTACCAATAAACATCATTTGTTATTTCCCTTTTCCCTTCCTTTAAGTCATTTTTCTCGATGTTTTCCTTCTGAATATTAAATTAACATGACTCATCATCATCATCATCATCATCAGCCATGTCTGGTGGGAAATCAGTTTTAAAGCTTCAGCAGTGTGCGTGAGAAATGTCCATTTGCAGACCAAGAGAAGCGTATTTTTGAAAATTTACTACTTGAATGACTGGCTCGATAACCGAGCCAGTCATTCCAGTGGTAAATTTTCAAAAATACTCTTCTCTTGGTCTGCAAACGGACATTTTCTAGGAGAAAATTGAAATTTTTGGAGCAAATTTGAGGGGTAATGGGTTAAAGCCTTTAATTGATTAAGCTAGCAAAAATGCCATCTGCAGTGGTTTTGGAAAAAATCTATTTGCAGGTCATGTGAACCTTATTTTACAAATTTGCCTTTGGAATGACTGGGTTGATGCCTAGCCAGTCAATTCAGTGGTAAATTTTTTTAAACTCTTCGCCTGTAATTGGACATTCACTAAGCTCATATTTAAATTTTCTTGACAAGTCTTAACCATGAAGAATAACATCCACTGATTACAAAAGACCTGCGTTTGTTAGTTGTACAGTGTTGACGTTTGACCTACGCGTAACATAACGGACATACCAGATATCTGATTAGCAACCCCTCATATATTAACCATTTAACAACCAAGCCGGCCAAACGGTTTAACACTGGCTTCTGCAGCGGTCTTGAGAAAATATCCATTTATAGGTCAAGAGAAGACTATTTTTGAAAATCTTCCACTGGAATGACTGGCTCAATAACCGAGCGAGTCATTCCAGTGATAAATTTTCAAGAATAATCTTTCGCTTGGTCTGCATATTAGACATTTTCAAAAAGGAAATTAAAATTTTATTGAACAAATTTGATTGTTAAAGTCCTTCATATGGTAAGATACTAATTAATTAACACTTTAATGGTCAAGATTGATCAAGAAAATTTAGATTTTGCCTGTGTGAATATTCACTTACATGCCAAGAGATGACTATATTTGAAAATTTACCATTGGAATGACTGGCTCTTATATATGTTACTTTGAGTATAGCAAATGATTATTGATAGCCTGTATCATATACCTTTACACCTTATGTTCATAAAAGTTACTTTGTTTTAGTAATTTATAATAGTATGCAATATATAAATGTATAATTTATATTATTTGAAAGATTTTAGTATAAATTATACTGAATTTAATTTTGTATTATTAGCTCACCTGGCCAAAATGGCCACGTGAGCTTATGCCATGCCGACCGATCGTCCGTCGTCCATCCGTCAACCTTTGCTTAAAAACGCTGCTCCTCATTATCTGCTTGGGCGATTTCATACAGACAGGCTGGAATGAACCTAGGGTGGTAGACTTCAGAACTTGTATACAGTATTTTGATTGGTCAGTTTTTCTGGTGGCCATCTTGGATTTTCTGAACATTTTGGGAAATCATTTAAAAGGCTACTTCTCATTAACCGCTTGGCTGATTTCAATCAAACTCAGCTGGAAGACCCCTAGGCTGGTATGCTTCAGAACATGGATACAGAATTTTGATGGTGGCCATCTTGGATTTTCCAGAAAAATGTGAAATCATGTGAAATGCTACTCCTCAATAATCGCTTTGGCAATTTCAACCAAATTTGGCTGGAATGATCTTATTGTCATAGGCTCTAGAAAATCTATTTAGAATTTCGATAGGTCAGTGTTTTGGCAGCCAGCTCTGATTTTCTGAAAGTTTTCTACTCTTTCAATCAATAACCCGATTTCAACAAAACTTGGTTTGAACGATCCTATGATGGTAGGCTTCAAAATATTAAATGAGCATCTTGATTGGTAAATTTTTTCGTGCCCATCTTGGATGTCTATTTAAATGCAAATGGTTTAAATGTCAATGGTCCAGGTGAGCGCCACAGGCCCTTGGGCCTCTTGTTTATGATAATTAGTGTTTGTTTGCAAAAATATTGCTGTCAATCTCAGCAGGGTGTGTTAAGTGAATATCATTAATCATCAAATTTATTCAAGAAAATTTTAATTTTTTGAGAGAAAATGTCCATATGCAGACCAAGAGAAGATTATTTTTGAAAATGTACCACCAGAATCACTAGCTCGGTTATTGAGCCAGTCATCACGGTGGTAAATTTTCAAAAAGAGTTCCCTTGGTCTGCAAATGGACATTTCTCAATACCACGGCAGATGCCGTTCTTGACCAAAAACGGCCTGAGTGTTAAAGGGTTAATGACTTGAGAATGACCATCGTGGTCACTTCTTCAGTATAACCAATTGGTCACTCTGGTCAGTTGTCTTTACGTTAAATTCCAACATGGGATGGGACACTGTGGATTAACCTCAACTTCTATAAATAACTCATGTTAATGCAGCTGCCTACATGCACCAGGTATGATAGTTTACAGTAGGGCTGCGCGGTTTGGCTTACAGCCATATCAGTTTCGATATGCCTTCAAATCGGTTTTAACCGAATATCGGTTTTATGGGTGACTTCCATCACAAGAAAGTTGAAATCCATTATCTAAAACCCTTAGAAACGATCATCAATTACACGAAAATAGAACAGTATTTCCCCCGGCATAAATTCTTGTCACCTTACACATATGCTTATCTGGCACCTCCTAAATAGTAGGTATACTCTAATAACCATCGTTTATTACATCAAAATTGGTATACAATTTGATATTTCATGTCGTCATGAAAAAATACAAATCACGTGATATTAGACAGAGTTATTTCCGTTATTCAGAGCGAGTACTCATCTGCAAACTCACAAGCCACGGGTTGGACTCGGAACTTACTACCATTAAATCCTGTGTATATTGCGCTATCGTGCATAGTGCGCACCCCTAAATTTAACCAAAGTCGGCCTGAAAAAATGTTGTTTTCGTGTATAGTGCGCAGTAAGATTGAGAGACATGTGAACGACAACTGGTAACAAAAAAATCAATGACTTACTGCGTGTCGAATAGGCTTTCCTTATAAAATCTTGTTTGTGGCGTGCGTTACTCTGTTGTTTAGTCATGGGAATATCATTCGCCTACACTTTTAGCAAATATTTTGTATTAAACTTTATTGAATGATATAAAAATACAAATATAATTTCCATCAGAACAGGTTAGAATCCGAATATGATTTGAGCAGAGCTCATTAACATAAATGGTCGTTAGAAGTTTTGTGCGCTGATACTTGAGAATAAAATCGATTTTAATTTTTTAAAACTCAAATCTATTTTGGCTCACTCTAACAGTGCCGGTAATTACTTTGATAACTATATCAAAGGCGAGCCCATGAGATTTTGTTCAATCATATACGCAGTAGATGAGTGGTTTCAAGACACAGGCAGTGTAGTCAGGTGGTGGGGCGGGGTGGGTGGATTAACGCGGTCAGAAGTACAATAAACAAAGGTGATAGAGCTGACCGCCTGCTAGTCCAGTCAATCTAGGCCAAGAATATTTTAACCCGGAACAAATTGCAACAGAATTTTTTTACCTCGCCCAGTGTATAGGGGGCCATCATGTACAACATATCAAAAGTCCTCCAAAATTCCAATAGGGGAAAGGGTAAAATTTGCATAATTATTACCAGATTTGGGCCATTTCACCTGAAAAATCCATTTTTCTTTATTTCTTTAAAACCGGTATGTAATATATGTGTGACTGGGTATTTTTGGACTTTTTTAGTAATAAATGAATACGATTGACATATTCTCCACAAATTAAATGTATTGTGTTATGCCACTTGCATGAATTTACCTAATACCATCATTGATATTGATACAATACATATTATATTTTATTATGTCACGGTATTGTGTGTTTCTAAGCTAAGCTAAGATGAAATAGTATGGCATAGGTACCTGGTTTCTACTAATTTCATCTTGCATCAATTATCCAAGTCATCTTCCTCAATGAGCGTTATTGAATTCGAGCAACTGAGACCCTTACAGTCTTCGCAGGCGGATGTGCAGCTGAGCCCATGTTTTCTACAGGTGCATCTCTTTGATTCACAGCCAGTTTTGCAGCTGCATCTAAATGAATACAGTAAATCGTCAGGTGCTGCCAGCATGTCAGTCTTAACAGGCAGCATTTGGTGGTTGAGAACTTTCCAGCCCCATTCTGTTGGATCCATATCTCCAGCATCTCCTCTCCAAACTTGAATTTGGTAGTACACGCGAAGACTGTGAAACTTTGCGGATGCGGGTGTTGGTGGTAAATCTTGTGCTTCAACATACTTGGAACTTTTTGCAACCTTCTCCCTGAATCGCTTGTACCGCAAAGCAACTAGACTATCCATTGAAGTGCCATTGTATAGAATAAGCATTGCCTTCTCACCTGCTTTTATCACGTCATCTTTATTCGCATTACTCATTGTAAACACTTCAGCAATTTGAGAGAGTTCTTTGCAGCACTGGATTTTGCTAAGGGATGCAGATTTTCCAATTCCATAAAGCCTAGATGTTGAGTCACAGCCAAGGATAGCATGGATAAATAACAGCTGTGAGCACAAACAGAACCCGAGTTTTTCCTTTGCCATTTTGATATTCCACAGTCGGGGTTTCTTTGCATTTTGCTTTGGCTCTGGTCTGAAAAATAGCTGACAGCCATTCATATCAGTATGGTATAGAAGCAACACCAGTAGGTCGGTATCGTCTCCAACAAGAGCAGTATTTGTTGACTTTGAAGCCAAGATAGCCGTTTGCGTAATTAAGACATCAGCATCACCGCTTGCCTTTATCGTTAAGCATCCAGCCTGTTCGAGAGATGAACTTAAGATTGATATGAACCGATGTTTGTTCTGCTTGTTACTAAGAAAATCAGGCTTACTCAGAGTTACAACTGTTTGCGGAGTCAGTACAACAGTTGCGCCTGATCCACGAGTTCGCCTCTTATGTGTTACATCTTTTATGTCTGGGCCTTGGTCATAACCATCAAAAACTACTGTAGCCTTTCCATATTTGCTTATGCAATATTTTACATATCTTTGACAAACATTTGCAAATGTCTCTCCACGCTGCCATGGAACACGGTGTAATAGAGCTCCTCCATCAAGCACATAGTGGACAGAATCTGGAAGGACTGCATCTTCATTTTGAATTAATTTCCACAATGCATCAGCAAGTGCCGGCTTATTTGCTTCCCATGGAAGAGATGAATTATCAAAGAGTGCGGGCGGATGAGTGCACAACTCATACTCAAAATAAGATGATGGATTCCCTTTTGATCCATTTGTAGCAATTAAACTGAGTCTTTCAAATAGGAGTTGTGGATCAATTTGTACACATTCATCATCAATCTTGAGAGATGTTTTGGATGCTAAGGTAATAGCTTGTCTCTTTCTCTGGAACGAAATGCTTGATACACATTGGCCACACATCGAATTAATAATTGATTCTCCAATATCTTTAGCATCGCCAACATTGACTGATTCATGTGCAGACAATCCACTAACAAGTCCTCTAAGAGAAGGGTCTGGTCCAAATGGATTCAGTTCACTAAGGATTTTGAGAATTTTGTAAGTATCATCCATATCACGCTTTATTCGAGATTGTGTGGAATCTTTGTGTTGTTCACTTGAATCACAGTTTACCCCAGAGAGCTCTTGCATTGCATTACACACATCTGCACATGCGGGCATAGACAACAACCAAACAAGACGCTGAAGTTCTGTCATTCCACGACCTCGTGTTAGACCACCACTTGACTTTACACTTCTCATAAGGACCTGCTCAATAACTAGATCAGTAGATAACCCTGCCCAATACCTATCACTTCGATGAATGACATGATGACCATTGAGGAAGCTGGTGTGTATATCTGGATGACTTTCAGGTATTTCTAACATCTTTTGTAAATATACATATGCAGACTTGGCGTACAGATTATGCCCAGCGGCTGCAAAATATGGAAGCATCTCACGAACGGTCTGAAGGTGCATGTTCCAATCACCAGTTCGTTCTGCCTTAATGAATTTACGCAGAATGTCAACCAACTCCATATACAAAAGCCAGAGTCGTGCAGTCCTCTTATCTTTCATGACCACCTTCTCTGAGTCTAGTTTGTCCTTGACATCATGTAATGCATTTTCCGACGACAATCTTGTAGCTACATACGGATTTTTGATAATGTCATGATAGAGCTCTCCAACTTTAACCAGACTTTTATTTAGGGAACTTTCAATTGTTTCATGTCCTGCAACATTATCATCATTGTCAAACAATTCTTTTGAATGCATTGCAGCGGAATATTCTACTGTGTCAACTTCAGCATCTGCAATTGTAGGTAGTGGTAGGTTGTATGCATTTGCAATCAAGATTGTACTGAGAGAAGCAAAAACCATGAGGTGTCCTCGAACTGCTCGAGAAATTGCCTTTCCACTAAGAATGTGTTTGACAGCATTCTCAGCGTAGACTACCTCTAGAATAGGCGCAAGACCGCTTCCTGCCATTAAGTGACCAATGCAGCCAAGGAAGCTCATCTCCATATGAAGACCTCTGAGTCTTAGAATAATTTGCTTTAATGGACTCCAGCTCGGCTCAATCTCTATGATAGTCATAGCTTTCCAAAATAAGGGCTGATCAAATGTAATCACGGGTGCAACATGGTATCGGTTTGCCTGTTCACAAACATAAGTCAAAGTGGAAAAGATGCAGGTCATGTTACTTGGCTCTAGATCTATCCTCGGAAGGAAAATAACAGACGATTTACCTGGATAAACTCCTTGGTGAACAGTTTGCATCATGCCAGACCATGACTGTCTCCTTGAACGCAGAAACAAAGAGAAATCCCAGAGGATGTCAATGTCAGCTGTTGGGTCTGTTTGTTCCATCGCAGTTAACTCATTAAAGGTCAATGGGAAGTTCCTGGTATGTTGAGACTCAAAGTTCCTGATACAGATCTTGCCAACTTGCTTGATATCGTCCGTGACCATGAAATTCAGAGCTTAGCCAACATTTCTACTTCGTTTATTTGCGGAATGAAGCAGGTAAGGGAAGTTTCATTATTCGGATAATGGCGGTAGCTAAATATGCGAATTTACCCACTTTCCCATCGAGGGATTTTGGAGGACTTTTGATATGTGACACCTGGCAGTCCCATGAATGCTGCAGAAAAGAAATAAATTCTGTTGCAATTTGTTCTAGGTTAATTTGTAGTTTTACTGGACTATGCCGTTTACAAAATCGACAGTGATCAATTGTGGGTATTGTTTGAGTGGGGGTGGGGTTTATATAATATATTATAGTATATCATCATCATAATATATTATAATATAGTGCTATAATCTAGATTATTCCACGCATCGTTTATTAAATAAAATGAATTATCTTCAATTTGAAATGATTTTCTATTCTCATCCTTTCGTTTCTACAGTTACTTCGTCATACGTTGACGGCTGTGACCTTTAACCTTAACCTGTCAATCATAATCATCCTGCCCACCGATTGGTCAAAACATTGTGCCGTTTAGTACATATAAAACATTCCTTTCTATATCTATGTAAATGCTAGATCACCTTGAAAAGCACCGGCTCTATCATTCTTTTTAACACATTTATGTCCGTATCTGTCTAGTAATCTATGGATTCTAAACATCTCTATGTTCAACTTGGGAAGACAGGAGTAACCTCCCTTTATAGAAATAGATTAGAACAAATTACAGGAAATAATGGCGTTGTAAAAAAGTTAAATGATGGTTTATTTGATAATTTTACAACACTATATGGTATTTAATAACGGTATAACACAATATTTAGACAAGACATTTTAACGATCTAGTTGAGATAGTACCAGACATGTTAGAATGCGATTGTTATTCCCGACTGATTCCCGATTCATAAAATCATATTTCAGCCCTGAATTTTGCGATTCTGACGAAAAATTCTGAGGGAAAAAATGTGACAAATATTTATCCTTGTATATAGTGCGCAGTAGCTTTTTATAACATGTAACTTGAGCAAAAAAAAGTGTGCAATATACACAGAATTTAACGGTATATACGCAAAATAGACAGAGTACCGTACTTTATATCCGATCCGAGTTTCATACAAGGAAGTTATAGGGTCTGGCGAAATGAAATCTCGCAAGAATATGAATGTGTGTCATCAAGCAAATGCCTTCCGTGAATAGTTCAGCCAATTATATACAAATATTTATTAGAATTATTTTCTAAATGGATCGATCGTGTCACCTGATTGTTTTTATTAACCTGTTAAATTCACATGGTAGTAGAAAAGAGTTTGTTTTAGACACAATTTGGCGAAGAAAGATAATCTGCTTTCAACAGTCTGTCAAGCGTGTGTCAGATATTTAACGTCATGTCTATATAACCATTCATTGCGGCAAAGATCCAATGTCATATATATATATATATATATATATATATATATATATATATATATATATATATATATATATATATATATATATATATATATATATATATAATAGGGAAATGTGTGGTATTGGGTGGACGAAAATTCAAAGCATGTGCTTTCATTTTTAACAATGATGATACTAAAACCGAAAATATGTTCATATTGGGTTTTTCGATATTTATATTTTTTTAGTGTATTTGAAACCGTCAGTGCGTGATATCGGCTTTAAATATGGTATCGGTATATCGCTCAGCCCTATTTTACAGATGCCACCAGGCGGGTAAGGCCCTGAAGGTCTGCATGTCATCAACATTACATGCAACGGTTATGTAAAACGGTTTGTAGCAAAAACAGAGCCTCTTCAAAATCTGTATCCACAAACAGTGTTAGCTGAGGCATTCTAGGCATTAACCCTTTGAACCCGAAAGGCCAAAACACCAAAAATCTTAACGATTTTATAGATAGTCTGTTGTGTTTTTGAAACTAATTTGACTGTTTCAAAATATTTAACAGCTTAAGCTAATTTGACTGTTTCAAAAAACTTAACAGCTTACCTGTATGATCATTTTAAAATTGATTCTGGGAATTCAGGGTTCAAGGTGTTAAATAGACTAGGATTTGGTTGGACTGTTTCCACACCAAGACACCAATAAGTATAAAAGGAGCGTGCAAACAGCAGATTGGCATCCAGACTCAACTGACACTTCATTTCACATCAGGACAACACCAGCAAAGCATCAAGTTTTTGTGAAAGTGTTTTCACACCAAGATTTATATTACCATAGGCCCATCATAGATCAAAATTGAATTAAAATTGTAATAGTTACGGACTTACTGCAGTATAGCTCGTGCTGTAGTTAGGGCCCCAACGCACCTGCGGCTATGGAGTGGGGTGGGGGAAGGTAGGGCCCTATACCCCTACCATGGGAGGGGGGGGGGTGGGGGTGGCACACAGACTCCCCGAACACTACTTGCAGGAGGCCGTAGAGCCACTAAACATGCTACTGAGTGTAATTTTAATGCAAAACAATGGTAACTAAAAATGTTGATGGGATACATTAGATGTCGGACAGACTGATGGATGGCCATACAGACACAATGTACCATTCTATGGATTCACTATCAAGTTATCAACAGATATGGGTGACTCACCCCAACATGAGACTAGTACCATTGCATACAGGGGCGCTGGAAGCAGATTTGAGGGGGGTGGCAGATTCCTGAAAAGGAACTCACGCACATGCTGCTGCAAGGCACTTACACACGTATTATGCTACTAAACTGTTGAAATAGCTCTAATAATATGCCATAAAATCTATGCTGTGTCCAGTCTACTCAAGTGTGCAATTCACCTGCATTTAAATCAAACATACACTAACCATGTTATCCATGAAATCGCAGCGTCTCAAATCTCTTAATTTCATACCAACCATATATGTAATCTGTTACATATTTTGAAAAGAGATTTGTCTGGAAGGCATTGCTGCCTAGAGAAACCATGGCTTCCAGTAAATACAATCACGTCGCTTTCAAAATATTTTAAGATAATTATTTCTGGCCTCTATTTCAATTTCGCAACTTCAAAAATTATAGTAACTTATATGGAATGGAATCATATGTTAAGATTTATTTCGTTTCATTACATATAGGCTCACAGTTTAAGCTTCTAAAAATATATAATTTAAACAATTTTATTTTCAGTAATTTTGCTTTAAAGGCACATAGAAGTGGTATTCAGTGATCATGCGCATACCTTCACTATGGGGTTACTTTTCCCAACCGCTCATGACATGAGTTCAGTAACTTACCGGTGCGCCTGATCAGGTATTTTAAGATTTTAACGTGTTGAAGCAAGCTGTCAATAACAGGTGTCCAGAGGATGTGTTCATTTCATTTCCGAAATTTTTCAACAGCTATCAGTAGATCTTGCGTTTCAGTTCTCTTCTTATTCTTCTGGCTACTGCCAGGTCCAAACACCATGGTCTATGATAATGTGCCACCATACATAATTCCTGTGTCTCTCAGTTTTTCTGTAATCGTAAGAAAGTCGGAACAAAAAATTTTCTAGCATTGCTGTGTGCTCTATAGTAGCATAATGGCTAGTAATTGGCAAGTAGAAGACACCAATGACCTGGATTTGTATATTTTTATCGTAAATAAAAATTGGTTAGATGTATTAATCTAACATGTTATTTGACTAAGAACTGCAATTTAAAACAAAAAATATGATTTTGTTAATAATATGATATTCTCATATAAAAGAGATATGCCAGAAAATACTGAACTCTGAAATGCCGCTTTTGAGAGGGTAATGAGCGATCTCATCGTACTAACATACGCCCACTCACATAGCTACGCTATGGGAGGGCGAGGATAGTGCAATAGGACGATGGAGCGATCTACGCTTTTCGTAACTATGGGCACACCTCAGGAAGTAATCTAAAAATAGAGGCATGGCTTCTTCGAGAATACACTATATACTTTTCTCGATCTCGTATCGAAGGCGATCTCGCGAGATACGAATTCCCTGGAAGTGATTTTTATGAAATGCTTACGCTACAATCTATCAATAAAATATCTCATTTGAAATGAGTTGTGTCTACCTTTAACACTTATATACCAGAAACAACAAATTGCTTATTATGTAAAGAAAAAATTATGTTGCTGCTGCTGCCTCGTCTTCTGCTGACGCAGCTACCAATTGGTATGTAGTGCATGTGGGCATTGGTTGATACATTTTAAAATAGATAAATTGCAAAATATTATTTATGACGAAATAGGGAGACAGTTCAAAATGTCTATGGCAAGAATAGTGTGTGCTACTCTTATATCTATGTAATTTCTGAGCACCCACGGTTTAATTTGTTTCCCATATACTATATTTTATGATCAACTTCAAAAGCTCCAATAAGTAGTATCGATAGCGAGGTAGGCCTCTATAGACACCTAATATTTATAGTTGTCATAGGTTACAATGTCTTTTGGGCCTAGTATAAACAATGATGACCAGTTCTTTAACCCTTTAACTGCTGCAAGCCACCAAGTAATGATGAGCAATAACTCTGGAACTGCTCAATATTTTGAAAACAATTTGACTGAAAGTTGTTGGTGGCTTTGCCATGAATAGTTATACCTTGTGACCTAGGCGACTTTACCAACAATGTAAAAAATTTGATGAAGCGACCTACTAGACAGACAGGTAGACTTATGCTACTTACCTGTCGCAACTTAAAATTTTGAGTTAAACATGAGATAACTCTGAAGTCTCTAAAGAAGGTTTGTCAAAATGGATTTTGGCCATGTGGTGTTGATTAACGAACTAAATTATGAACAAATCTTATATTATTTACATACAATGTATGTATGATTATTGTATTCTGCGGCTGTAGTAGTAGAAACATCCTACAGCTGCAATCAGTCCTTCTTTGCTTTCACCCACTGTATCTTGTCCTCAGCCGAAATCTTTATCTATCAATCAATCAATCAATCAATCAATCAATCAATCTATCTATCTATCTATCTATCTATCTATCTATCTATCTATCTATCTATCTATCTATATATATATATATATATATATATATATATATATATATATATATGTATACTGTGTATGTGCGCCTTCATACCCATCTGCTTGCCTATGTGCAAGCCTGTCTGGTTTCAGCTTTGTTGTCCACCTCATTCCTGCCTCCCTCTGCTTGATTGTCTGTCTATCTCAGTGCTGGGATAACTGCAACTGACTGTAACTTAGTTACATTTTTCATGTAACTGAAGTAACTTGTAACTGAAGAATTTTTTCAGTTACAGTAACTGAAATGTAACCAGTTACATTGCAAAAGTAACTGAAATTTCAGTTATTTTTCAGTTACATTTAAAACTTTTTTACCAAATTTATTACAATTTTCTTAATTTGTAGCATAGTTATTCTTATACACGTGACACTCCATTATCCAAATTTTAATGTAATCATTCAGGTAAGCTGTTGAATATATTAAAGTGAATTTTACTGGAAGATGCTGATGCCATGGGCAACAACTTTATTTCCAAGTGTCAGTGATATTTATTTTAGAAATTTGCCATTGGAATGACTGGCTTGATTGTCGGAGCAGTCATTCCAGTGGTTAATTTTCAAATATGAATCTTGTAGCCTACAAAATATACATTTCTGAACCAATCTTGACTATTAAAGGGTTAACTCACTCTATATCTGTATTATGTAATATTTTAAGAATTATAATCTGAATGTTATTGCTACAGCAGGAAACAACAACCTTTAATCAAAATCTTATACAGATTTTACACTACTCTACAAGGTAGCTTAGTAACAGATTGTTTACTAAATCATTATAGAATTAACTGTTACCTTTTAGAGATTAAATTTGTTAACGAGAACTAGTTTTCTCATAGAAAATGCCCAGTTGCAGACCATGAGATTATTTTAGAAAATTGCCCACTGAAATGGCTGGCTTGGTTATTGAGCCAGCCATTCCAGTGGTAAAATTTCAAAAAATGTCTTATATTTGTCTGAAAATAGACATTTCTCATAGCCACTGCAAAAGCTGTTTGTCCAGTTTTAGTACTAAATGGTTAAAAGGATTAAAAACAGCAAATGTTGAATTGTAAAGAAAGTTAAGATCTGCCACAGTAAGTGTTAACAGCATGTCCTGTTCTTTTCTTTATATACCATTGACTAGGTCAGCTTAGGACATCATTGCTCAGCAATTATACTCAAGCTAAGGTCAATTCACGTAGGTGTGGTGATAAAGATCAAAGGACAATGGCATTTATAAAGGCTGTGAAATTAAACTAATGTACTGGAAGGCTGTTGAACATTTTGAAACTAATCTGACTAAAATAAAATTACAAATGTAATAAGTTAAACTACTCAGCAAATTATCTCATCGGAATGTATTTGCCACTGCAAATAATGAAAGTAATAACTCATTTTCAAAATATTTAAATTCCTATTTGAAATTACGGAAACATCAAAGCTGATGGACATTTTGAAGCTCATTTCACCGGAAACTGCTATTGTCCCATGGTAGATGGCGGATTATCTTATCATAGAAAGTCAATGTTCTAAGGAAATCTGTTGAACACTAATTTCACTGAAAAATGTTAAAACCTATGGTAGCAAAGTTTTCAGTTAAATTAGGTTCAAAACATTCAACCAATTATTTCTTACAATAAGATTAATGTTTGTTATATGGCATATCTGTGTTGAAAGGTTTAGAGAAAGATATATATATATATATATATATATATATATATATATATATATATATATATATATATATATATACACCTGTGCAAAAGTTAAGCACCAGCAAAAACAATAGAACGTAGAAACATGATGGTACAACTAGGCTGCCATACTTTTTGTCCCCGCGTTAGCTGACATAATTCCAAGTACGAAATGCACATGCATGCATGACTTCACGCCGCTTGATGTCCGTGCGTGGCGGGAAACAGCACACGTGTTCAGTTATGTAAAAGTCCAGTTTGAGGTGTAGAACATTACATACAGATTTAATCGACAAGATTAGGAATTTTGTGTTCATGACCGTGATTTATTTGTACAGAGAGAATTAGCACTTGATTGTGAACCGCTATGGCAAGACGAAGGTTAAGTGATCGTGTGAAATGGCAAATCATAGGCATGCATACCACTGGTATGTCATGCAGAGAGATTGGCAGACAGCTGAACATTAACCATACTGTAATCAGTCGTTTGATTGCAAAACATGGGCAAACTAACGAGGTGAAGGACAGGCCTAGATCTGGAAGACCGAAGAAGACTACTGCCCGTGATGATCGAGCCCTAGTACGCCTTGTTAGGAGATCTCCATTCACCAACAGCAGAGTGCTCAGCCAGCAATGGGAAACGCGCAATAGAGTGTCAATGTCTACCGTCAAAAGGAGACTGTATGCTGCTGGCATGAAAGCTAGGAGACCTGTCAGACGTCCTCCTCTCACTGCACACCACAAAGAGGAGCGTTTGAGGTGGTGCGACGAAAGAAGACACTGGAACATGAGATCCTGGAGACGGGTACACTGGTCCGATGAAAGTCGGTTCCTGCTTCATGCCACAGATGGTCGAACTCGTGTATGGAGGTCCAGACGCACGGCGTACGACCAACATAACATCATGGAAGAAGTTCCATTTGGTGGAGGTTCCGTTATGATATGGGGGTGCATCTCATTTGATTGTAAGCTGGATCTGTTGACTGTACCTGGAACACTAAATGGACAAAGATATCAAGATTCCATACTGGATAGAGTTGTGGTCCCTCATTTTGTAAATCATGCACCTGGAACCCACCCTATATTCATGGATGACAACGCCCGACCACATCGTGCTAGAGCTGTGCATGAATACCTCCGCCAGAATGCCATCGAAACCCTACCATGGCCAGCAAGGAGCCCTGACATGAACCCTATTGAGCATATCTGGGACATTCTGGGAAACATGGTGAGAAGGAGGGATCCTCCTGTGCAGAACCTACAGGAATTAACAGACGCACTCCATCTTGAATGGCAACGAATACCACAATGGCGTATCAGTCGGTTGGTGACCAGCATGAGACGTCGTGTCCAGGCCGTCATCCAGGCACAAGGTGGATATACCCGGTATTAATAATGACAGTCTCAAACTCGTGCACAGATGTTAAACTTCGTTTTCAGACACCATTAATGACAATCTAGCCACGTGTGTCAACTGTAGTGCAATAGTTATCAGTTGTGTCAACGTAACCATATTCAGGCCTCGTTTTCAAGTTCAAACAAAAACATACAGTGTTTCCCCACCATCATAATCAGCATTCCTCTAGTTGCATTATTACCTCTTGCACTAAGATGGATGGGTACATAAATGTTTATGCTATTGCTTTCTTCATAGCACATGAATATACCATCGCATGTGCGTAAAAATAGGGTGGTGCTTAACTTTTGCACAGGTGTATAATATATATATATATATATATATATATATATATATATATATATATATATATATATATATATATATATATATATATATATATATATATATATATGAAGGCTGTGGAATTAAACTAGTGTCTTATTATTTTGGAAATAAGTTGACTGAAATTTGTTATTTCATATGGATGCAGTTCTGTCAGTACATTATATCAGTGGTTATAGTGGTATTTTGTTTCTACTATATATTTCAATTTGGCTGACTACATTACAGTTTTTATGATAACATTGATGTTCACTTAGTCCTTCATAATAATTATCAGTCAAAGTAACTAATGTAGCTGAAATGTAACTTTAATTACTTTATGCAAAGTAACTCAAATGTAACTAGTTACATTGCTCAACAAATGTAACTGTAATTGTAACTGACATAGTGCAATGTAACTGTAACTGTAACTGGTTACTTTTAAATGTAACTGACCCCAGGCCTGGTCTGTCTGTCTGCCTGCGTGCGTGCCTGTCTGCCTGACTGTGTGTCTGACCAATTATGAATAGTTTTCAATGCAGTTAAAGTTAATTTATGCTAGCTTAGTGCGTGTTAAGAAACACAATTAATTATTACCAGAAAATCAAGTAAATTATTAATATTGTTTATTATTAAATTGTGGTGATGTAATAAAACATGAATTTAAAAGGTTTTTTTGTATTAATTAAAAGATATTTTAACAAAAATTTAACCCTTCTTGTGTCAACTTAATCCCCCAAACTTCAAACCGTCTAGTTCAAACCAACCACAATCAGCTACGTAGTGGTCCTGAGGCATGTATATTAAGTAACCGAGCCAGTAATTCCAGTGGTAAATTTCCAAAAATACCATTCTCTTGGCCTGCACATTGACACTGGCTAAGCAAAAACTTAAATTTTCTTAATATTACCCATTTTGATGGTTAAGCCGGCCAAGATTTCAGTGGTAAATTTTTTTTTTTTTAAATAGTCTTCTAAAATTAAAATTACTTGAAAGATGCAACCATTAAAACGAGTAATTGATATAAATAGTATTTTGAGCAGTTTAAGGCGCTATTGACACACGTGGGGTCAATGTGCAAATATTTCCCCGAAATTTGAACTATAGATCCAGACTTATCGGATACATTCACACCTGTCTATATCAGGCACTGTATCACTGACTGTGCATGTGGCTTATGGCTAACATCTCGATGCTCTCATCTCTGACACAAGGTTCCAATCCTTAGACCAATGTTTTAGGATCAATGCGTGCGTGGGTAGGAGTGCGCGCGTGCGTACGTGTGCATGGTCTTTTAAAAGAAATCTCACCTTACCTTGTAATAACTATCCAGTAATAGAATTTTCCACCCATAATCCGTCCCTGACATTTTATCTTTTTATCATGCGACAACGAAAGATATTCAGGCTTTAGTAGCTAAATGTTAATACATTTCTACACCCTATGATGATCATAGGCTGTCATGATTTACTTTTCAACCAATCAGAAAAACCTTGCGTGTCTATGCCGCTCAGTCATAGAGGTGCCAGTTATAGTTTGGCAATGTCGTATAAAAGCAATCATACAGGTAAACTGCAACAACTTCCAGTCAAATTAGTTTCAAATATTCAACATGATGAGTATTACATAATAAAGAATGTAATGCATTTGCACGTACATTACATCACACACTATTGCTTGAGGAGACAAAATGGTGGCGATCACCATTCAACATTTAAGCGATATTACAAAGCAGATAATTGTGATACAGAGAAGGGAATGTGACAGGATATGAATGACATGGAATTTATAAGCCACAATCTATCGGTACAATACATTTGAGATGAGATTAGCATCCCTTAAATATTGCCATTACAACTAGGCACTGGATCTCGTCCTTCTTGCATGACCGCCATTACTGTATGGCTGGGGGTGGGGTGGGGTGTGGGGCTGGTGGGCGGCATCATCTGGTTGGTCACGTGTAAAACCAGGACCGATACATGGGTGCAACCCTTCAAAGTGTGCACACGCATATCCATGGCGAACGTCAAAGGTTAAAAAATTATACAATCATCATCATCATCGTAAGCGGTTTAATATTTCAAAGATTATTTAACAACAATCTGTTGGCGTCACAGGGCCCCAGATCCGCTTCCATGGATGTGCTAAAACAACTCCAATACCCCTCTCCAAGCCTTTGTTACAGATTCCACGCACCGACTATTGAGAGGTTAAGACGGACTAAATCGAGTCATTCATGCTGTAATTGATTATGATGTCATCATACACGTCACGTAGTTGATTATGCCATCATATGAGGGATGATTCAAGATTCAAGATTATTTATTTCATGCTTAATATACAATATGCAGACATTACAATCGGGCAGTCCATCAAAGGCAGAGCCTATGAGTCGATGGACCCCCTACACACAAAAGAAAACATTACAATATATAAGGTGATAGTTAATTATACAAACATCTGTGAGTAAACATAGAACACAGGACGGTACATCTATTTTTTGTACCATATTGACATGATAGTTCTACATGTAGCGTATTCTACATGTAAAGCGGTATTTTAGATTGCAACTAGGAATTTTTATTGTAGATAGAGTTTTTTTAATATGGTACAGGGGGGGGGGGGGGTTGCTCAACAAAGTCACAATAGTATTTGGGGTGAGAAGTTGTTGGAAGTTGTGACTTAGATATGTTATAGTACAGTGTCGGATTGAAAAAATAGGGAGTATTAGGTCAGAATCTGAAATAAATAAAGAGCATTGACGCAGGATTGGGATAGATAGGATGGCCAGGATTGACTCATACTGGCAGTAATCGCCCACTACAGGTACAGAGTAAATATGAGATCTGGCGGCTAGGTAAGAAAAAGGTTTAGATTTGACACTTTCGAAGCCTCTGCCCCGTTTACTTAATTCCCCTTATTTATGCAATAGCTGGATATGCTAGGACTAGCCAGCCTGAAAGCTGCTGCTGCTGCTTAGGTTGAAGCGGGTGCATCCAGTCTACCCTGTCCGAAAAGATTCAGCATTGACCAGCGCACATATCTTGAATTGAAATTTATTGCAAGTGCTATGTGGAGCCTCTCCGTTACCCGACAACATCGGTTTTACCTATTAGATATAGGACTAATACCCTCAACCAGTTTTGTCAGGTTAAACACATTCAACCCATTAATCCTTTCACGCTGCATTCCATGACTATCAGCTACAATACAAATATTGGTCATCTGTGTGGATAAACTGGAAAGGACCATTATGACGTCAGCCAACATATGACATATTTGACTATAACGTCAGATACATGAATGACCATCGTCCTATTGCACGATCCTCGCCCTCCCACTACGTTCCCGTATCGAGTACCGTGCTTGCACGCCTTTGATGTTTGTGCTAAGTTCACGAAGCTTCATACATATTAATGAGCTGGTGTCAGTCAACTTGCGCCAATGAGATTGCTCAATAAGAAATCAGGAAGTAGACAAATTTACACATGTGCGTGAACCAAATTAGCCGTTTTTGTTACCGAAAACCAATTCCGAAATTTGTTCCTCAGATAACTTGTTTAGAGCAAAACTATTGCAAACATTTGCGAATGTCTCTTTCCAGTTCAACACGATCGCGGTTGTTTTTGTAATTGTAAATTAGGTCAGCAGACCTCGTCTATCGCGTGAAGTAAATAACCAATGAGAAGTATGGGCTGAAATAAGCGAAATCTCCACGAAGTACGGCGCTGGCGGGGTTATCCTCATAGGCGATATAAATGCATCTCTCCACAGAAACTCACCATCAGAACACGACAAATTATTCAGTAGCGTCATGAAATCCCAGAGCTTTCAACTACCTGATCTGTATCCAACTGTTGCTACGCGGTACCCTGACAATATTGCAAACAGACTTAACCCTCAAAAACCCTCCCAAATTTACTACATAGTCTACAGAGGTAGCTACCATGTGAAGGAAATTGCCGTCATAACCGATGATCACGATACCAACATAGAAGCATTTAATGGATCAGACCATAAACCAGTAGTCGGTATTACCGAGATTGAGCTTACTAGTGACAGAAGGCCCAATGAGCATATACCTATGTCTCAAAGACCACGATGGCAAACTATTAACTCAGATGAGTGCAGAAACTGTTAGGTAGAAAACGGAAGGGATATATATATATATATATATATATATATATATATATATATATAGATGTTACATCAATCATAGATCTGGAAATTATCATATCAGATAACACCACTTGCCCTGTAGGTGGGGCTTAGAATACACCTTCCGTATCCTCTGCGTGTTGTAAGAGCCCACTAAAGGAGGTAAGGGTGAGGTAACCCTGACAGAAACCTCGAGTGCTGAAGACAGAGGTTCCAGGCCGCACGGCGCACTCTAATAAACCATGGATACACGCACTTAACACTTATGATCATGTCGATAGTCACTTACAGGACTGGCGGTATGATCAGCGAACGAAAAGAAGAAGATAACACCACAGCACTTAACTCTGCGGCAGCTGAATGTGCACCACAAAAGAAAAGAAACCGACATCGTAAGACAACCCCTTTACCTCCTGAAGCCACTGTAAAGAACAAGACCTGTAAGAGCAAATTTTGGCAATGGAAGGCGAGAGGGAAAAAGATGACGACCCACTGAGATCAGAAATCAAGACCATTAAGAAGACGATACGTCAAATACAAAGAAAAGCAGACTATGAAAAACAGATGATTTTCTTCAGTGAAGTCCAATCTTCCAACTCAGAGGATAGGAAGACATTCTACAAACTCATTAACAATCAAAGAAGACCAGTCCAGAATTACACCAATGACCTGCTCCTAGAAGACCGCAGACTGCAGGGCGATGAAGACATATTGAAAGGGTGGACTGACTACTTTGAATCGTTAGCTAACCCAGCAGAAGTCCCAGAATTTAATGAAGCATACAAAACCCACATAGAAGCTGACGTTGCCTTTCTAGAAACCTTGTCAGAATCTCTGCTGTTAGATGTGAACCCATTTACTGATGCTGAAGTTGAATCCGCAATAAAGAGACTGCGGAATAATAAAGCCCCTGATGAAAATGGGTTAGTGTCAGAGCATTTGAAGCTTGCAAATACCAACATCATACCACTATTAACTAAGCTTTACAATAACATCTTGAGACTTGCCAGTGTACCAAGCGCTTTTAATGATGGAATATTGTTCCCTGTAGCCAATCAAGGAACGCCTGCAAACAACCCCAGTAACTACAGAGGGATCCAGGTCAATTCTATTATCGGAAAAGTCCTCAAAATAGCGGTAATCCGAAGATCAATAGATATATTAAGATCCAGACAGTCCTATCTTCAGCGTGGTTTTACTGAACTGATTTCCGTACTAAATGCCGCACTAGTCTTGACTGAAAACTATAATGAGTATGATGACAATAAAGAGGAACTCTCCGTAATCTTCATGGATGCCGCAAAGGCATTCGCCATTGTGTGGATTGATGGTCTCCTCCACAAACTGTTCCATGCGGGTATTCCAAGGCAGATATGGCGTATCGTGGCAGACTGGTACAGAGGTCTACGCTCAAGAGTAAAGTGGAAAGGCGAACTCTCAAGACACTTCAATGTCAGACAAGGCACTGGTCAAGGCAGAAACTTCTCAACAGAAATATACAAGGTATATATAAACCCGCTACTGGATAAAATCCATGAGTCTGGTCTAGGGGCGAACATAGGCTCCATCAGCATACCAGCCGTGGGCTTAGCAGATGATATCGCTGTTATTGCACCGAAAAGCTCAGTCGATAGCCAAATCATATTAGATATCATCGACCAAGACAGGTCGCAAAAGTATAACTATCTTCAATGCAACAAGGACCAATCTAATAGAAAATACTTCTCAGGCGACACCGAATACAAACAGACAGCTAACGGTTCAAGGCAATCAACTACAACCGGAGCGAGAAGCCATTCACTTAGGCATACTATATAAGTATAACACCAAAGACAAACAGTTAATGGAATCTAGAGTACAGAGAAACATTGGGAATGCCAGAAGACCAGCTTTTGCTCTATTTGGCGCTGGATTCCATGGTAAGAATGGTTTTAATCCAGTGATATTTGCCTCCATCTGGAAGACTTACATCCTTCCCATACTACTATATGGGGCTGAACTATGGAAGTGTACAGCAAAGGATCTAGACCCAATGGAGAAATTTCAGCTATCATCCATGCGGAAACTGCAGTTTTACCAGACTCACTGCAAATGTAGCAACGTTGGGCCTTATGGGAATGCTGCCAATAGAAGCACGCGTCGACATTAGAACTCTAACCCTCATACGGAACATTGTAACACTAGAAGGAACACTAGAGTCTGATATAGCAATCCGTCAACTAGCGATGAGACTTCTCTTCAAATAGCTGGTTCATCCATGTACAGAACATCCTATACAAGTATCAACTGCCCACCGCTCACCAAATCCTCAGTGACACGCCTTCAAAGACTCACTGGAGGGAGACTGTAAAATTAGCAATATCCAATTATTGGATGGATCGCTTCGCATCAGACTTTGTCTCTAAGTCTTCTCTGAAGTACACTGCCATGCCATCAATACGTATGTCAAAGGCTGCAAGGATCTACGAAGTATCAATGTCAAATAATGATCATTAACAGCAAGCTATTGCAAAAGCTAGGGTTCTGACAGGCACATATAGGCTACAAGGAAATATAGCAGGGCAGAATCAGCATCGTGTCGACTCAACATGTAATCTTTGTGGCACTGCTCCAGAGGACAGGGAGCCTTTTCTGCTGCTATGTCCAGCCCTAGAATCCTATAATCACAGAGATCACGCAACTATGTGAAACTGCTGAATATGGTGTTGTGCTCACGGACAACAGGTGTACACTACAAATTATACTTGACGTCGGACATGACAGTCTCCCTGAATGGATTCGCTTGGATGAGGATTTGTGTATGCGTCTTGAACAGCTCTCGTGCGCACTAGTTCATCGGCTACACATGATAAGATGGCGTGCACTCTCCCAATAGCTATGAAATCTTTCCAGAGAAATACCCGGAATTGACGTTCACTCTACTTTAGAGGTGCTCCACATATATATATATATATATATATATATATATATATATATATATATACACATCAAAAAAAGTAAGTTCCCCCCTAAATATGGGCCTATATTTTCTAAAGTATGTATCTATTTGTAATGAAATTTTGCACAGGTGATCGCCGCGACTATAGCACTGATATGTGAAATCGATTCCCGCAGAAAGTCAGTCGTGCCTGTTCTAGCGCGCACTAAATGACATTTTGATCCATTTCAAAAATTCTGAAATTAGACATGATCATTGCTAGAGGAATATCACTGATTTTGTCACTAGTTGTGCAAAGACACATGTTAGCGCGATCAGAGTTCTGTAATTTGATAATGCCACGTTTGTCCAACCAGAATAGGGCAATTGCCATTGGCCTTTTGGAGGCCAATTTCGCTGTGAAGCAAATTGCGCGTAGAATGGGTGTTAGCCCAAATGCCATCAGGAAGTTACGGCAAAAGTTCCAACAGTATGGTGATGTGAATGACCGGCAGAGAAGTGGAAGGCCCACTGTTACCACTCCACGCCAAAATCGTTTTGTAGCAAATACAGCACGCCGTAGCAGAACGTCCACAGCGCGCGCCATCAATGATCGGCTACATGCAGCTGCTGGAGCTGGAGCCAGAAGATGCAGTGACCAGACTGTTAGAAACCGTCTTCACGCCGCTGGGCTGCATGCTCGACGCATGATTAAGAGGCCAGCCCTCTCATTGAGACACAAACAAGCCCGGCTTGAGTGGGCACGAGACCACGAAGGTTGGACAAGGCAACAGTGGTCAAATGTCATGTTTAGTGACGAGACACGCGCTACTCTTCATCACATTGACGGAAGGTCGCGGGTTTGGCGTCGCCCTGGTGAACAGTATACTGTGTCCTGTGTACAGCCAACCACAGCATTTGGCGGAGGAAGCGTTATGGTTTGGGCAGGTATCAGCGCTAGAAGAAAGACAGAACTTATACCAATCAATGGTAACATTAATGCTGTGTGCTATATCGCCGAGGTCCTTGAGCCACATGTACTGCCGTATGCTGCTGCAATAGGGGATGAATTCAAGTTCATGGATGATAACGCGCGTCCGCACCGGGCAATAATTGTAAATGACTTTCTGACAAACCATGGCATCGAGAGGATCCCGTGGCCAGCTAACTCGCCAGATCTGAATCCCATTGAACATCTGTGGGACCAGCTAAAGAGAGCTGTGTACCGGAGAGTTACTGACGACACCGTCCTCGGCGACCTCCATCAGCTGCTACATGAAGAGTGGGTGGCGATCCCACAACAGAGGATCACCCGTCTCATCAACAGCATGAGAGCACGGTGTCGCAACGTGATAGCGAATAATGGTGGATACACGCGTTATTAACTGTGGTCAAGTCATTAGTTGTATCTTTGTTGAGATTTAACAGATTTGAAATTTTCTAATGAAATCTTTATTATGCTTTACCCGATATGAAATTAATGTATAGTGAATATTGTTACCCGCAAGATCTGTATCTTGCACTCTAGCTGTTGTTATGATTTTCTTGTTTTTGAATAAAATCTGTATTCAAATTTTTTAAATTGGGCAAATTTTCATTCAATGCATGCTTATGCAGGCGTAACACGTCATACACTGTAATCATTTGCAGAGATTGTTCTTATAGTCATATTGATGATCTGTGAAAAATTTCATTACACTCGGTTGTATAGTTTGGAGAATATTAGCCCATATTTAGGGGGGAACTTACTTTTTTTGATGTGTATATATATATATATATATATATATATATATATATATATATATATATATATATATATATATATATATATATATATATATACAAGCGGAAGTATAGTTAAAGAGAACGCTATTGGATATTTTGAAACTAATTTGACTGGGAGAAGCAATAGCTAGTGCTGCCACAGTAAAAATGGTTGTAAAATAGTCAACAGAATACTCTTTGCATTATAAAGAAGAGGTAGTTTCTGTTTGTGAAGGAATGGGTTACTATAATGATTATTTTCCGACTAGACCCATCCACCTCCCCGGTTCTGATTGCATATTTCTATATGAAAAAGGAAATTATATATAATTCAGGGGAGACAAGAAGCGTCTGGTTGTTTCTATTGATATCCAAAGAGTTACACCCCTTATCAATATCTTTGTTTAAATTTCCGCTACGCGCATCGTTTATTACGTTTATAGACTATATATAACACCTGTGCAAAAGTTAAGCACCAGCAAAAACAATAGAACGTAGAAACATGATGGTACAACTAGGCTGCCATACTTTTTGTCCCCGCGTTAGCCGACATAATTCCAAGTACGAAATGCACATGCATGCATGACTTCACGCCGCTTGATGTCCGTGCGTGGCGGGAAACAGCACACGTGTTCAGTTATGTAAAAGTCCAGTTTGAGGTGTAGAACATTACATACAGATTTAGGCGACAAGATTAGGAATTTTGTGTTCATGACCGTGGTTTATTTGTACAGAGAGAATTAGCTCTTGATTGTGAACCGCTATGGCAAGACGAAGGTTAAGGGATCGTGTGAAATGGCAAATCATAGGCATGCATACCACTGGTATGTCATGCAGAGAGATTGGCAGACAGCTGAACATTAACCATACTGTAATCAGTCGTTTGATTGCAAAACATGGGCAAACTAATGAGGTGAAGGACAGGCCTAGATCTGGAAGACCGAAGAAGACTACTGCCCGTGATGATCGAGCCCTAGTACGCCTTGTTAGGAGATCTCCATTCACCAACAGCAGAGTGCTCAGCCAGCAATGGGAAACGCGCAATAGAGTGTCAATGTCTACCGTCAAAAGGAGACTGTATGCTGCTGGCATGAAAGCTAGGAGACCTGTCAGACGTCCTCTCCTCACTGCACACCACAAAGAGGAGCGTCTGAGGTGGTGCAACGAAAGAAGACACTGGAACATGAGATCCTGGAGACGGATACACTGGTCCGATGAAAGTCGGTTCCTGCTTCATGCCACAGATGGTCGAACTCGTGTATGGAGGTCCAGACGCACGGCGTACGACCAACGTAACATCATGGAAGAAGTTCCATTTGGTGGAGGTTCCGTTATGATATGGGGGTGCATCTCATTTGATTGTAAGCTGGATCTGTTGACTGTACCTGGAACACTAAATGGACAAAGATATCAAGATTCCATACTGGATAGAGTTGTGGTCCCTCATTTTGTAAATCATGCACCTGGAACCCACCCTATATTCATGGATGACAACGCCCGACCACATCGTGCTAGAGCTGTGCATGAATACCTCCGCCAGAATGCCATCGAAACCCTACCATGGCCAGCAAGGAGCCCTGACATGAACCCTATTGAGCATATCTGGGACATTCTGGGAAACATGGTGACAAGGAGGGATCCTCCTGTGCAGAACCTACAGGAATTAACAGACGCACTCCATCTTGAATGGCAACGAATACCACAATGGCGTATCAGTCGGTTGGTGACCAGCATGAGACGTCGTGTCCAGGCCGTCATCCAGGCACAAGGTGGATATACCCGGTATTAATAATGACAGTCTCAAACTCGTGCACAGATGTTAAACTTCCTTTTCAGACACCATTAATGACAATCTAGCCACGTGTGTCAACTGTAGGGCAATAGTTGTCAGTTGTGTCAACGTAACCATATTCAGGCCTCGTTTTCAAGTTCAAACAAAAACATACAGTGTTTCCCCACCATCATAATCAGCATTCCTCTAGTTGCATTATTACCTCTTGCACTAAGATGGATGGGTACATAAATGTTTATGCTATTGCTTTCTTCATAGCACATGAATATACCCTCGCATGTGCGTAAAAATAGGGTGGTGCTTAACTTTTGCACAGATGTATATATCCTGTAGGTAGATCATGTATTATATTTATGTTACATCTTATAGGATTCTTAGAGAGGGAATGTTTCCTGCAGAGAATCTGGTGTACATAGTTTCTTGGATGTACTAAAAGGTGGTCCAATATTTGTCTAGCTGGTTTTAAAATCCTTAAACTAGATGATGATGTATGACTACCACGACCATGACGATGACCGTGATGGTGAAATGATGACGATGGCGATGACCATGATGATGATGACGAACACGAGTCCATGACCATGATGACGATGACCATGATGATAATTATGATGAGATGATGATCATGATGATGATGATGACAATGCTGATGATGCTGATGACGACGACGGTCATGATGATGATGATGATGATGACGACCATGATGACGATGATGATGATGATCCTGTTAAAGCGGGTTATAGGGCCTGTACGCGGCCAATACAGGACCGATACAGCCAGTATGGCCAGTAGCCGCTGAGTAACATGCGTTATTAGGGGATGATGATGCGATGACTACCAAGATGACGGAGGCAGTAATGGTGACCAACACCATGATGGCCACCACAACCACAACCACAGCTAACATATCTGAAAAGTGTGTGGTGACGCGGTGCATAGCTATATACTAGCAGCGTGACAATATCACGCCTCCCTATCTCTACATGAATCAGAACTCCGCAAAACAATGGTTGCAATGCCAACATGTAGTGCTTTCCTCATCCATCATGACCGTAAATTAATTACTTATGAGACGCTAGCACCGTTATACAAATACCTTTTCTGCGCCGCTATTACAGGGTAAGCGCTTAATCTTGCATTATGGCTGTCGGTGAAGCGAGCGCTTGATTAAAGTGTAAGCGCTTAATCTTACGTTATTGCTGCCAGGGAAATGTTCGCTTGATTATCGCTAAATATCTGCAACAAATCAGGATTCCAAAATACAGCAGACCCTGTAGTTAACGGACACCTTATTATGGGCCATTGTAATTAACGTCTCTCGCGTCAACTTAACCCTTTGGTTTAAACAGAATTTATTTTTGCCCGAGAGGGAGCGCGGTAAGACAGGTCTTATTACCGCGTCTTCTATACAACTACGTTACAGAGTAATTGCCTCATCCTGTTATAAGAAATGTAGGCCCCCTATGCATAAAATGGTCAGGTCGGATAAACATGTTATGTACAATAGACTTGAAGAATGTCCGGTCTGCAGGTCAAGAGACTGACTCGATAAATGGTAAATTTTCTAAAAGTCTTCTCATGACCTGCAAATGGACAATGACTAAGCAAATATTTCGACTTTCTTGACCATTAAACCTTTAATGGTCAAGCCGGCCAAACATGGCCTCTTCAGTGGTCACCAGAAATATACATTTGCAGAAATGATTACTTTTTTAATTCCACAAATGTCATAACCATTAACGGGTTAATTGATAAAAGTAGGATCTGGGGCGCGTGTAACACGAGGTATAGGTGGGGTGGTGGGGAGGAGGGGTTTGGGTGGGGTGGGGGTTGGTCGGTGATCAGAGGGCCAATGACATGTGGTCGCCTAATGCAACTCATTTGCGATGGTAAATAACTTTTCTGACTAGAGGATGGCGATGTATTAACCCCGTGACCACTACAGGTCACAAACGACAAATTCTGTATGATGGAAGGAGCATACTGTTAAATATTTTGCCAATATATCACTCTCAAATTAATTCCAAAATATTCAACGGCCTTAATATTTGTCTTGAAATTGAGGCACTGTCATTTCAAGGCTTAAAAGACGTTAACCTAAGAAGCGTGATCTTATGACCACGCGTCTTAAACAGCCATAATGTTTGGCCCCAAATCAGGAGTTCGTTATAGACCGGTTTAACTGTAATGGCTGTCATGTGATCGTGATCAGGCAATCTAAGCTCCCCGCGAAAGCTCGTCAATAAAACAGTTTGCTAGAAAGCCTTATCGTAATTCATTTTTAATTGGGCAATGTTACTTGCGTTTCTCACTTATTGTTATATAAAGGCCAGCGAATCGAATCGACTATCGGTTCATCGGATATAGTATAGAAGCTGCTATTCATAATGTTATATTCGCCCTAAGTTCTCTTGTTTACGTTTAGACAATAACCCACACTGTTGAAGAATGTAAATGTTTCGTAAGAAATTTGTTCCCCCCAGAAACTTGGGTCTATATGATGTTGTCGAGTAACAGGAAGGACTAGTGTGGCCAGGCGGCCACCGTCTCGCTACCGAACCAGGGCTGGTTTCGTGCGTAGGACCGTGTAGTCAGTCGTCACGAAAGCGCTCCTTGTCATTGTTTCCTTCCGCGGGTCGGGATGCCGTTCCGACGTGGTCAGGATGCCAAGGCAAAGGTTGTCCATGTCCAGGGGACCTCGCAAGTGGATCTCGGTGGCTGGTCTCTGGGCTTGTGACACCATCTCTTGGACGCTTTCTCGGGGCTCATCCACAATCGTTTACTGGCCAGAGCAGTCAGCCATCTCCGGTCGGGCATTCCCAACACGAAAGTGCCTGAAGTTGACGTGACCTGGTAGCTGGCCCCAGCTTGACGAATGATGCGCTACCTCCTTCCTCATCGGTCCGGAGGCGGAAGTTTGGGGTTAGAGGCTGTCATCTCGATGGGCGGTACTCGTTTCTGGGTCACAGTCGAGCGCTGATGTATACATTTGTTCCAGCAGAAGTAGTATGTATGGTGGTGGTTGTTCTTGAGGCAGTGGTAGTGGTGGTGGCAGGGGGTTGTAGATGCGGCGGTAGTGGCGGCAGCTGTAGAGGCAGCGGTGGTGGTGGCCGTAGAGGTGGTGGTGGTTCCCTCCATGGTGGCAGTTCTTGGTACACACATTCAGAGGAGTGTTCCCAGACTGGTGGGCTTTTCCCTAGTGAGGTTAAAGTCTGGTCGGAGTATTCACAGGGCAAGGGAGGTGCGTGCAGGTGGAGTGAATGCGAGGCAGGAGGAGAAAGGACCACAGGTGATTCTCAGTCTTTCCTACCAGTGTTTGAGCTAAGCTCTTTCTAGGGCTGTTCTCTCGTGCGCTAATGTGATGGGAACAGGAGAGGGAGCGAGAGAGGAATCACGATGGTTGGTCTTGCTCTCGTTTTGATTCAGGGGTTCAAATTTAGCGCTATCGGCTCGGCAGCGATTCCTGTCGATGGTCTGTCTGGGTTCCTGCGCCACTGTCGTGTCACCAGCGTGATCTCACTGCGGAATTTTATTCCTTCTGATCGCTCGGTGCAATCAACTGCTACAAAGCCATCAGCGCTCGATCTACAACAGTTTTTGGTGGCCGCTAACATTCTAAATTATTCTGCCCTCCCCGAGGACTCTCCGCCTCATCATGTGAGCCTGTGTAAATCTTCGCGGACAAGCCAGCATACGCCCGCCTTCTGCGAATATTTGTGACTGCTCGTGGCCACCGTTTCATCTTTAACCTACCGTGGGAAAAGAACACGCTCTGAATTCATTACCTGTCTCCGACCAAGTTCCACGCACTACCCTTGGAAATCTCCCATAAAAACGAGTCACGTGCGGATATAATTTTTCCGCGGTGTAGCTCCCGTCCGGAACAGTAATGTGCCAGTCAGTCAGTCAGTCACAAAAACCTATTCCAGACTGTTGTTTCAAGAGTTGTTTCGTATACATGGATCAAACTTGGTGTAGTTATAAATGCATAATTAATCCAATAAATTATGTTTGACAAATTACCCGAAATATCCATGTATGACAGTCATGGAGTAAGCAACAACATGGCAGTACTTTGTATGTTTGAAATCAAGTTTTAATCTAACGGATTTTTGTCTTATGTGTTGTAGCTTCTCCAGAATGATAGCTAATACGGCAATATATGACAAACCGCAGACTGATTAAATGTTGGCACATCTTAAGGATGATTTGTTGGCATTTAATACGACAGTACTTTTCTAGATGAAGCTGTAAGACACTTGAAAAATAGAAATATGATTTGTCTTAGGCTTTAGCTGGGTTAATTAATCCGGTTCTTCATGTGCCATGCATAATCTCGGGAAAATAGCCAACGAGAATACATCACACTGTGGCTTTTCCAGCAATGCGGTAGATGAACGTGATAGGTTAAATGTTGACCCGAGTTAATGTTTTGATATGTGAAGACTGTTAGTTTCTGACGACTAAATTGAATGTATCACAGCAAAATTGAATCCTAGAAACACAGAATGAAATACACAAATGCCTTGTCAAGCAAAATCGGAATGCCCAATGATGCATGGCGTCCATAGTTTATGCGTATGTCAAGACAAATTTGTTAGTGTAAACCTGTCAGAAATCCGTCAAATTGATCCAGATGGAATCGAATCAATCGTGTGCATATTGCTCTGTGAGAAAATCTTGAGTAAAATCTGATTGGCCAGGAATTCTTGGCTGGCCAATCAGGTTCCATAATTTTATGAGACGTATAAAACTTGACAGACCATCACAGCCACGTGCTTGCTTAAATGTATATAACAAGATTGGTTGTGGTGGCAACAGCGTTATTAAATTTTTCTCAGAATAATCAGTGATTTCTGTTTTGTTAAGTAACAAGTAGGGTATACCATGTGCGTATTTCAGTGTGAAATATGATCGCAAAGTATTAAGCTGTCCACTATCACATGCACAATCGCCTCTGACATGCTAACGGTGGATAGAACAATATGCTTATCTCCTGATTGGCAATGAAATGAACAGAATTTTCGAGCATGTCTGATACGGGTCTCCATGCCTGATACTGGGTCTCGATCCCGTACATTATATAGGCCTAACTAGCTTTACATGCACTTGGTAGCTAACAAAAAGGAAAACCCGCCGATTATTCTGAGAAAAATTTGATAAAAAGCTTTTGCTGCCTTAGTCATAAATGACTCAATAAAGTTGCTCGAAATATCTTCCGCAAGTCTTGCAACATTCACTGCCCTGCTGGTTATTTTGAGAACAATTTGACTGAAACTTGTTGCGTCAACGATTTTTAGTCAAATCGTTATAACACCATTACCTAGTGACAATTGTATTATCAGCTGATTATTTTGACAACTTGACCGAAAGCTGTTGCTGCTATAGGCAGCAACAGTTTCCAGCAACAGTTTCAGTAAACTTGTTTTGCATATTTGTTGTCACTTGCACCATAGCAAAAATACAGCTGTTACTGAACTATACTAGGAACCTACTATGCGCTCACCTTGGAAGCAAGCATAAGAATGAATAGCCTTAGCATTAAGAGAATGGTTTTATGCCAACAATTGCGCCAGTAAACATCTATCTAAAATGGCGGCTACATTCCTCTAGTTAGTTAGTGTCCAAAAAGTAACAAATAGCAGTGAAATAGGCCTAAATTTAGCTAGGATATGTAATTTTTTATCAATAGATGAGAACTTTAACCTGACACTTTATTTGACTATGTAATAGAATTAGTAAGAAAAACATATTATTTTCGAGACTAGATCTGGCGAGAAAGTACTGAACTCTGAAGTTCTGATCTTTGAGACGTCATACGTCTCTCTCTCTCTCTCTCTCTCTCTCTCTCTCTCTCTCACTTTTTTCTCTCATTTTTTTATTTTCATTTCCTTCGTGTTTCTGTGTGCGTTGGCAAAATAAAAAATACTTCTAAGAGGGATAGCGATTATTACCATTAACTAAAAAAAGTGAGAGAACACTGTGGGGACGGTCCACACACTTATTAAACCACGTGGTGGGCGTGTTGTTATAGCAATACTGATACTGGATTCAAATGTTTTTCAGTTACATGCATATTAAAATAAGTAGAGGAATCCATTTCTAGCTATGCCATAATGCCACGCCCATTTCTAGCTGTGCCATAATGTCACGCCCATTTCTAGCTATGCCATAATGCCACACCCATTTCTAGCTATGCCATAATGCCACGCCCATTTCTAGCTATGCCATAATGCCACGCCCATTTCTAGCTATGCCATAATGTCACGCCCATTTCCAGCTATACCATAATGCCACGCCCATTTCTATCTGATGCTCCGCGCACTTTGTATGCGTGTTCGAATAGATTTTTTAAATTCTTTGACATTGAATTCCCAGAATCTAAATTTCACGGTAATTATAGAGGTACGCTGTAAATATTCCGGAACTAATTTGACTGGAGTTGTGGGTACCTATGCCATCAACAGGTCCCTGTAAAATTAGTTTCGAAATATTAAAAATAATATTTATTAAAATATAATTTATCAAAGGCATGCAATTCATACAATTTCCTGACGGACTACCACATCACCATAACTGACCTTTCCTCATTTCACATCAGACAATATCATGTCATCTCTCCCTAACTCACCTCTAAACATCATCACTACGCCACTGCTCAGTGAGGAGTGACAACACTACAGTACAGTTCATAAACAAGTTAACCTGTTTCCAGAACACAAACAGAAACGTGTTAGTACAGTCGTTATCACGATGTAAGAAATGTTCTGTTGAATATCTAGAACATAATTCACCTTTCCAGGGTATCCATCCATCATCTGACCTCGTATGACGTCATATAATCAGCTCAGCGCGTTTATGATGACGTCACAATCATTACGTCACAAAGGGTTCCATATAGACATCATCAAATCTCCAAGTCCGACACGTTGTATGAATTGTATGTCTTTGCTATTCTTTGCTATTTAATAAACATTGAATATCTTGAAACAAATTTAACTGGACGCCCAGTCAAATTAGTTTCAAAATATTCAACAGCTTACCTGTGTATTTTTTGGAAAATGATAGTCAGGGTGTTCAGAGATCGATCGATCCCAACACGGGCGGGGTTGTGGGTGGAGCTTAGCTAGAGATGGGCGGGACATAGCTAAAACCGGAAAGGTCCATTGGATTGTCTTCCAATCGAATTACGTTCATCATAATCAACAGAACATTTTATTTTGTTTTTGAAACATGTTACGTTATCTCTAAGTTGTACTCTAAGTTGTGCAAGTGTGTGAGGTACCGGGGAGGGGTGCGCCACGCAGGACTACCCTACTGCCCCTATCTCAGACCCACACTCACTTCTTTAGCGACCCACCCACCTACCCCTCCGCTAAGAAAAATAAATTCGTGCTTGAGCCCCTGACTGTCATCGCCACATACGACACCGCACCTTTAACTGCATTCTTTGCTCAGATTATTAGTGGACGTTCGTTGTAGAATTCTGAATGTTCTGTATTCATTGCCTCGAATCTCATCAAAGTGCTTCCGCGTTATGTCCATCATTGCCGCGATCGTGCTATTCAAATGTCGACAGCAACATTTCGCGTAATCCGCAACAATAGCGCCCAAAATGTGCTTAATAACGCGAAACGGTGTACCGGATAACTCCGCCTAACAGTTCACGATTATTGCGAGATCTCGCGGGACCTATCGCGGTGTATGTCTATTGTCGACCATTGCTGTTAACGACAGTCTCAAACACGGTTCTAGCGGATAATTAATGAGATACAAGCTGTAATTCGTCCAGCCATACGACCTCGCCGAGAATAGGGATGAACTTTATGACACTTTACGGCGACAATTCAGATTAAGCGAATTAAGGTTGGGGATTTTACGAAGGACATTTTCCTGGCGAATGTGTGTGCCATGATTAGACGAAACGAGCTTCGGAAATTCCCACAGAAATTGCATCATTTGCACAGGCTAATATTAGATAGGCAGGGATATATCTGTCACAAACCAATCCTTCTGGCTGTCAAAGGTAGTTCACCTGTTTCTAGAGTAGCTTTGCTGTAAAATAAAAATATGACAGGTACACTTTAAACTTTTATATATTTAAAAACCTAATTTGGATAAATTCAAGATGACCGATCCCGACACCGAAACCCGTATTTTGAAGATTCTAAAAGCCAGAATAAGATGATGAATTCTTGTGTCTCGGGTCATGGAAGTTAATTCTTATCATTAAAATACAAGTACTCTCTAACTTTAGATCACATGGCCACTAATTTTAATATGGCCGCCATTTCATTGTATTACATTTTACTTCACAGTTTTAGGTGTTATTTAAAGACCATAAATGTGATCAATTTGCATGATCATAAGTCTCTGACATTTAGTTTTACCATAGCAACTGTGTCTCAAGTATACATTCTATTCTATGTTACATGACCTACAAAATATCCAAAAATGGCCGCCAAATTTTGTTATTCCTAGCGTATCAGATGGAAAGATGATCTCGTTGGCTAAGCTGACTTAACTATCATCAACTGCAAAATATAGGCCATAGATTACATGATAGAAGTAATCCAAAATGGCTGCCACAGATTTTTCACTTGTTACACCATATTCTCTCTATAGCATTGAAAAAAAGTTTTTGATCTTAACAATTGTGGTATTGTTTGCAGTATTTAATATGGGTGGACACATTAAAAATACAATTGTTTAACTTGTGTTAGGTAATATTGACACAGAAACATAGCAAGCTGCATCTGATAGACTGGTGTCTGTATGACTACTTTGGTAAGGCAGGTCCCTATACAATTCACCTTTCCAGAGTATCCATCTATCACCTGACGTCATAATGAGCTAAGTGACGTGTATGATGACGTCATAATCATTACGTCATGAATGATTCTATATAGTCCGTATTTAACGCTTAGTAGTCCGACACGTTGTACGAAATGAATGTCTTTACTATTTAATAAACATTCTGTCGAATATTTTGAAACTAATTTGACTGGGCGCTGCTGCTGCAGCACCCAGTCAAATTAGTTTCAAAATATTCAACAGCATACATGTATAGGTTTCTAGAAATTGATAGTCAGAGATTTAGAGATCGATCGATCGAGGTGTGGGTGGAGCTTAGCTAGAGATGGGCGGGGCATAGCTAGAAATGGAACGGTCCATTGTTCTGAGTCAAAACATGTATTATACTTAAATAATCTGAAATAAATAGTCATGAAAGGCGCGTTGTTTAGTGCTATGGTTGGCCACTCGCTCCAAATACCTGGCGTGGTACCCAGATAGAGTGAAACGATCCTGCGCCCGACCCAAGATCATTGATATTAGATCTACTTTAAACCCATGCAATGCACATCTTAACCGCCTCAAGAATACAGATTCTGCACTTTGCGAGGGCCAGCAGGCAGAAGAAACAGCAGCATATCTCTTGCAGCTCGGGTAGCGGTATGTACAGTCTCAGAGAAGCTTCTTGTCGATTGAAGTATCGTTTGAAGAGAAGATCAGAAGAGACAGAGACAGTTTGATGATCACTGCACCTTTCACGCAGCAAATAAGGAAAACTGTGTAAGATTACTGTCGTGAGAAAGATAAAATAAGATAATATAACCCCCACCCCACCCACCCACCCCACACCATCTATATTCTGACTTCATAAGATGAATACGCAATGTATTGCTCCACACTAGGACGCCAAATATAACTTTCATAATCAGCTCGTTTTAAATGCTCATCTATAGTGTTTGGATCAGGAATGGATCATTCCAGTTTTAGCTATGCCCCATCCACCTTTAGCTTTAGCCCCACCAACACTTCGCCGTGTTGGGACTGATCGATCCCCAAATGCCCTGACTATCAATTTCTTGAAAACTACAGTTAATTTATTGAATATTTTGTAACTAATTTGACTGGGTGCTGTTTCTGTACATGGCAGCAACAGCGCCCAGTCAAATTAGTTTCAAACTATTCAACAGAATATTTATTAACTAGTAAAGACATGCAATTCATACAACAACGCATAGTCCGTTTTCAAATATGCGTTCGTGACGTACTTATCTACGTCACCCATGATGTGATGTTATTCTATACGTCATGTAGTTGATTATGACGTCATATGATGGATGGATACAGTGGAACGGTCCATTAACTACAGCTTGGCATAACATTTTGTCGTTCATACATCTTTGGCTGAGGATATTATAATTTGCATGCGGCCAGAGCAAGAGGTCGATTTTGCCAGTTTTCTTGGTTTAAACCGAATTTTATTTATGATTATATGGAAGCGCAATAAGACGAATGTTGTAACAGCGTCTCCCATGTTGATAAATTATATACACAGTAGTTAACTAGAGGCGGTAGTCAATTTAAATGTTGTATCAATTAACAAATATTGCAGTATCGTTTAGAGCCCCGCGTCATAATAGGATGCCCGGAATCTGCACCAGGGGTCCGTGCCGTGCTTCCACGTGTATAAAAAATAAAGTACATATCAAATCTCTGTAGTTTCCCGTATTAATTATTGCAAATATTAAGACTTAAGTTCGTTGCAATATACAACACTATATCTTAACCGATAATCTGCATAATCAACTAAGTGACGTGCATGTTGACGTCATGATCATTGCGTCATAAATGATTCTATTTGGCCCGTCTTTAACTCTTAATAGTCCGACACGTTGTACGCCGAACTGTATGTTTTTGCTATTTAAGAGATAGGCTGTTGAATATTTTGAAACTAATTTGTCTCCTTTGGCAGTAACAGCGCCCGCCCAGTCAAATTAGTTTCAAAATATTCAACAGCGTACCTGTATAGTTTACTGAAAATTGATAATCAAGGAGTTCAGAGATCGACCGATCCCAACACGACCGAGGTGTGGGTGGCGGTTAGATAGAGATGGGCGGGGCATAGCTAAAACGTGAAAGGTCTATTATCTGTTCTTGCGGATATAACTCTTGGTTACATATATATTACAGTGTTGTAGTGGGTAGAATAAGGTAGAATAAGGTAGAATAAGGTAGAGTGATGGAATTGCGAGAGGTTAAAAATAGTACGGTGGTGGTGTGGGGGGGGGGGGGACTCAGTAGTGTTGGATACAACTCGTGTGTGTACAACGCAAGCTCAAGGTCTTGAGAATAGCTTACGTTACTTGTATTACCAATGATCGCAGATTTGTAGTGCAGTTTGCGCGAAGTTAGTTTTTGGCTGGCGGGTCAGTTGTTGAAGCGGTCTGTATCGACTATGTATTGACAAATTATTTCTGAGACCTGAATATTTCTCTCCACATTAAAATAATTATCGCCGTACCAGACTTGTCTTATCATGAGTGTTGCATGTATCCAATAATGCTATGACGTGCCAGCAATACAGCACATCCTTCACCACCAACCGTAAACAAATAGCTGAGGCGGCAGAGCCTGGTCTGCTTCTGCGTTGTTCATGTTCATCTTACGGACATGATTACAGGGGTCATACAAATTTGAAAAATACTTGAATTTTGGGAATCAGTCCTGAAAGGATTTTGAATCTGAAATTTGCCTTGAAAAGTAGGCCTACTTGAAAATGTGTATACATTCTAATTAATGCCAGTTATTAACATTTCACTTGTAAATATCCGAATCTCTATCACTTATTATAAGTGCCAAATCTATCAATTCCGAGTCGTTAGTATCAGACTACTGTTGTCTTGGAGGTGACTTTTGGAGTTTATAAAATCTATGTAACACGATGATGAATTAGTGTTATTTCGATCCAATTACAAAATTCCACATAGGGCCTATAAGTGTAGGCGTATGCCTACAAAATTTAATTTAATAATATTTTAGCTCTGGCCCACCAATTTCTAGCTAAGTTCCGTCTACTTTGTACGCTGCTTGGAATCGATTTGCAACTTTGAAACCTGAATTCTCATAATCTAATTTTCACAGTAACTATGTGGATAAGTTGTTGAAAATTTTAAAACTAATTTGACTGACTGTGATAATAACAGCTCCAAGTAAAAATAGTTTCAAAATATTTAACAGAATGTTCATCGAATGGTATATTTAGATGCAATTCATGGACTCGTGTCTGACTTTTTGATTTTCGCAAGGAAGCTATGTCATTTTGATTGTGATGTCAGCTAACGTGTGACGTATGCTATTATGACGTGACATACTTGAGGGTCAGAAGGATCCTCTATTGCTGTCTACCAATCTTCCTGTATGCCGTGTCTCATCGCGAGGTATAACAAGAGCAATCAGAGATTGCAGACCACAGTTTTTGTCATCTGTAAAAAAAATTCGATTTTAAGGAGTTTTTCGGATCATACCCAACATTGTCGAATCCTACTGTATGGTCAGTATTGGTCACACCCTTCTTTGTGTTAAAGCGTGAGCCAAATCCTGGCAGTAGTTTCCGAGATATCCATAGATCCAGAATTTGATCCGATCCGGATCACGATTGTTTTATCCGGTTCACGGCCAACATTCTAGAAAACCTCTTGCATGGCCGGCTCCCTTCGTCCCAAATCGGATCAGTAGTTTCTTAGATCCAGCTCCGAACAAACAAGCCCACTCTCTCACTCACTAACGCACGCTGGTACGCACGCACGCTCGCGCGTACGCACGTATTCCGATCTGGTCGCAATGCCCTCTTCCCCTTACGGGGTAACGGGTAATAAATCTACATCCAAATTAGAAACGTATGATGCCATAAATAGTCCGATGTCTGCATCTCTACACACTAAATGATACATTCGGATGGACTAGCTACACGCTTGATAATACACTGCTATGACATGAATCATGGATCCAAGGCATTAGGCCTACTCCATGGCTGTTATCTGCTGACAGCATAATACATGGATCTGGCGATATAAGCTTAGTAATACCAACGAGTCCTGTCATGGAGGGCATTGTAATCTAAAAAATGGTCAAATCAAATACTTTCTGCATGGAATCATGGGCTTATTCTCAAACATCTGGCGATTGATTGCACGAGATAGTGATGCAGTTATCATATGAAGAATTCTTCAAATTTGGCAGCTCACAACTAGAGGTAAGCCGTGGTTTGGAAAAGGTAAATCTTATTGAGTCTGTGAACCCAAAGATAATGCCCTGCCATGCTTTGCGCGTGTTGGGGTCGATTTATATACCATTCCCAGAATACAAATTTCATAGTAACTAATAACTATACAGCGACCATGTTGAATTTGAAGCTAATAAATTTGATTGGGTGGTGTTGCTGCCTATGGAAAATAATACTATTGATCATCAAATAGCGGCCCGGCAAATCGCTATGAAAGACATAAACAGCAACAGTTGGTTCTCTGAGTGTCGTTGTATCCTTCACAAATATAAGTTACCAAGCATATATGAGCTGGTTCATAACACTCCTACAAAAGATAAATGGAAATCAAAGGTACAAGACGCAATTAATACTGCAGTCCAAGCACAATGGCACGAAGAATCACTAATGAAGTCATCTCTGAAGTACTTGTATATTAACTCATGTGTGGTGGGATCAGTTCACCATTGTTGCAGCTCAGTTGATAAGAACGTTAGAGATGCTAGGCCTGCTGCCATAAAAGCGAAATTATTAACTGGATCATGTACACTTCAATCAGATCGAGCTCGATGCAATCAGCATAACACGCCGGATACATGCCTGCTTTGTCGCGATGCTCCTGAGAATAGGATTCATTTTCTAGTAACCTGCCAAGCGACCGAAAACCGCAGAAAATCCTGCATAAATAACATTCAAATCACACTGCAAGACGAAAATCACCCAGACATCATCAAGAACATTATGACGACTCCTTCACCTGTAGCACAGCTAATTTTAGGTCATGAAAATATGAAGTCAGAGCACGGTCTTCACCTATCTCCAAAAAACTCAACACAAATTGCTAGGATCACCCGTTTTCTCCGCTATGCACGGCATAGTATTAGACGTAGGCCTAACGCTATGGATCAGCTTGCATCTTCTGCCCCCTACTAACTAGCTTATAAATGACTGCAATGTACATGTTAGTGTATGAGCTGTTAATATGAACTGTCTTTTAAATGCAAGAATTAACAAACTGTTGATGCTAGAACACTATAATAGAACGATCTTTAGTTGCTGTTTTAATTTAAATCTGACCATATTATACTTGATTGCTGACAACGAGCGCTAAGGTTGGTGCCTCGCAAAAGAGATGCCAGAAGAAAAAGATGAATATTTACCCTGACTTCAGGGGTGAGCCCACAGTGGCTGAAATTACAGATACAGTACAGTATGGCAGGAACAGCCAGCGCCCAGTCAAATTATTATCAAAATATTCAAAGAATTGTTTGTTAGATAGTAAAGACAGGCAATTCGAACAACTTGACGGACTATTCCAGGTTTGTGACTGAGGATTTCTGTCAATTATGATTGTGACGTCAATCTATATGTGACGTAGTTGGTTATGACGTCATGCTTGAGTAACAGATTTGGTTCATCAATTAAGTAGACATACATTTTGATTCGCATGAAGTCACTTAGAGAGGGTTTCTGTTGATCTTGTAGTAATAGAGCACCGCGGTTGTTGGAAGCTGTTGCTAGTGGATGATTCGACTTTATCTATCTATCATATGACGTCATAATCAACTACGTGGCGTGTCGGATGATGCCATAATCAATTACGTCATGAATATAACTGAGTTCATCGCGAACCCTTAATTGATGGCGGACTAAGCGTTAGTGTACGAATTGTATGCCTTTACATAATAATAATTCTGTTGAATTTTTTGAAACTAATTTGACTGGGCGCGAGGCAGCAACCGCACCAAGTTGAATTAGTTTCATAATATTCAACAGCTTATCTGTATAGTTTTCTGGAAATTGAGATTCAGAGTGTGCAGGAATCGCTTGATCCCAACACGGGAAAAGCGTGGATGAAGATTAGCTAGAGATGGGCGGAGCATAGTTAAAACCGGATTTCTCCATTTTGCGACGGTCGCGGCTGTTGCCACCTCTTTCTTCATCAATAGGGTGGCAGTCATCTCCTGGTGTGGAATGCGGGGCTCCGCTGTTCTTCTCGAATGCTGATGATCTGGGTTGGACTGATATTCCAGCTATATAGAATACTGGGTCACGTGTGCCGTGTTTGAAAGTCACAACAGTTCCCATTGGGAGAGAATTGGTGTACGAAACTTATAGCGTATCCAGCCATACCATTTATTCAGCTGAATCTCGATCCGAGGAATCCGGGTCAAGAAAATAATGTGCTTTCGAGGTGGGCGTAATATATACAAACCTATGTATACTGTTCGTCTATCTATGTCCTAGGTTCTAGCTGCTTTCAGTTTGCGACTTTTTTACTTGAGCTTGTCAGTAAGACCTGGCCAATATTGTCACTTACCGTTCCAGGAGCCTGATGTCACTGGACGGCATTGCCCCATATAGGACCTAGAGGGTCTATGCCCCGCCCATATCTAGCTAAGCTCCGCCCACTGATCATGCGTGTTGAGATAAACTTTGAAACATGAATTCCGAGAATATACATTTCAAGGTAACGATAAAAGTAAGTTGTTGACTATTTTGAAACTAACTTGACTGGGGCTTTTAACTCTCCCAGTCAAATTAGTTTCAATCGGGTCAGCATGATGTTTATTAAATTGTAAATTTATTAAAGACAAGCAATTGGTAGAAAAAGTGACCGACTTTTCGATTTCCATGACGGCGTCTACGTCATTACGATGTTTGTGACGTTAGCTGACGTGTAGTGTAATGGAGGAATCCTGTTTTAGCTACGCCCCGCCCATCTCTAGCTAAGTTCAAGCCACACCTCAATCGAGTCGAGCTCAATCGATCCATGAACTCCCTGACTATCAATTTCCAGAAAACTGTACGGGCAAGTTGTTGAATATTTTGAAACTAACTTGACTAGGTGCTGTTGCTGCTTATGACCGTTCGAATGTTTCTTAAATAGTAAAGACATGCAAAGCTTAGTCTGTCATCAATGGACCTTTCCACTTGTGGCTATGCCCCGCCCATCACTAGCTAAGCTCCACCCACACCTCCCCGTGTTGGGATTGATCGATCCCCGAATGCCCTAGTTATCAATTTCCTGAAAACTATACAGGGTAGCTGTTGAATATTTTGAAACTAATTTGACTGTGTGCTGTTGCTGCCTATGGCAGCAACAGCACCCTGTCAAATTAGTTTCAAAATATTCAACAGAACATTTATTAAATTGTAGGGGCATACAGTTTGTACAACGCATAGACCGTCTTCAAATATGCATTCGTGACGTACTTATCGGCATCATTCATGACGCCATTCATTATGATGTCGTTCTACACATCACGTAGTTGATTATGACGTCATATGATGGGTGGATACTCTGGAAAGGTGAATTAGGAGCCTAAGGGTTCGTGACGAACCTATCTACGCCATTAATGACGTCATTAATTATGCCGTCATCCTATACATCACATAGTTGATTATGACGTCATATGATTGATGGATAAACTGGAAAGGCAGCTTCCGCCATTGAGGTCGATGTAATGCTTTTCTACCTATGTTGACAAATACAAAGATATTTGAGCGACAGATCAGATCCCTCCATTGAATGTGGTGTAATGTTTTTTACCTATGTTGACAAATACGCTTGCCAATTTGATTGGTAGTCTTGTCTTACGCTGGCACAACAGCCCCACCCCACCCACCCTTCCCACCCCATCCAGCGGCCTACCGTACTGCATAATGTGTGCACTATAACTATTTACAACTGATAACGTTCAATCGATTATTTCATAAATATAATACATCCGCCCGACAGCCCCTAATCCCACCCTCCACCATCGCCCACGTAAAGTAGTGTTCTACCACGGTCTCTTGCCAATGCCTACCCAGAAGTCATCATTCACTATACAGAGTCGACATTATGACAAGCCACAGCGATCGGTTACGAGTGGCGCCCAAATAAACGCCCTCTCAATCAGAGCTATGTAATTAAAATGTAATGGCTGACAATCGAACAAATCGGCTCTGATCCCGTTCGCTTGTGTCACGTGAATAGGTTTTTATGGACCGAATGAACGCTATCCATCACTTTCCAGCCACCAAGCAATTCTGGCCCGGATCAGGACGCTGTGAGTTTAATAGTCTAGTCGAGGCATTTGGCTTAAACGAGGCTTTTAATAATGAACTAGCGCCGTTATGCCATATTCCCGCTACAATTGGAAAAGAATGCGCGCTCAATTTCGCTACAAATAACCCGAAATAATTGAATGACACTAGCGACTTAAGCGGCTCCACAACGCTCTCAGTAGATGCGATAACGTAAAACCTCTCTGAAGAGCCCACCGTATTGAACGAACAGGCGCTAACTATAGAAAGGTGGTCTCGTAATTCTGGTGGGTTTGTGATATCATATTACTTTTGAAGCCAAAAGATGGTGGTTTTTAAAGACATGTGGTCGTTCGACCACCTGCCTTTAAAAAGCCACCATATTTTGGCTCCAAATAAATATGGTCTCTTGGACAATGTTCACTGTATTCTCGCCGTGAGTTTCCCATTTTTCATCCGCATCCCGTCTTATGTTCTGTTATATACATGATCCCGGAGTCGCGATAAACGAGCACCAGGCGGGATCACACCGTAAGCGACGCTAATGCACAACGGTCCGATACAAATTGGCAATTTTCTCTCAATTGACTTCATTTAGAGCGTTGTAATTAAGCGAGAGATGCCACGTTGTTAAAACTATTCTGTCAAAACCAGGACAGTTTAATTAAGCTAGTGCGAGGATTTCTACGCGAGATGCGATCAGTAGGAAAGCCCTTGTAATACGAAGTGAGTAGTGTCCGTCTATGTCTCTTTCGTTGTTGTCTCAATAAGAGAAGTTCATAGATAACAGTTATTATCGTGTAGCAACGGCGATGAGCAGACAGCTACAGCAACCCCACACCCTACCCAATCCATCCTTCATATCGGGGTATTTTACTCGCTACAATACCACCCACGTGCCCACCATCTCCCACTATAACACCGACTACCGCTCATCCATTCGCCATCTCTGATTCCTTTACTGAACATCTGATATCAAAGCAATGTTTCTCTCAATTGTTATACCCAGTTCAGTCCTAAATTATTAGATTGAAGTATTATTCAGTTCCTTTTGCTGTTAAAAATTCATGGAAACGATGTTGCCGTAATTAGCTGTTGCTGTCCACAGTAAGAGAGTCGTTTTCAAAGACGATTCCTAGCAGCTCTTATAGAATAGCGATATCGGTGTACAGCCGGGAAACGATCAAAGACAAATTATAGATGGCTGATTTATCGGCATTTTACGATTATCAATCCCGGTGATCACGCACTCGGATGGAGTATCGCGGGAATTAGCGAGAGTTCATTTCTTAAGAATTATTACACCCTTCTCGACGGGGTCGTCGATAACATCTGTAAGGCGGGCTAGAATTGAATTTCTCGCCATATTCTCGTGTATCCATTTATGGAGTATAAACCTAATGAAGACGCATCGCAGATAAAGTGATCGGCCTTAGAGATGAGAGCTCTTCAACTTAAGGAGGTTATGAAGGTTGCACCGAGCAGCATGCGACTTTCAAGAAGGTGGCCGATGTTGTGGATGAGATTTAGTGGTGATTATCTCGAGTCCCCGATTCCGTTAGCATCTGGCGCGCGCTGTGATCGAGTAATCGAGTAGTTAGACTCGAACCTTGATCCCGGAGTAAAATTTGCAAAACAATAATTTAAATCATGGCGGACATAAGAGAGTCAAACAAGTCAATCATTCGCAAGATGTCGCGATGATATGTCGTAACGTGGTGAATAAATTACACGAACACAGGACATAATCAGATCATTTTCAGGAGATAAAAGATTCTGCGAATGCTTCAGGGTTGGGAGTGTCGGGCCCAAGCTATCGCTAAATTCGACGAAATCTGACACCAGAATTCAAGTTTCACTAAAACATTTTACGTGAAACACGTTTCTTTTTATCTGAATGAGATGAACTGATTTTGGTTATTATGTTAGATTAAAAACTGTTCCAATTAATCCCAATTATTTTGAGTTATGGTTAATGTCAGAAGAGGAAATTAATGGAATACAGAATTATAATACTCACCATTGTCGAATCTAACGAATGAATGAACGGATAGACAGACGGATGAACAGACTAACGAACGAACGAACGAATGACCGGATGGATGAACGGTCGGATGCATGAAAGGGCAGATGAATGAATGAATGAATGAATGAATGAATGAATGAATGAATGAATGAATGAATGAATGAATGAATGAATGAATGAACAAATGGGTGGGTGGATGAACGGGCGGATGAATACACTGGAGGATGAATGAACAGGCGGGTGGATGAACGAACGAACGAATAGATAGGCGTACAGGTGGACGGATGTACGTATGGACGGATGGATTGGTGGGTGGGTGGGTGGCTGGTTGACGGGTTGACTGGTTGGCTGGTGGGTGGGTGACTTGGTGGGAGGATGTTTGTGTGTGTGTGTGTCACGTCATCATCATCATCGTCGCCGCCGCCGCCGCCGCCGCCGCCGCCGCCGCCGCCGCCGCCGCCGCCGCCGCCGCCGCCGCCACCACCACCACCACCACCACCACTACGATGATTATTATTATTATTATTATTATTATTATTATTATTATTATTATTATTATTATTATTATTATTGTTATATTCTATATTTGATCTCACACGTTATAACTACCTTATTAACAACCACCTACCCACCCGCCAATCAAATAATACACTTCGGTACATCGATCGCTATACCTTGATGCATAACAGCACAATTCATAATTCGCTGAGTATAACGTGTCCACTATAGAATGGTAATTAAAATCTCATTAGCAGGCCTCAGGGTTTTACCTGGGCAATAGACTCGGGACTTAGTTATCGCATACTAATAATAAGTTAATTATCAAACACTCGCTTTGTTTATAATAAAATAATCACCTGCGTACCACATTTACGTAGTTCATTCTGTATGGGCAGAAATTGAGCACAATTTGAAAGGGATGTATATATTGAGAACAATCTGACTGGAAGTCACTGCTGCCTGAGGAAGCAGTGACTTTCAGTCAGATTGTTCTCAAAATAATCAACAATGTTTAGCTGTATTGAGTAATAAATACCACCTTCGAGTATTTCGAGTATATGTTGTTAATGGTTAATATGATATAGTATAACGAGGCAGACAATGGTAGAACGAGTGAAGGGATATCTCCCGAGAGTCATTAAGAGGTATTCGTCATGCATCATTAAATACCGATTACGTAATCAAGGATGATATGTCATCATGAATATATACACCTGATTAAATATGTAATACGGTTAGGCTTATGATGAAGCTTGCATTCCACGCGCCCATGTCCATTAGGGTGCTAGATTCCGTCGTTATCCGCCTCTGTTGCGCGAGAGCGCGTGAACGAACACACGTACGACCCGCACACGTATACGCACACTGCAGGCAACATTTGCACAATTAACAGGCATTCGGACACCCGGTATTCGTCCCCCAAATCTGAAAGTTATTTGTTTGGTTTATACGTGAATAAAACGATTTCTGCCATATTCCGAGTTCATATTTTCGTGGGCCTATTTACGTCATTATGGGTATAATTTCCCAAACGTTGTCACCATTTTTACTGGACTGATTGGGTGGGTGTGGTAGGAATGGAGGATCTAGCTTCCAGAAGCACTTTTGAAGAAAATTCAGCAGATCGTACGTCGTTTTTCAATGATTTGAAGATGCCAAATCCAATTTTCCGTCTGCCAACATGTCATACAACACTAACGTAAACAAAATAGCCACACAATCACCACCATCATCATCGTCAGCATCATCATCATCATCATCACCACCATCATCACCACCACCACCACCATCATCACCATCATCACCATCATCACCATCATCACCATCATCATCATCATCATCATCATCATCATCATCATCATCATCACCATCACCATCACCATCATCACCACCACCACCATCATCACCACCATCATCACCATCATCACCACCACCACCATCATCACCACCATCATCATCATCACCATCCTCATCACCACCAGAGAGAGAGAGAGAGAGAGAGAGAGAGAGAGAGAGAGAGAGAGAGAGAGAGAGAGAGAGAGAGAGAGAGGGAGGGAGGGAGGGAGGGAGGGAGAGGGAGGGAGGGGGGGGAGACTAGGGGGAGACTAGCAGACAGTTGTTGACAAATGCTACGAGCTACGACTAGTGAGACTACTACTTGCAGACATCAAGCTGAGAGTACGAGTCAAGTCAGTGAAGTCTGTAGAGTTTGAGACATCAATCGGCTCCTCACAGGGAGTTGGTCTAGCTCCGGTGCTTTTCACCTGTTACCTGGCTGCTGCATTGAAATCCATGCGGGAACGTTCCACAAGACCAACCCCTAGTGTCAATACTGGGTATGCCGCTAGAGATGTAATATGTCGACGATGTGGACTTCATAGACGAGGAAAAGAAACCCCTTGACGAACTTCTCCCAATGGCTGCAAGCAAACTAAAAATTGAGAATCTCTATGAATGAACCCAAAACAGAGTTCACCCACATATACCTATCTACAAAGCATCAGACTAAAGAAAATTCCGATTCACTTCGTGGCGGTGCACCATGGGGGGAAAATTAAAATCCCGGTATCACTGCTTTGCAGTACTGCTGACATTGCTGCACGCTGCGTCATGGGCTTTCCAGGCCTTCTGGAAGCTATGGATTTGATAAAAAGGCTACCGTTATACAATGCAACCTATGTATCCGTGATGCTGTATAACTGTAACAGCTGGGGTCAAGTTCGACTCCTAACCATAGTTAGCTATAGCTAACTAGAGTACCAGTCGAACTTCAAATAGTTAACTAGCTAAGTCAACTATAGGCAACTGAGCACCCGACCTCGGTTCAGATTGTTAGTCCGATATTTGCGTAAATTTCGAAATGGCTGACACCGATCGCTTGCCACGAATAAATGCATATAAAAGTGTAAATATTTCTCTAAATAACTTAGGTTTGATGAAATTATGCTTTCCCATTGCATGTCGATGTTCCCAAGCCCATATTCGTTCCCACTTTATGCCATATGGGCGCTTTTTGACGTCTTAGCGGACAAAAATAACCCATTTTCGTAGCTCATTAAAATAGACGACAGAAAGGGTTTATGGAGACTGGTACCCGGCTCCAAATTCTCTGCAATAGTAATTGAATAGGGAACCGGGTACCAGCGAACTCTAGTCGACTAAAATCTAGTTCGACTGGGCATAGCAACTGCGCATGATCAGTAAACCATGAAACTGACTATGGTTAGTGAGTCGAACCTGACCTGGGCAGCTCCAAAGGCAGCTCTAAATAATAATCTTTTTATTTAAGGAGGGTATACATCGTCAGTAAACTGATCTTCCCGAGGCCCTCGCGCGGGCGCGCACACACACACACGCACGCACGCACGCACGCACGCACGCACGCAGGCAGGCAGGCAGGCAGGCAGGCAGGCAGGCAGGCAGGCAGGCAGGCAGGCAGGCAGGCCCGCCCGCCCGCCCGCCCGCCCGCCCGCCCGCCCGCCCGCACGCACGCACGCACGCACGCACGCACGCACGCACGCACGCACGCAAATTAGATAATTAACATATTTGTTCATTTTCGATAGATATTACTAAAACAGTATTGCAGAATAATTACCTCGTCGAATGTCGATGTTCGAATCACCGTTTACGCAGACATACGCGCAAGGTCGTACACATTCATTCACAAATACACACATATATAGCTATTTAGAAATATACAAACTATGCAATATTAGAACACAAGTAAAAAGGTGAAATCACATTGCCCATATATCATTATAATTTAGTAATATATTCATGTATATTTGATTTGAATGTCAGCAGAGTAGAAGACTGAGTACTCGTTTCAGGCAGAGAATTCCACAGTTGCGCTGCAGTGTAGTTGAAGATTTTTCTGCCATATTCCGTTTTAATCCTCCGAAGTTGTAGGTGATTGCGTGTTTTGGAACGTAAATTTCTAGTGTGCGCCACCCCAACGGAAGTGAACTTGTCTTTCATGTAACCAGGGGCCAGACCATTTCTAGATTTATATGTTATAATACCCATTTTAATTTGCATTCTTTTAGTTAAATTTGTCCAGCTTAATGTTTCATATAGTTGTGAAGATGGTGTCCTGTAAGGCATGTCTAATATCACCCTAGCAGCCCGTCTTTGTAGTTTTTCTAAGCTATCCAATAATGTAGGTGAAGACGGGCAAAATACAAGACTACAATAATCAATGTGTGAAAGGATATACGACTTATAGAACAGATTTCGTTGCGCAATGCTAAGATAATGTTTATGTTTCCGTAGAATATAAATCAAGGACGAAATCTTTTTGCAAAGTTTGCCTGTATGTTCTTTCCATGCAAGCGTATTGTCTATGTATACTCCTAAAAGTTTGTCAGATTCCACAACATTTAAGCTCCCACGATTTGTAGGGATTATAACATTATTATTTAATTGTTTCAATTTATGCTTAGTTCCTAACATCATAAACTTAGTTTTGTCCGTATTTAACAACATTTTATTATTTACACACCATTCTTCTACCGACTACATACCGTTAATTAGATTGTCTTGAATTTCAGCGACATTTGAGCTAGCAGCATGCATAGTTGTATCATCAGCATACTTATCCATAAGACATGTCCAGACAAACTCGATGCCTGTCACCGCAACACCCACGCACCATCACTGAACACCGATGGCCAGACAGCATAATTTCCAATGATGCATTGTACAAGATGTGTAATACATAGCCGCTGTCTGTAAAAGTCGCCCAGCAAAGATGATCCATGTTTGGCCATGTGCTAAGGATGCCAGAGGAGACACCAGCGCAGAGAGCCTTGGAATTCGCCCTACTCAGAGCCAGCAAATACAAAGCAGTGAGAGGACGTCATTGCATAAATCTACTAAGCGTGCTACGAGGTGACCTCAAGAAAGCAGGACTCGGTACACTCAAGACACAGCGGGCAAAAATCAAGAGGGACAGATTGCAGCTGTAAGATGTTTCCACTACTACAACCGCAGAATACAATAATCACACATTGTTTTTCAACAACGGATATCAACAGAATTTTACTGCAGCGTTATATACTACGCATGTGTACTATCCGCATCATTACCCATTTCATTTTGGGAAATTTCTCCTGCTTTTTCACAGATTTGGGCTTTGAAATTTTTTTCAAGGTTTCTGTGTTAAGGTTGTCTATGGACAATGCAACTGAACCATGAGCATTCCGATTTTACTGAAACTTTACAGAAATGTTCTATGCAATACAGGGATACAGGCTGAATCATTACTGATAAGAGTTTGGTCAATTTTTACTACCTTTTTCACGGTTTTGTGTTTTGAACCTTTTTCATGTTTGTTTTGTTGTAGTTTTTTAATACAAAGCCAGGAGAGGACATCATTGCATAAATCTACTAAGCGTGCTACGATGTGACCTCAAGAAAACACGACTCAGTACACTTTAGTTAAGAATGGACCTGAGGAAGCTAAGGATTTCGGCTGAGGAGAAGATACAGCGGGTGAAAGCAAAGAAGGACTGATTGCAGCTGTAGGATGTGTCTACTACCACAACCGCAGAATACTGTAATCATACATATCTTTGAACTGTCTTTAACTGGAAGGGAAGGATGATTGGTATGGGTGCTGATGTTATTTTGGTGTTTTTTTACTTGTTTTGGTGGTCTGGGAATAGGTATCGGTGCTGGTGTTGTTTTTCATTTTAAGTAGGGGTTGGGTTATTGGCGGCGATATGTGTCGGTGTTGTTGTGTTGTTTTGATTGGATGAAGAAGACTGGCGATGGGCGCTGGTGTTGTTTCGTTGGTTTGACTAGACGGGAAGGGCTTGTGATAGGCGTCGGCGCCGGTGTTGTTTTGACTGGACGTGGTAAATATAAAGTGAAATTGAACTTGGAAAAGCTGATGATATGCGGCGGCGCTGGTCTTGTGTTGGATGCAGATGGCCGTGGGGTTTTGTGACATAAGAGATATAAAGCTCTATAGGCCGCCGTGATCAGTTATTGATTGCGTGAATGGGACCTGTTTAACAGGGACCCGAACTGTACACCATCCAGACCAATCAGGGCCACTTAATGGTACCACAAGATCACTTCCCAGGTGTTATATATGAACACGCCGAACCCTGAATTCCCAGAATAATAATAATAAGAATCGAGTTTTAGGTACGCCCCACCCTTCTTTAACTAAGCGCCGCCTACACTTGCCCGCATCGGGATCGCTTGATCCCTGAACACCCTGACTATCAATTTGCAGAAGACTATACAGGTTATCTGTTGAATATTTTAAAACTGATTTGACTGGGTGCTGTTACTGTCTATGGCAACAACAGTGCCCAGTCAAATTAGCTTCAAAATATTCAACATCATATTTATAAAATGGTAAAAATATACAATTCGTATAACAACGCTTAGTCCGTCATCAACTAAGCGTTCGTGATTAACTTATCTAAGCCATTCATGGCGTCATTGATTATTAAGTCATCCTACACATCATGTAGTTGATTATGACGTCATATGATTGATGGATAAACTGGAATGGCCAATTGTAAAATAAGCATACAGGCACGCTGTTGAATATTTTAAGACTAATTTTCCAACAACTCTAAGCCAAATTTGTTCCAAAATATTCAATAGAATTTTGGGAATTTAGCCTGTGATCAAATTGTTAAACATTGCTGACTATTTACGAACAATATATGACAATGATCGTGAATGGATGCACGTGTCTCTGCGCGTCCTAGGACAGAGGTCAGGCGTCTGCCCACACAATTATTCAATAATAAATACACCACCGGACAGCTGGACAATTCAACAGTTGGTACATAATGACCAGTGTTACGTCATTAACTTCTTGACCGCTACCGGGGTGAATAAACAATTACTGTAAATGACATGTAGGGCTCAAATGGTTAACGTTCATAATACCCGACTCGTGGATATATTATCGGAAACGCATACGGTGTTAAAGCTTCGTTATCGATCTGGCAAGGAGTTATACAATTTTAGCTTTACTAATGAGATTAATTTATCGATTTTCAATTAAAAGATTAAAACCTCTCTTAATCCTGCATTCTCAGAAAGTTGGTACGGAAGGAACTAAATAAAGAAGAAAATGTGGAATATTTATTAGCCAAAAATGTGTACCCCTTTTGTGCCCCAAAGCCCCGCTTTAAATGTAACTTATTTTAATTAAGTATTTAATGGTCAAGATTGGTCAAGAAAATTGTAATTTCTGCTTAACAATTAAAGATTTAGGATAATGGTCAAGAAAATCCTATTTTTGCAAGCCAATGGACGACTACCTTTGAAAATTCGCCACTGGAATGACAGGCTTTGTTATCGAGACGGTCATTTCAATAGTAAATTTTCAAAGATAGTCTTCACTTGGCCTGTAAATGCGCATTCCTCAAGATCACTACAGGGGTCGTTTTGGCGGGTTAGCCCATTCACCTTTCCAGAGTATCCATTTGTGATTTGACGTCATATGACGTCATAATTTGCTAAGCGGCGTGTAGGATGATGTCATACTCATTACGCCATAAATGATTTTATTAGGCCCGTCTTTAACTCTTAATAGTCCGTCACGTTGTAAGAATTGTATGTCTCTACTATTTAATAAACATGCCATCAACCACACCCAGTCAAATTAGTTTCAAAATATTCAACGGCTTACCTGTATAGTGTTCTGGAAATTGATAGTCAGGGAGGTCAGAGATCGAGGGATGTGTGGGTGGAGTTTAGTTAGAGATGGGCGGGGCATAGCTAAAAATGAAAAGTTCCATTAGATGGTAATGTTGGCACAGCTTAATGGACCTTTCCAGTTTACCCATCCATCATATGACGTCATAATCAACTATGTGACGTGTCGGATGGTGTCATAATCAATTACAGCAAGAATAGCTCGATGGATGTTTCGATTTAGTCCGTCTTAAACGCTTAATAGTCTGACACATTGTATGTCTACTATTTAATAAACATTCTGTTGAATATTTTGAGACTAATATGACTGGCATGGCAACAACAGCATCCAGTCAAATTAGTTTCAAAAAATTCAGCAGCTTACCTGTATAGTTTTCTGGAAACTGATAGGCAGGGAGTTTAGGGATTGATCGATCCCTAAACGAGCGCGGCGTGGGTGGAACTTAGCTAGAGATAGGCGGGGGCATGGCTAAAACAGGAAAGGTTAGTTGAAATGGCATGAAAATAACATTAGGTCAAGTGGATTCAGAAATGGACCGTTCCAGTTTTAGCTATGCTCGGCCCATCTCTAGCTAAGCTCCACCTACACCTCGCTTGTGTTGGGATCGATCGATCTCTGAACATCCTAACTATCAATTAAAAAAAAAATACACATGTAAGCTGTTGAATATTTTGAAACTAATTTGACTGGGCGCTGTTGTTGCATATGGCAGCAACTGCGCCCAGGCAAATTAGTTTCAAAACATTCAACAGCATGTTTATTAAATAGCAAAGAATTACAAAGACATACAATTTATACAACGTGTCGGACTCTGAGATTTGATGACGGTCTACATGGAGCCCTTTGTGACGTAATGACTGTGACGTCATCATACCCCCCCCCCCCCGCTGAGCTGATTATGACGTCATACGCGGTCAGGTGATGGATGTATACTCTCTGGAAAGGTGAGTTATGAACACAGAGCGTTGTGACCGTGACAGTGGCGGTCTTCGGGGTTTGGGTCTTGTAGGCCAACTCAACCACAAAGAGGGCTAGGTATACGTGCCCTTTATTCGGCAAATCTTTGAAATCTTGAAGATACTCCCATGCATTCCGAATGATAAATAACGTGGTATTTTACTTCTTAACTTCGCTAATAGTTTACACATGTCAGATTTGAGTAAAACCACTTTAACATTTTTCAATTATTTAGTTTCGGACACAAATTTGTGCATCTTGGACACAAACTCGTCCAATTCAGGCCTATGCAACTAAATTCTTTCCAACTCCTTTAAATTCTTTCGAATTTGTTCAATTTTTATAAATGCGGTCGAATTCTTTCGAATTCGTTCAAATTCTTACTTATTCTTTCTAATTCTGTCAAAATCATCCAAATTCATCTAACTTCTTCCAAATTCTGTCAAATTCTTTCAAATTCGTTCAGTTCTCAACGATAGTAACAAACCTGCGCAATTACCTATATGCAGTATGTACCAAAACCTACATGTTGCTATTTCGTTGTTAGAACGTATCAATCAACACATGCTAAATGTTTGCACAAAGCCAACGTGAAGTGCTCTGACTCTGATAGCGCATGTTACTGCGCTAGTACTGGTACAATAATTACAATACCGAGCCGTAATGGTGCAGTATTGGCTTTGTACACGGCCAGTTACCCGCGTTATTAGGGGATTCTCGAATGATATGAGCCAATTTTCGGCCAGATCCCTTAAGCGATTCGGTTCCGGAGGAGATGTTGTTTTTGTGAAGACTAGATCATTCAAGATGGCAACCAGACAAATCGACCAATCATGTCCCCTCCTGCAACATCGGTTGTGCTATGTATTGCCCCGAGTATGGTTTCTTAAGTTCCACGTCAATCAATCAAGAGGTTTCGGTGAAAGAGATTTATAAACGTGTTTCTACATATAGTAATAAACGTGAAACTGAAACTGAAAAAATGCAAGATGATCGCCAACCATATCGACCAATCAGCTTCGTTTAAATAATCCTGGATATCTATAATGTACGGATGACTTTTGTCAAATTTATTAGAAATTGTCCCAGTGGTTCTAAGAGAGACGAAGTCGCTGATTGACGGCAATGGCGTCACTTTGATACTTAGATACTCTCCGAGGATATTTACGTCATTTCTGCAGGTAAATATGTACCTTGAACGTCGGACAAGTGAGGAGATATTACAAATATCCCCCGCCCATCCCCACCATTAAAAGTTGAGGGGACATGCCACCACCCTGCCCCCCATCCCGCCCCAGATGACGCCCATGATTGTCGAACTGGCAACGGACGGACGGCCAAGTGAGCTAAATATGAATAACGTATAAACATTCGTCTCCACCTCTTCATTGGCGTACAATGGCGACGATGACAGCCCACAACACCAAAGCTAAATGTTAGCAACTACGATGACAAAGAGAATGGCAACAGTAATTTAGACTAGGAACAGCAATGATAGTAAGCGACAATAACGACAAAGACGACGAGGATGACGAAGACGGGGACGATAGCAGCAACACCAACAATGACAACACCAACGATACAATACATTGACCGCGACGACTACGAAATGGATACCAACAACATGAGCAACCCCAACAAGAACACCAACAACAAGAACACCAACAACAAGAACACCAACAACACGAACAAGATCAACAATAACAACTTCTACAACAACAACAACAACAGCAACAACAACAACAACAACAACAACTACTACTACTACTACTACTACCACCACTACTACTACTACTACTACTACTACTACCACTACTACTGCAATAACAACAACTCCAACAAAAACATCGGCAACGGCAACGACAACAACAAACAACAAACAACAAACAACAAGAACAAGAATAACAACAACAACAACAACAACAACAACAACAACAGCAGCAGCAGCGGCGACGACGACAACAACAACAACAACAACAATAGCTGCTGCTACAACAACAACAACAACAACAACAACAACAACAACAACAACAACAACAACAACAACAACGGAAATATCGAAACATCTATATGTGTATATTGTATTTGACAAGAAAAATTGTAGATATAATGTATACTCCATGTAACTACTATGTATATATCCCCCATATACCATGGAACGTGGTCTGGGGTGTAAATAAATCCTTTCATTTCATTTCATTTCATTGCAACCAGTTAAAATAGTATTTAGTGCATTGCAAAACACGAGCGATCAGAGATCTGGTTTTGTTTACGTAACAAGCGTTCAGTCCGATTATTAGAATATACATTCACATACACCAATATGAACAAATATTCACAAAGCTTACGAATATTCGAATACTTATGAACTATTTTTAATTTGTCTTACAATAGGATTGAAAACAAAATTTACCGAAATGTTATTTGGCCCTATCAATGTAAAAGCTGTCCAGGTTTAGGGCCTATATAGACTTCATTTTGGTATTAACCCTTTAACACTCATATCAGCCAAAAAACGCCTTCTACCGTGGTCTTAAGAAATGACAATTTGCAGACCAATAGAAGACTATTTTTTGAAAATTTACCACTTGAATGATTGGCTCGATAACAGAGCCAGTCATTTCGGTGGTAAATTTTCAAAAATAGTCTTTTCTTGGTCTGCAAAGTGACATTTTCTTTCAGAAAATTGAAATTTTTATTGAACAAATTCGAGTCTTAAAAGGTTAATTTTAAATTGGATTCAATGGTTCAATGCGATACCCATGACATGTATAGAAATGTGCATTACGGATCTTTCAACAGCGACTACGCGTACAATTCTCATAACATCACGTGGACTGGACGCTAATCTTGGCTCACGAAGATCTCTGATGATTTTTTCAGCCAAAGGTCAAGGCTACCCGGAAGGTCAAATTGCCAGCTTTTGAACATTTGAATAAAAATAAATTCTACTTAAACCAAATTACCAGTTTTGTTTTTCCCATTTTCCCCAGAAACGAATGTCTGTTGCCTTGAACAGTTCAATGGGCACATGCTTATTAGACGGTATCCCTTTAAGGAAAATGTTAGAACTGCGACGACACCCACGGTTTTTATCCTAAAGCAGCAGATTGACTTTTGTGTTAAAGGTCAAGGTCATTTCTTAGTGTTAAGATAACCCATTATATCATCAACGTGGGAAATGACCTCTCCTTAATCACAGAAGTTCATTGAGCATATTAGAAGATACTGTAAAACATATATCGGCGCTAAGACAGAAGTGTAATCCTTACAGGGAGAAGTTTAAACCAAAAAAAAAATGTCTTTTACAAAATGTCCGCCAAAATTGCGCGTACGTCCGATCTAGAACCTTGATAAAATCCTAATTGTTATAATTTCTTGATTACACATATAGTTTATATTGGATCACGCGAATAGTTTTCGAGAAATCTTTGCCAAAGGTGTGTCCCATAGGAAGTGTATGATATCAATATTTAAACTGTATTTTCTCATTGAGTTTTAAAGCGAATGACTGGAAACTTGGCAGATATCAAGCACATATTGGGCACTATGGTGCCAATGTGTTAATTGTAGGGTTTTTTCCCCCAACAAAGCATTCCATGTCTATGGCGACAATATTTCATTTCTATTTTGCTCTCATCTGAAATATTCGAATCATTCGAACATTCACGCATATAATTGTGCAACTCCTGAATACACAAATACGAATATTCGAATACCGATTGTTATACGAATATCGAGCACTATTTGCAACATGTAACTGTTCTTTAGATAGTTTGGGGTTTTTTCGGATCATGACGAAAGTTGTAGAATCATGGTATATGGTCACGCCATTTTGGGCTATAATGTGTGTCAAATCTGACCAGTGAGTTCCCAGATTATCCATAAATCCACAATTTGATCCGACCCAGAGCAGGAACTTTCATTGGGATCAAGTCTGAAATTCTTCTTTCACAATTAAATCCTGTTAAAATTTGAATCAAATTGGATTAGTAGGTGTTTTATGCAACCCTGATACACAAACACGCACAGACAGACAGACAACCCGGAATAAAATATTCCCCAATTACTTCTCGGATCCGTAGGTGTAAATTATACCATCTCGGTTATTCAGAGTTAAATGGACCAAATTCCGGTCAGAAAATGCTCATTAACTGAAGCCGATACAATTCAAATTTGTAGGCAGCTGTTTTTGAAACAGTTGGTGGTGATCGAGCCTGCATGCGAATATATCGTGAATGTTGACAGTAAATCGCTATTACGCTTGTCAGTAATGTTCACTGGTCATTAGGCTAAATAACCATCGTGACGTACGTTAGTATAAGTCCATTATGCATGATGGCCACTTAAAGGTGAATAATAACAAACACTTAGGATGATATTTGCATATTCAGACATACCTGTGTTACGCGTCCACCTTTTGGCGCACAGACAATCACCGAGGTGGGGTGGATTTTTAGTTATGCCACGCCCACTTCTAGCTAAGCTCCGCCCACTGTGTACATGTGTTGGAATCGATTTGAAATTTTGAAATCTGAATCTCCATAATCTAGAAAGCTCTCAGTTAAATTAGTTTCACAATATTTAACAGAATCTTTATCAAATTTTGAATTGACCAAAAAACGTGCCCATTTTCGTGACGGAGCTATACGTCATTTTGATTGTGACGTCAGTTAACAAGTAACGTATTTGATTATGAGGTCAGATACTTGAGCGACAGATGCATCTATTGTATATTATATATAGGCTTAACAAGTATCTTATTTCAGAGCTGCGCAACATTCCAAATGTAATCTATGATAGCCTATAGCTGTTTCGCAATTATATGTTAAAGGCACACATTCACACCAGAATGCTTGGAAATAAGAATATTAAACTGTATTCATTTTAGAAGCTTAAGTTGTGTACCTCAATGTAATGAAACGAAATAAATTGGATGATATCATTCCGTATATACTATATAATTTTGGGAGTGGGTGCGAAGTTAAATGGGCCATTCCGGTTTGTCCATCCATCATATGACGTCATAATCAACTACATGACGTGTAGGATGACGCCATAATCAATGACGTCATGAATGAAGACGGACTATGCGTTGTTGTACGAATTGTATGTCTTTACTATTCAATAAACATTCTGTTGGATATTTTGAAACTATTTTGACAGGGCGCTGTTGCTGGGTAGCAACAGCATATGGCAGCAACATCACACAGTTAAATTAGTTTCAAAAAATTCAAAATCCTACCAATATAGTTTTCTGGAAATTGATAGTCATGGCGTTAACTAGGGATTGGCGGGGAATAGCTAAAACTTGAAAGGGCCGTTAGGGACTCGTGTCTCCAATTCAAATTCACAATTTAAAAAATTATATTAATTTATGAAATCATATGTTGAGATTTATTTCGCTTCATTACATTGAGGTACACAAAAGAGTATAGAATTTAATATTCTTAGTTTTCAAACATTCCGGTGTGAATGTGCGCCTTTAATAACTTAAACTTTCACAAAGACGATTCCAAAATAGACATAGTCAACGTCACCTTGTTCTCCTGTAGACTGTGATTGCATAAAATAGCACAATATAGACCCATCATATGATTATGTTCACATTACTATATCACAATTAAAACAATTCAACAGAATGTTTATTAAGCGTTTGACAGCTGCCGCGGCCACCAGGCACTAATTTTAATGGGCAATAACTCTAGACTTGCTGAATATTTTGAAAACAATTCGGCTGAAAGCTGTTGATAGCTTTGCCATCAACAACTTTTTGTCAAATTGTTTTTTTTTAAATATTCAACATATCAGGAGTTAAACTCATGGAAAATGTAGATTGCAGAGATTCGGCAGACAGGCAGTTGGACTATAATTTCAGAAACGACATAGGCATAAAATTCATACACTTTCCTGATTTTTCTGATTGAGCTACGCTATTTTAATTGTGCCGTCAGATAACATGTAACGCATTTGAATATGACGTCAGATCCTTGAGCGACAGATCGGATCCCTCTAGTAATAACAAGAGACACGTGGTTTCTTAATACGGGTGACCTGTAGGTAAGTGTATCTGGAGGACCAATGACGTTATAGAATTTCATAAGATCGAGAGAGTAGCCCTCAAACACTTACTGACCAGATATTCCTTTGTAATGTAGGCCTGGGGAATATTCTATGTTGAATATTTTATAACTTATTTGATTGGGGGCTGGGAGATGGAAAGAACAGGTTCCAGTCAAATTAGTTTCAAATTATTCAACAACTTTCCTATATAGATTCTTTTTTGACACCGAGACATTGAAATTTAAATGCTCAAAGGGTTTTAAAAATTTACGCCAATTATAATTATTTAATCAAATTTGAGACAGATAATCTAACCATATGATGAAAATCATATAGATTTTGAATAACAAATTCCCAAACTATTGCTCTAAATTCCCGTTTTCTGGATACATTATATATTAAAATTTACATGCCACTTTAATTGTGTAAGGGTCTAGGTAAACTAATACTCAGGTAAATTTAATTTATTTTAAATATCATAAAAATTAAATTAAACTTCTGTGGGAGTGTGTGAAAAATGCAGTTAATTGTCTAACGTACGATTTGAGGTGACAAATACGCTGTAATGCTTGTAAGCCGGCAGTCATAGGAATAATTTAAAAATTATCGGATAGTAACTGGAAGTCCAAAAGCGTTAAACGCCGCTTCAAGACAATTACAGCAAGCTTTTGATGAGGAAATCAAATGCATAACAATGCACTTTCTCCCGGGCGAGAAGGATTCCTGCATATCGTTAAAATATCTGACTGTTGCAGCCAATGGGTAATAACTCTAGGTATGCTGAATATTTTGAAAACAATTTGACTGGAAGTTGTTGGTGGCGCACTTTCAGACAAATTGTTTTTAAAAATATTCAGCATGTCCATAGTTAAACGCCATGGAAAAAGTCGTCTGCAGAAAATCAGCAAACAGACAGTTAAAATGTCTCGCAGAAATCTTGTTAACATTGTGCGCAATTACGCGGCTGTCACTCCAAGAAGAGCTAGCCTCTGATTGGTCGATCTGTCGATACACGCCACACCTACTATGCAACGATGCGTGGCAGCTATCCTCCAGGCGGCAAACATCAAAGAGAATGTCTGACTCCCGCTTAAACTATCAGATCATGTCGTATAAAAGTGATCCAATTGTCCAAAAGGACAGTTTGTTTAAACGCTCGGGAATCAGTCAGCCATTCGATATGTTTATTTTGTCAACAAACTCGCGTGCGGGTAGAAGATTATTGTAAAAATATCGTCAAATTAGAATTAATAATCAAAAATAATAATAAATCCCTATTGCTAATCGAATGCGATGAGGATTTAATTATACACACGTTAACGTGCGTTTATTAAACGTAAATTATGACCAAAAACAGATAATTAAATTGAATTTCTGTTAGTAAAGCTAAAACTAATTATTTAAATGTCGACTTTGATAATTAGGCCTAACTTCCATGTTCAATGACGACAGTGTGAACGCGAAGATAGCTGAAGCAGTTAAAGACTTACTTGAGAAGGTCATGAGAACAGACTTAAGTTGTGAAGCCTTTGCAAACAATAAACACCTATATTGTTTAGAATTCGCAAGCATTATTTCTAAAACCTTAAATTTCTCGTTCTGTTATCCGTCACACCCGGAAATTGGAGCGTGAAGGAAATCATCGAGATGGCAGCAATGTAAAAACACACAATAAAAAATTAATATTTCTAAAATAATTTTTTGAGAATTGGATTCTTGAATCTGACTAATATTGAACAGAGTAAAGCTGTCAATCATTATGCAATCACCAATCAGTAGTCAATCCGACGACAAATCTGTGAATCAGCGACAACAGTGTAACAACGAAAACAACAATAACAATAACAACAACAGCCACACAAATAACAACAATAACCAACTTCACATGGGACTACCGTTTCCTACGAAAACTTATTCCGGATTAACAGAAGCAGCTAAAGACATGGGCTTTCCCCGAGAGACTGACAGTCCAAATTCTGATAACGACAGCTTGGTAGACCCAGGCGACGAACGGTTCTGCCTCACGCCAACTGATGCAGCAGGGCTTCCCCCTCGTGATGTCATGATGAGCCGTGACGTCATACATTCTCACCACAACGGAATGTCAGAGCATGACGTCATGATTGGCAGAGATATGCAGCTCAGTCCCCGGAGTGACGATAGCCTAGAAAATCTCCCTCATAGAAGAGGTAAGCCTCGGTCAAAATATTAATTGAACATTTTCACCGACAAATCTCTGAAAAAATATTCTTTGCAATTATAAAACATATTATGTTGAATATTTTGAAATTAATTTAACTAGAAGCTGCTGCCTTAGGCAGCAACGTCTTCCAGTCAAATCGATTTTAAAATATTCAACAGTTTTCATAGCAACAAATGTTTGAAAGTATAATTGTTAAAATTGTATTATTTTCAGAGGCGTAAAATGTGTACCTCACTGTAATTAAACGAAATGAATCTTAACATATGATCGTTTCATTTCGAATACCCCAAATTAATTTTTTTTAGATGTGAAGTTGAAATAGGGACTCATGTCTCTAATTCGATTTCACAACTTAAACAATTGTATTAATTTATACGTAATTTAATCACCATTTGTTAAGATTTATTTCGTTTCATTACATCTAGGCACAAAATTTAAGGCTTCAAAAGTCAAAAATAGTATCAGTTTTATTTTCAAGTGTCCCGATTTCAACTTCATAACACATTTTTTTAAATTAATTATACATAAATAAATCATCATATACTAAGGACGTGTTCACACTAGAGACGTAATCCTAAATAACACCATACTAGCGTGAACACGTCCTTAGAAGATTTAAGTCGTTCTGTGGTATACTATACTCAATTTAAATCTCTAGAAGTATTAAATTTTAACAATTTTATTTTCAGCCGTTTTCATATATGAACATGGATCTATTATTTAAGCCTAAATAACACTCATATCAGCCAAAAATAGCGTCAATAGTGCTCTTGAGAAATGTCAATTTGCGGGACCAAGAGAAGACTGCTTTTTAAAGTTTACCATTAAAATCACTGGCTCGATAACCGAGCAAGTCATTCCAGTGGTAAATTTTCAAAAACAGTTTTCTATTTTCTATGAGAAAATTGAAATTTTCTTGAACAAATTCTAGGGTTAATGGTTAAATTACTAAATTACCAGACATAGTGAGAAAGCAGTCCCATAGAGAGACATCGACTCTTCTAGGATCTACAGATTAACTCTTATAACTCGGGTGTCAATATTCGAGCTTCTTACTGTGTCAATAGCAAATAAACCGGTGTACATTTTAAAACTATTCTTTTGAACAATCTTCCACCAAATTTGTTGAAAAATTTACATAAGTTCATTTGTTAATTTACTATTTAAGCCATAAATTTGTTCAAGAAAATTTTAATTTTTTCGCAGAAAATGTAAATTTGCAGACTAAGAGAAGACTATTTTTGAAAATTTACCACTGGAACGACTGGCTAGGTTATCTAGCCAGTCATTCCAGTTGTACATTTTCAAAGATTGGCTTCTCTTGGTCTGCCAATTGACATTTTTCAAGACCACTGCAGAGGCCGAGTTAATTAGAAAATTTTGACACCAGATTATTACGGGTTAATATGTGTAATATGTAATTTTACAATAATAAAATTGTCGATGGTGACATTATAATTAGCAAATTTACAATTCTTATATTAAGTTCTACCGATGTCATTCACGTGCAATATATGTAGCACTGACACTTCTTGAGAAACACTAATCAGTTACTACGTGGGTGGACAGCAAGCAGGGTGGGTGGGTGGGTGAATGGATGACTGGGTAACTAGAAGGATCGAAAGGCGGGTGGGTGGATGGGTGACTAGCTGACTGGCTGGCTGGTCTGGGTGGTTGGGTGGATGGATGGATGGATAAATAATAAGTAAATAAATTTAAAAATCGCTGGTTGAATTGATAGACGGAAAGATGAATGGATGAGTAATGACTTCATTTTTATTAGAAACCCGCCAATATTACATATACATTTTCCGTATTTCATGTATGTATATCTATAAACTAATACAACATAGATAGTTTAATTTTTATTTGCACCCACGTCACTGAAAGTAAGAATCATTGTGGTAATTAATTTAGGTAATATATGTTTTGCAGTAATCAAATGTCCTATGCAACCACCATAAGTCTATGAAAAATTAGATTTCTTGATTATTACGTAAATCAACTTTCTGAAAGAATTCCGAATAGCTAAACGAATACACGTTAGCCATTTTATGCTAAAAAGAAAACATTACGCATCCTTTCAGCCTTCCATCTATTAATTTATTCATTAATTCGTGGTACTCTACTGAATATTTTGAATGTAATTTGAAAGAAACCTGTTACTGTTGTATCACAGGTTACTTTTAAATAACTTTCAAAATATTTCTCGTATTGTTCTGATCTTCTGGGTTCAATAAGGTAGTATTTTCCTTTATTCAACAAGTTAGGGCGAATGGTGGTTTTTAAAAACAATAAACAATATGATTGATCCGTAAGACAATTGCTTTATATAAGCTACAATACGATTAGTCCTTAAGACAACTGCCTTACGAGCCGCGTGATGAATGGTCCTTAAGACAACTGCTTTATAAGCTACTCTATAATTGGTCCGTAAGACAACTGCTTTATAAGCTACAATATGATTGGTGCCTGAGACAGCTGCTTTAGGAGCCACATGATGATTAGTCCTTAAGACAACTGCTTTACGGGCCGCATGATGATTAGTTCTTAAGACAACTGCTTAAATAGGAGCCACGTGATGGTTGGTCCTTAAGACAGCTGCTTTATAAGCTACAAGATGATTGGTCCTTGAGACCGCGGCTTTAGGAGCCACAAGATGATTGGTCCTTGAGACAGCTGCTTTAGGAGCCACAAGATGATTGGTCCTTGAGACAGCTATTTTAGGGCCACAAGATGATTTGTCCTTGAGACAGCTGCTTTGGGAGCCACAAGATGATTGGTTCCTGAGACAGCTGCTTTATGAGCCACAAGTTGATTAGTTCTTGAGACAGCTGCTTTAGGAGCCACAAGTTGATTAGTTCTTGAGACAGCTGCTTTAGGAGCCACAAGATGATTGGTTCCTAAGACAGCTGCTTTAGGAGCCACAAGATGATTTGTCCTCGAGACAGCTGCTTTAGGAGCCACAAGATGATTTGTCCTCGAGACAGCTGCTTTAGGAGCCACAAGATGATTGATCCTTGAGACAGCTGCTTTAGGAGCCACAATATGATTGGTCCTTGAGACAGCTGCATTAGGAGCCACAAGATGATTGGTCCTTGAGACAGCTGCATTAGGAGCCACAAGATGATTGGTTCTCGAGACAGCTGCTTTAGGAGCCACACGATGATTGGTCATTGAGACACCTGCTTTCGGAGCCACAAGATAATTCGTTCTCGAGACAGCTGCTTTAGGAGCCGCAAGATGATTGGTCCTTGACACAGCTGCTTTAGGAGCCACAAGATGATTGGTTCTCGAGACAGCTGCTTTAGGAGCCACAAGATGATTGGTCCTTGAGACAGCTGTTTTAGGAGCCACACGATGATTGGTCCTTGCGACGCTATTTTAGGGGCCACAAGATGATTAGTCCTTGAGACAGCTGCTTTGGAAGCCACAGGATGATTGATTCTTGAGACAGCTGCTTTAGGAGCTACAAGATTATTGGCCCTTGAGGCAGCTGCTTTAGGAGCTACAAGATAATTGGCCCTTGAGACAGCTGCTTTAGGAGCTACAAGACGATTGGCCCTTGAGACAGCTGCTATAGGAGCTACAAGATGATTGGTCCTTAAGACAACTGCTTTAGGAGCTACAGGATGATTACCCCTTAAGACAACTGCTTTAGGAGCTACATGATGATTACCCCTTAATACAACTGCTTTAGGAGCTACAGGATGATTGCTCGTTAAGGCAACTACATATAGACAAGGCAGGTTAACGTTCTGTGAAATGGAATGATTTTCCCCATTTTAAAGTCTCAATGATTTCTCTTTCGCTGTGATTTATAAAGGGCAACATTTTATCACGATGAAATCTACATATATGCTCACTCTATGCATATACATTTAGCAAAGTTACTCAGTTTTGACAATGATGGTGACGATGAAAGTGATAACGCGGCTGCTGCTGCTGCTGCTGCTGCTGCTGCTGCTGCAGCTGCTGCTGCTGCTGCTGATGATGATGATGATGATGATGATGATGATTGCCAAAACTATTACGTTTCCAGCCACTCGCATATTTCCCCGTCTACAATTATACATCAGTTCATGGTTGTTGAACTAATTTTTTCCATTGACCATTGCTTGAAGACATTTAATAAATCGTCATGGTTTTGTGTCGCGTAAAGCCAACCATCGCGATTTCTATTTCGGTCGTCGTCGCCGTTGCCATTGTTGTCGGCGTCTGTATGAATAAATTTTGTTAAAGCTTCATAATATCGTTATTCGTCAACAGTGTCCCATCGGACCTCAATGAAGCCTTAGAGAAATGTCATCACTAGTCTAAATTTTGGGAACTATTCTTATTTTATTGAGTTCTTTTCGTTAGCGCTTTTTACTTTTCCTATTATTCAGCAATGGTTCATCAGGTTTTATCGAAATGTTCTATGTCATGCATGCCGATGCAATCATCACTAATTCGAATTTTGAGAACGTGACCTATTTTTACGGTTTAGTTTTTCGTGTCGTTTAAGGTCGTATTATTCAAGAATGGCTGTTTAGATTCCAATACAACTTCACAAAAGTGCTGTATGCCATGCAAACAGCATCATTTTTCGTAATTTTTCACGAATTTGGTTTTAAAAAACCTTTCGTCACTGTGCAATGCATGCATATTCAATGTGGACCATTTGCCTATCGGTTACTCTTGCCTAGGTATCGTGTGCTTGCACAGCTAGCATGTATACGGTCCAGTCTTGCGACTATATCACTATGCATTCCCTATTGGGCAAGTACTTTGCCTTTTTAAGCTCAGTCTGTATCGGATGATCAATCATGCTCGTACGTTTAGCGATATTTCATGTTCGGTGTGTGGCGGGTATGTGGGTGCGGGGTGCGGGGTGTGGGGTGGGGTGAGGGGGGTGAGGGGGTGGGGTGGGGTGGGGGGGGGAGGTGTTGTTGTATTAAAATCTGTCATGGCGCCTCAATAAATGTTTGTATTACGAGCCATGCCTAGTTAGCTTTGGAAATCCGCGCTACCCATGCCTTTACAGAGGAGACATTGCACGCTTCCGCCTCCTTGTAATTACAGAAACACCACTGCAAAATGTAATAGAGGGATATATATCTAGCCATGCCCCGCCCATTTCTAGTCACGCTCCGCCCAGTTGGTATGCGCTGTTGAGGGTTTTAAACGGTTTGGACCATGAGTGGCCAGAATCCCTATGTCAAATTGTCAAGGCAAACAAGTATTCGTGGCATTATGGTATTTAGCATTGACAGGGAATCGAACCCAGAACTGACGGCAGCATATAGCATTATATAGCCCGCAAACACCATACCAACGCAGAAGGACGAAAAATCCTTTTTCAAATAGGCGTATGAACAGGGGTTGGAGGTGGTGGGGGAACACGCCTCCCAGGGTTGCCTTTCACATAGTTAATCCCCATAGCGCCCCCTAGGTTTTAGCCACATCCATACTTCAGTACCACATCCCCAGTCCAAGTTTCATACACCCCAGGGTGGTTTTTTTTTACCAGTGAGGGTTTCGTGAGTGTGGATTTTTAATACACAGTGAAATTTACTGGTGGCTGATTTTGTCCGTAATTGACCTTTCCACTTTATCCATCTATCATATGGCCATGACGTCATAATCAACTACGTGACGTGTAGAATGACATCATAATGAATGACGTAGATAAGTACGTCACGAACTAATTTTTAAAGACGGACTATGCGTTGTTGTACGAATTGTATGTCCTTACTGTTTAATAAATATCCTGTTGAATATTTTGAAACTAATTTGACTGGGCGCTGTTGCTGCCATACTCAGGAACAGGACTTAGTCAAATTAGTTACAAAATAGTTAACAGCTTACCTGTATAGTTTTCCGGGAATTGATACACAGGGAGTTCAGAGATCGATCGGCCCCATCACGGACGAGGTGTGGGTGGAGTTTAGATGGAGGTGGGCGGGTCATCGCAAAAACTGAAAAGGTTCATTGTAACTGGCTATTGGTAGGTAGTGATTTCATGGCAATTGTACAGGTAAGCTCTTGAATGTTTTGGACCACATAAGCAGTAGCACATTCTAATCAAAATAATGTTAAATCAGTCAACATAATGCTTAGTCAATTGTAAAGTCTCCAAAGACACAATAGACGCGTCGATTTCTAGCTATGGTCGCAGATTTCTACATAACCTCCGTCCTCTGTTTTACGCGTGTTGGAACAGATTTGACAGCTTGAAACTTGAATTCCAAGAATCAAAATTTTAAGGCTAGTTGTTGAATATCTTAAAACTAATTGCAGCAGCAGCAGCAGCAGAATGTTTCTATAATTGTAAATTCACCAAAGACATATAATGTGTAACGGAAATACCGATGACACGGCGGAGCTATACGTCATTTGGATTGTGACGTCAGTCTACGTGTGACGTATTGGATTATGACGTAATATACTTGAGTGACAGGCCGGATGGATGAGAGAGAGAGAGAGAGAGAGAGAGAGAGAGAGAGAGAGAGAGAGAGAGAGAGAGAGAGAGAGAGAGAGAGAGAGAGAGAGAGAGCATTGAATCACCATGTGCGGTCAGTGACTGTCCAGTGATAGATAAAGTTCATAAAGACTAGAATATTATAATAAAGTTCATTGTTCTTCTTGAACAGAATAAAACTATATAATCGAATACATTTAAATACAAGTTTCTTATCCTGTCAAATCAGTCTCGTGGAGCTGAATGTCTTTATTAATAAAATGCTAAACACGTCAATAACGATGTCAAAGCTCTGTTAAAACACCTCAAACCAGTGTTTAGCTGTCTGACTGCAAGTCACCAGACAATAATTTCAATTGCCAATAACTCTGAATATGATGAATACTTTCAAAACAATGTGACTGAAAGTTGTTGGTGGCATTGCCACCAACAACTTTCAGTCAAGTTGTTTTCAAAATATGCAATGGGTCCAGAGTTAAACCCAGTGGAATACAGGCATATAGTCTGCAGAAATTCAGGCGGCAGCCAGTTAAATATGTACTACCGAATGATATCATCGTAATATACAATTCCAGTCAAAGCGATTTCTGGAGAGCTTATTTTGAGAACTATGCTTATATTGCTGTAAGCTGAACATTGTTGTTATAGGCGTTAACAGCATTCAGCAAAACAGTTTTCAAACTTATCACAACTCTACCCCCAGTCCTTGCCTATAGAAAGTGTAATAGATGCTTTGAGTCGGATAAGTGTCGCGAAAGCAGTTTGTCTTCGACATTTTCCCATTAACAAATATAGTATCTGCCATAACGACTTATTATATGCAAGCCTGAAGATAAATACAACGTCTTCAATTTCCGATTTCACAGGTACACAAGATTTCACAAATCAACCATTTAACGAGTAAAATTCCGGTAACATAATTTGAAGTCGACTATACCGAAAATCTGTTTAATATTTTGAAACTAATTTTGACTGGAACTTGTTGCTGCCATAGGCATCAACAGCTTCCAGTCAAATTGGTTTCAAAATATTAAAGACAATATTCCATACATCGCAATTTGTCGTTTGTGTCTGTATGTGGTTTATTGGGTTAGCGAGAAAAAAAATTATCACCTATTTATAGCGGGTTAATAGAATGTCCGCAGGTAGCTGTCGTTGTAAGCGATCTGTATCGACACTTTTATCGCTATCTGGGAACCTGCGATCGCCACTAATCATCTGCCGATCGAGCACTAATTCACTTATCGCGAGATTGTGTCAAGAATATCTATGGGAAAACTTTTGATAAAGCCTTCAAATTTTTATTTTCGATGAGTAGAGGAACGTATCCCGGAACGAGTAGGCTATATATTGTTCTAAGTCGTTTCCATTGTGATTTATTTTGCTAAATAAAGTATAATCTATTTGATCCACAATAATATGTTTATCACTGTTAACCATCATGACATATGCTAACTAGTTATAATTCTTGTGGGAAGGTTTAAATAGTTCGTATCACAAATTATTATATTTCTAAGACCAATGAATTTGTGACGAATTGCGATAAGTTGCTTAAAGGTGCATATTTGTGCCTAGATGTAATGAAACAAAATAAATCTTAGCATATGATGATTTCATTACAAATTAATATAATTTTTTACGTTGTCAAATTGAATTAGCGGCACGAGTTCCTAATTCAAATTCACAACTAAACCTACGTAATTTATTCAAATATGGAATGAAAACAAACACATGTTAAGATTTATTTTGTTTTTTTAGCCTCTAAGTTTTTGTTAGAAGGGGAGACACAAACACTTAGGAATAACTTTTTCAGATTAAATTAGATAAAACTACGAAGGCTGAAAAGTGGAATTCATATTAGTTAATATTACATTTTTAGCCCGAGTAGAAATATTTCTACTCGAGTTTAAATATTTCTACTCAAAATAATTCCAAGACCAGATGAAATATTTAGACTCGAGTTGAAATAAAAAAATTAATATTAAAGTAGGCCTATATATAACGAATCTACGTGAATCAATTAGCAATCTAAGTAACCCAGCTAATGGCACTATGGCTACAGACAATAAAGAACAATATTTATCTCAAGGTGTTCGTCAGAAGACCTGCATTCTACACCAATTCACCTTTCCAGAGTATTCATCGATGAGATGACGTCATTTGACGTCATAATGGACCTTTTCATTTTTAGTTATGCCACGCCCATCACTAGCTAAGCTCCACCCCACCTCGCCGTTTTGGGATTGATCGATCCCCGAATGCCCTAGCTATCAATTTCCTGAAAACTATACAGGGAAGCTGTTGAATATTTTGTAACTAATTTGACTGGGTGTTGTTGCTGCCTATGGCAACAACAGCGCCAAGTCAAATTAGTTTTAAAATATTCAACAGAATATTCATTAAATAGTAAAAGCAAACAATGTGTACAACGACGCATAGACCGTCTTCAAATATGCGTTCGTGACGTACTTATCGACGTCATTCATGACGTCATTCATTATGATGTCATTCTACACATCACGCACTTCATGATGACTTCATATGACGGGTGGGTACTCTGGAAAGGTGAATTGCCTGGCCGCTGTTGCTGCCACAGCAATAGCGCCCAGTCAAATTAGGTTAAAATATTCAACAGCTTACCTGAATAGTTTTCTGGAAATTGATAGACAGGGAGTTCAGAGATCGATCGATCCCAACACGAACGAGGTGTAGGTGGAGTTTAGCTAGTGATGGGCAGGGCATGGCTAAAAATGGAAAGATCCATTACTAGAGTACCCCAAAAACACAACAACCAAATTTGATGCAAGGAAACCTGTAAATACAGCATATTGAGACTTGCTATGGTAGTGGAGACAATTTAGTAAAGTGGATAGGAACTCCACAAATGAGAGAAAACAGAGAGAAAGGATCAATGACACAACATCAGAATGGATAGAGGCCACCGGCGGGGTGCCACAAGGAAGTGTCCGGGTACCTATTCTTTTTCTGATATAAATAATGATCTACCAGACCTAACAACATGCCCTATTACAGATGACACAAAAGTATATGGCAACCCAGTTATCAGCAAAATCTAGGATAACATAGATATCGTATTAAGTGGTCGCATCTCGCAGACATGGCAACGAACCTTCAATATAGATAAAACGCATGTCCTGCATTTCGACAGGAACAACCCACAAACCAAATACTAAATGGCAGCTAGAAATGACCAATATGCATCCTGTTTCAATATCAGAGGTCGTAAAGGCCTTGGGAGTGCATGTTGATAAAGACCTGGGAGTGCATGTTGATAGAGACCTGGGAGTGCATATTGATAGAGACCTGTGAGTGCATGTTGATTGAGGCTTGGGAGTGCATGTTGATGGAGACCTTGGAGTGCATGTTGATAGAGGCTTGGGAGTGCATGTTGATGGAGACCTGGGGGTGCATATTGATAGAGACCCGTGAGTGCATGTTGATAGAGACTTAGGAGTGCATGTTGATGGAGACCAGTGAAAGTGCATGTTGATAGAGACCTGGGAGTGCATGTTGATAGAGACCTGGGAGTGCATGTTGATAGAGACCTGGGAGTGCGTATTGATAGAAACCCGTGAGTGCATGTTGATAGAGGCTTGGGAGTGCATGTTGATAGAGACCTGGGAGTGCATATTGATAGAGACCTGGGAGTGCATGTTGATAGAGGCTTGGGAGTGCATGTTGATGGAGACCTGGGAGTGCATGTTGATGGAGACCTGGGAGTGCATGTTGATGGAGACCTGGGAGTGTATATTGATAGAGACCTGGCAGTGCATGTTGATAGAGACCTGGCAGTGCATGTTGATAGAGACATGGGAGTGCATGTTGATAGAGACCAGTGAAAGTGCATGTTGATGGAGACCTGGGAGTGCATATTGATAGAGACATGGCAGTGCATGTTGATATAGACCTGGCAGTGCATGTTGATAGAGACCATGGAGTGCATGTTGATAGAGACCAGTGAAAGTGCATGTTGATAGAGACCTGGGAGTGCATGTTGATAGAGACCTGGGAGTGCATGTTGATAGAGACCTGGGAGTGCATGTTGATAGAGACATGGCAGTGCATATTGATAGAGACCTGGGAGTGCATGTTGATGGAGACCCGTTGGGAGTGCATGTTGATAGAGACCTGGGAGCACATGCTGATAGAGACCTGGGGGTGCATGTTGATAGAGACATGGGAGCACATGCTGATAGAGACCTGGGGGTGCATGTTGATAGAGACATGGGAGTGCATGTTGATAGAAACCTCTCTTTTGATATACATATAGGTAATATTGTATCCAAAGGAAAACAGTACAATAGGACTATAGAATCTTGACCAACATAAACCCATCTACATTCACTCCCCTGCATGTACACGCCGCTAGTGAGACTTATTTTCGAATACTGCAACTTGGCACGCTCGCCTAAGCAAAAGAGACAATCACAGCTATTAGAAAGAATTTAGCACCGTGGAACAAAACTCGTTCGGAAATCAGAGAGTACAGCTACACGGAAAGACTTAAATAAAGCCTTAATGTTATTGCCACTGAAGTGTTTTCGAGGAGATTTAATTAAAATGTTCAAGCTCATCAGGGATCTATGTAATATTGATAAAAACTACTTTTTCAAGAACAAACTAGATATCTACTGCAAAGAAAGAACATTTGAATTTGACTGAACAGCACATCACAAAATCTTAGTACATTCATGCCAATACAGTGGACTGGTCTTGGACTAGGCTGGGTATAGATAGGCAACAACACGCTAGTAAGCGATTCCAACTCCCGGAAGAGAGGTCTCTTATTTCCACGGCCGCATTTTTGTGGTAGCATGAAGACACACTAGCGTAGATTCTGTCCGGATTCAGGATCTCGTTAAGATATGGCTAACACGATCACGCCTGCGATCATGATGTGACACTAGAACATACAGAAATTAAACAGTCACGAACATACAGCAAATATATAGTTACGAACATACAGCAAATATATAGTTACGAACATACAGCAAATATATAGTTACGAACATACAGCAATTATAGAGTCACGAACATACAGCAGATATATATAGTCACGAACATACAGCAAATATATAGTCACGAACATACAGCAATTATACAGTCACGAACATACAGCACGTATACAGTCACGAACATACAGCAATTATACAGTCACGGACATACAGTATATTATATAGTTTCGAACATATAGCAATTATGCAGTCATGAACATATAGCAATTATACAGTCACGAACATACAGCAATTATACAGTCACGAACATACAGCAATTATACAGTCACGAACATACAGCAATTATATAGTTACGAACATACAACAATTATATAGTCACGAACATACAGCAATTATACAGTCACGAACATACAGCAATTATATAGTTACGAACATACAGCAATTATATAGTCACGAACATACAGCAAGCATACAGTCACGAACATACAGCAATTATAGTCACGGACATACAGCAATTATACAGTCACGAACATACAGCAATTATACAGTCACGAACATACAGCAATTATATAGTTACGAACATACAACAATTATATAGTCACGAACATACAGCAATTATACAGTCACGAACATACAGCAATTATATAGTTACGAACATACAGCAATTATATAGTCGCGAACATACAGCATGCATACAGTCACGAACATACAGCAATTATAGTCACGGACATACAGCAATTATACAGTCACGAACATACAGCAATTATATAGTTACGAACATATAGCAATTATACAGCTATGAACATACAGCAATTATGCAGTCACGAACATACAGCAATCATACAGTCACGAACATACAGCAATTATACAGTCATGAACATACAGCAATTATACAGTCATGAACATACAGCAATTACAGTCATGAACATACAGCAATTATACAGTCATGAACATACAGCAATTATATAGTCACGAACATACAGCAAGTTTACAGTCACGAACATACAGCAATTATACAGTCACGGACATACAGTATATTATATAGTTTCGAACATATAGCAATTATGCAGTCATGAACATATAGCAATTATACAGTCACGAACATACAGCAATTATACAGTCACGAACATACAGCAATTATAGAGTCACGAACATACAGCAATTATACAGTCACGAACATACAACGATTATACAGTCATGAACATACAGCAATAATGCAGTCATGAACATACAGCAAGTATACAGTCATGAACATACAGCAATTACAGTCATGAACATACAGCAATTATACAGTCATGAACATACAGCAATTATACAGTCGTGAACATACAACAATTATACAGTCATGAACATACAGCAATTGTATAGTTACAAGCATACAGCAATTATACAGTCGTGACCATACAGCAATTATACAGTCATGAACAAACAGCAATTATACAGTTACGAACATACAGCAAATATACAGTCATGAACATACAGCAATTATATAGTCACGAACATACAGCAAGTATACAGTCACGAACATACAGCAATTATAGTCACGAACATACAGCACTTATACAGTCATGAACATACAGCAATTATACAGTCGTGACCATACAGCAATTATACAGTCATGAACATACAGCAATTACACAGTTACGAACATACAGCAATTATATAGTCATGAACATACAGCAATTATATAATCACGAACATACAGCAAGTATACAGTCACGAACATACAGCAATTATAGTCACGAACATACAGCAATTATACAGTCATGAACATACAGCAATTATACAGTCATGAACATAGATCAACATACAGCAATTATGCAGTTACGAAATACTTGTACAGTAATATTGTCAAAATATCTGTTCTATATAATATCATTATGTATATCCCTCATATATAGCATTGTATAATGATCTGGGTGTAAATAAATCATTCATTCAATAGCGTAGTGAATGAAACTAGTGTAGCGATAAACACAGAAAACGACGACGATTCCGGCGACTGCGGCGGCGGCGACGACGACGACGTCTACGACGACAACAACAACAACAACAACAACAACAACAACAACAACAACAACAACAACAACAACAACAACAACAACAGCGATAAGGCCAATTTCAGTGACAGGCCGGGTGTGAGAGAGAGAGAGAGAGAGAGAGAGAGAGAGAGAGAGAGAGAGAGAGGGGAGAGAGTACTTGTTTTACCGTAATTCCGGGGACATTTTCACGTCTAGACCCTACAGTCTGGGGACATGCTCGGATTGTGGGGACAATGCCCTGTCCCCACAATTACGGTCGCTCAAACGATCGGCAAAAGCGTGAAACGGCCCAAAAATATATTTAGAATTTGTGTCCCCACGATTCATGTTTTTCAATTTTTTTACGTTTTTTCATTTCTCCCACCTTCTCTCACATTTAAATGTCCCCACAAAATTATCTCACACTCATGTAAAAAATATATTGCGCGAGGCATACGAACACGTGATGTGATAAACGCTCACGTGCACAGACTAGGCGGCGGTGTAATCTCCCATCCACATACTGCTGCTAATGCATGAACTGCCAACCAAAAAGTATGTCCCCACACTGTTTCTCACATGTGTGGGGACTCTCTCACTAGGTCCCCGCTCTGTGTGTGGACCGTCCCCACAGTGTTCTCTCACTTTTTTTAGTTAATGGTAATAATCGCTATCCATCTTAGAAGTATTTTTTATTTTGCCAACGCACACAGAAACACGAAGGAAATGAAAATCAAAAAATGAGAGAAAAAAGTGATGTCCCCACAGTTACGCTAAAACCGTCGAGAGAGAGAGAGAGAGAGAGAGAGAGAGAGGTGCGGAAGTGGGGGTTGGGGGGGGGAGGAGATGTAGAGAGAGTATTCCAACATATGCCGGGTGTATCTACAGACCCTCATACCATGTCCGATGTCTGTACCTATTGACAATCTTTATCTAACTTACCTGTCACGCGTGAACAAAAGCAGTTCTTGTTTCCACCTGTCCTCCTTGCTTTGATCTCACCGGCAGGCGTCATTACCGTGTCAATATACCCTCCAGCCTAACATTGCTCTCCTGGTTAGTGGGCAATAGACAGGCGTAAACTTAACAACAATTGAATAAAGTTCGTTTTAATTTAAGGGGTCTTAAATTATTTTAACTAGTCTTTTGCAATCTGTAGACGTGTGGAAAGAATGAAAGCGTGTGAATATAATTGCCATTAAATAAGACGAACCTTTATCGTATTAATGAATTAAAACGTTTTATCTATTGATTTAGAGTGAAAGAATGCATTAAATTCGGGATATTAGTATCTCGTTTACGGGGTATTCTTTGGCTAGGGTTAAGTGGTGAGGAAATTTGTCCATAGATTAAAGGACTGATATATGGTAAAGACATCAGTAGAAATGAGAAAATAAACATTGAAACATACGCAATCGCCGCGCGGTCAATTTGTTACGGCCATTTAATTTTCGTTTTAGATATATCGCGGACTGTGAGTGAAAATCAATGACTGTTTAATTTTAAAATAAAAAGTGACATTTAACAATAAACAATTGTGTTCTAAATGTACAATAAATGTGTAGTTAAATATGTGGTATATTTAGATTATTGGTTCGTGGGTGGGATATGGCAGGTCACGTGTGCGTATTGTCAATAAAACATGATTCAAAATTAGTATTTTTTAAGACTAACTTAGTTTATCTTTAGGCGTTTTCGCGCATAAATATGCGTCATCATATGGCAAGTAGATAAGTTACAGTGTTTATATACAAGAGTTACTACAACTCAAATTATTGTTTTCCTTATTACATTGTGGCTATACAATAGCATAGAAAGACAGTGGTTGCCTTTTAAGGATAGACTTGGTAAAAAATTGGTTGATTATGAAAAACTGCAAATTAGTAATATTACCAAAATGCCAATAAACATCATAATCTACAACTTTCTTACTATTTTGAAATTACATTGATTGAAAGCTGATGGAACCATATACATATATAAAGCCTTTTCATTCGTGGCCGCCACTCAGTGGAATAATCTCCCAACTCATATTAAATCTGCCCCGACTTTATCCGTATTTAAAACTAACTTGAAAACATTCTTGTTTAAAGAAGCTTTCCCGTAAGCTGTATGCTAAATTTCTCTCTTATTGTCAGCGCTTAGAGCATGCAATCGCATGGATTTAGCGCATTACAAATATACTATTATTATTATTATTATACTCTAACAAGAATTCCTCTGAATTAAATATCTCACCATTCCTCCACTTTGCCGATAAGCATCAGAGGTCGGTGACATTGACCTTTGACCTTATAACCTCAATTTCATTACGCTCATTTCTAACACCGTACCCAACCATATATGTATCCGTGTTTAATTTCAATATGGCCATCCAATTCTGAATTAGGCTTACGTGTGGAGAAGCTGAAAAACCATTCTCAGCGCAAAATCTCAACGTTTAAAACTGTTTTGTACCAAGGTTAGAGTGACCTTCACAGTTGACCTTTGGCATTGTGACCTCATTGTCACCATGGGGTTTCTGAATAGAACAGGCAATCATGTCTCCAAGTTTAGTTCCGATAGGCTTAACAAATATAAGCCAAAACGATGCGCAAGCGAGGAAAAATATTGCAAATTATTTTGTCATTTTATCTCCACCCGGAAACTCACAAACTAAATGGCATAACCTAGGCCTATAATGTTTTATATATATGATAAGAATATGATATCAGCATAATTGGCAATTTTAATTGCCACATTAAACTGCTCTTTCTACGGATGAAAAAGACCGGAATATACGATTTTGATTGAAGAAATTGAAGAAGAAAACCTGCTATGATTTGTGGTTCCAGGATCGTTCGTAACGGTGTTGACTATTATGAAACTAATTTTACTGAGAGCTGTTGCTGCCTCTGGCAAGTTTCCTGTATTTGTGTCTTTAAGTTGAGGCACTGGCACTATGGTTCTCTATTGGCCTGTAATAAAACATAACGTGGCGGAGAAAATAACAAATCTACTTGAAATCCCCAGCTTATAGTCGATTTAAATAATAAATAAAGCCGATATCCCGCTGATGCTGTTGATCATTGCCCTGGGACGACGAGCTCGTCTTTCATACACAACCGAGCAATAGAGATGGCTCAAAAATAATTTGTTTTCGGGAAGATATTGTAGTTATGTGCGTGTGTATTTGATAAAGGATGGTGGAATATCGGCCTGTATGAACATAAACAGTAAATCCTGGGCGATATTAAGCAATAACTGGCAGACTAAATGAACGGTTTTCTTTGCTCCAATGTTTCTAATGTCGATGGACACTTTATCGAATCGAATCATATCTGATGCTGTGCATTTTATGAGATAGATGCTATCTATTTGTCATCTTCTATATATCAATACACCGAGACATTGCTAGCTATGTCCCGCCCATTTCTAGCTAATCTCCGCCCACTCTTTTACCCGTGCTGAGATGGATTTCAAACTTTGAAACCTGAATTCTAATCTAAATTTCAGAGTAACTATGCAGGTAAGCAGTTGAATATATTATGGCAACAGCAGCTCCTAGTCAAATTAGTTTTAAAAGATTCAACAGCATGTTTATTAAATAGCAAAGACATACAATTCGTGCAAGTAACAACGTGTCGGACTATTAAGAGTTAAAGACGGGCTAAATAGACTAATTTATGAAGTAATGATTATGACGTCATCCCACAAGCCACTTAGCTGATTATGACGTCATATTTAGTCAGATTGACAGATGGAACCGCTGGAAAGGTGAATTGCTTTCAACATCATAGTATCAATACACCCACAACCCTCGCAATAGCCATACCAACCGGCTACTAATGTGTAGGAGACACGAGTCCCAGTAAACATAGAACACATGTATGCGTGAGCAAATTCAAAATGAGCGGCATGGCATCATCAAATTTGACATAGACTGTTGCGCAACGGACCCCAAGTCAAACAGCGTTGGCATGATGTCGAGGGCAAGGACATTGATTTCATAATCATAATGAGTTGTTGATTTCATAATCATAATGAGCTGGTCTATCAAATTATGGAATTCACCTTTCCAGAGTATCAATCCATGATCTAACCTCGTATGACGTCATAATCAGCTCAGCGCGTGTATGATAACGTCACAATCATTACGTCACAAAGGGGTCCATATAGACCGTCATCAAATCTCAAAGTCCGACACGTATGAATTGTATGTTTGTGTAATTCTTTGGTATTTAATAAACATGCTGTTGAATATTTTGAAACTAATTTGACTGGGCGCCGTTGTTGCCTCAAGCAGCAACAGAACCAAGTCAATTTAGTTTCAAAATATTCAACAGCTTACCTGAGTAGTTTTTTGGAAATTGATAGTCAGGGTGTTCAGAGATCGATCGTTTCCAACACGAGTGAGGTGTGGGTGGAGCTTAGCTAGAGATGGGCGGGGCATAGCTAAAAAACGGAAAGGTTTATTGTATGGGTTAATGATTAATACGTCTAAATGCCGACACCTTTCTCCATTCAAGTAAATCTAGCCTGATTTAATTTTCAACCAATCATTGCAAAAATACACCATACCTCTCACGATATGTGATGAATCGATGTGAGTGGTTGCGTTCAGCGCGATATTTATTATGTCATAAAGAATCGGTTGGATCTGAGCCTAGATGACGTCATAACGCATCACTTAAAGAGATATCGTTAGGGTTATGTTCACCAGCAAGTTATTGTCACTCCTAGAGAGCAGAAACAACGAAATCCTAATGGTGTACGGAATATTGTATTCTTTATTTTGGCAGCAACATCTTTCAATCAATTTGGTTTCAAAATATTCAACAGCTTTAATGTAAAAATGTCTTATAATCGAGACACCGGGAGTAAAGGAACGTGCTTAACGGTGAATGATGTGAAATCGCTTTATCATACTCAATCATTACAATACAACTACTATATGGTGAGAGGTATTACCCTTTAACATAGACCAAAACTCCCATATTTATACCTGTCATGTCTCTGTTTCAGATGGCATCCCTGAAGAACCGTCTGTAAGAAGATACCGTACAGCATTCACACGAGAACAACTTGGTCGCCTGGAGCAAGAATTCGTCAAAGAGAACTACGTGTCCAGACCAAGAAGATGTGAACTAGCTGCCGGACTGAATCTTCCAGAAAGCACCATCAAGGTGAGATGATCCTACTACTGATACCGCTACCGCTGCTGCCGCTACTGCTGCCGCTGCTGCTGCTGCTGTTGCTGCTGCTGCTGCTGCTGCTGCTGCTGCTGCTGATGTTGTTGCAGCTACTGTTGCTGCTGCTGCTACTGTTACTACTACTGATAATTATTTCTAATGCTGTTGGTACGGTTGCTCCTACTCTTACAACAACTACTACTACTTTTTTTCTTTTTTTTTGAAAATCCGACGCTGACGCAGTCGGATACACTTCCCGGAGGAACTCCTTTAAAAAGGCTTGCAAACCCCCATAAAAAATCGGTTGAAATAGCAGGCTTTATTAATAGAATAACAATACAAACCTAACATGTCAAAACAGTGCAAGCTAAAATACTCTATTATCATATACCACAACCGTGGCATAACTACATAGAAAACATAAGTAATAAAGAGCTGATAACATAACATAATTCAACAAAGATATTGCTATTTGCACACCGTGTAGTAGTAGGCCCAAATGGCGAGCATAGCTAACCAACAAGTGGTAAAGCCACTCATCAATAATTAGCAGTAAGCTACTGCTAATCATTGATGCCATTGAGCCGATTCATGACCGGCAGGCTAAGTAGATCATATGTAGTTTAACGTAGCACACCGTATAGTAGTAGGGCCAAATGGCGAGTGCAGCTCGCCAACAAGTGGCGAGGTGACTCGTCAATAAGTAACAAAAAGTCACTCATTGACGCCAGTTAGCCGATTATTAAATACCCAACGGACGTAGCAGCCTTTATATAATATAATGAACAAAGCAAACGTATACATTCTAAATTTACTTCATTGTAAGTTTTTGAAAATTACCCTGGAACAAATACACCTACAGTAAATATTTACAACAGGAAGCTAATTGTAAGATATCACACTCTGTTAACTTGAAAATCGGATCACCTCCAGAATATTGACATAATGCTCATTTGATATTTAAATATTCTGATCCAAAGGTTAGGATATTCGTCAAGATTAGAGTCTCCTAAGGCATTACAATTTTAAAATAAAGGCAATTAAATTAAATTAAAATAGCATTTATCAATATACAGCAAGCAGCGAGTGTGCTAGCTTATACAAGTTCCGCTTCTGATATTTTTAGATATCCGTATTCAATTGATACTAGGCCAGTTTTGCACCATACGTCTTTAAATCTACGCTCTCTCCTATGTTCTACTAGCCTGTAAAATTCACAATGAATGCAGTTTATCTACAATGATCGAAATATAGCTTGTATGGCTCTCTGATGGTTGTTGCCGGTTTTATCTCTGGCCTCTGAACACCGATGCTTCCAGATGGCCCACACCCCTACAGATAACAGGGTTATTAACAATTCTTTCTCCTTTCTATTAATGATTCGTCCGATAGTTGAGCAATCTTTGAACAAAATTGTTTCAGCCACTAAATTCACATATTTGGTTCCAAATTTAGCAAGGAGCATATTGATATATACCCAAAAGCCTGTAGTTATGCGACACTGAGTAAATAGATGGTCTATCGTTTCCTCCTCAGTATTACATAATAAGCACCGGTCTGTACTTGATATTTTACACATATAAGTAAGATGACCGACCCATAGCCTTCGATTGAGTAATCGCCATGCCAGGTCCCGTGCATTTCCTGGTAGACAAGGTAGATGTATTGCTTTCCAGGCATTTTCCCAGTTCTTTGGCGTGCCTCCTAAATTGTTCCAATGCCTAACCACAATAGGAGTCTGTCTCCGACTTTGCATTAGCATTCTATACCAGTCTCTAGACGCCATGTTGTATTTTATATGTTTTGACATGAATACTAATGTTGGTTGCAACATATCAATGTTGCCACGTGCTTTCGGCAATTTGAACCATACAGCAGGTATTGCATTCTTTATTCTAACAAATAAGCGCTGAGCATCAATATGTCTCATTGATGTTATTCTTGCTACATCTTGCATCACAATCCATTTACGAGACTTCGGATTTACCAAGTCACGTAAATATTGAATACCATTTTTGGCCATAGAGGGCAAATATAATACATCATCATTATCACGAATCAACTCGTTGCCCCAAAGACGTTGCTCTAAGGCATCTTCCCAACAATTGGGTTGTGGCATTGATCGTGTAAATATTTTTACGGCTTCGAGCTGTTCTTTATATACATTTGGAATCTTTTGATGATTAGGTGGCAATTTATTGCACATAAATAAACATTCTACTGGAAATGGGTCAACGTACCTTTGGAGAAGTGCCCTTGAAACACTTGACCAAGATGAGTTTGAAGTAAATAACTTATTCAAGAATTTCCATTTTAAAGAAGCACACTTTGCTGAAACATTAACCAAATCCAGGCCTCCGGCATGCTTTTCATTGGTGAGGATTGACTGTGATACTAAATGGGCTTTGTCCTCCCATAAGAAGGACAAAAGTAACGTGTTGATCTTTGATTCTACTGATTTGGGCATATGAACTACAGAAGCGGTATACCACAGTCCAGATAAAATTAAATTATTAAGGACAAATGTCCTGCCAAAGACAGTTAGGCGACGTCGTTTCCAATTTAGTAATGCACACTTTGGCTTGGATATCCTTTCTTCCCAGTTTAGTAATACATTTTGTTCTTTACTAAAGTAAATACCCAAAATTTTTATGACATCATTTGAGCAGTTAATATCCATCACATTATCAGTTCTGCCCTTCCAATCGCCCAAAAACAATCCCTTAGATTTATCTTTATTGACTTTAAGTCCTAAAATCTGTTAATACTCCATTTAAAATTCTAAAATCCGTATTTTTACCCGCAAACACAGTCGTATCATCTGCATATTGAGAAACCTTTAGTGGCCTTTCTACGCCACGTATACATATTCCTTGAACGTCATTACGTTGCCTCAATGTGGCCCCCAACGATTCCATAGCTATGACGAATAGAAGCGGGGACAGTGAGCAACCCTGTCTGACACCTCGTTCCAACACTACAGGTTTGGATAGCTGATTGTTAACTAAATAGCAACTTGTTATATCAGTATATAAAATATTGACCCATTTAATAAATCTTGAACCAAAGCCAATATGGTCTAAAGACTTAAACAAGAAATCCCATTCTAGTCTGTCAAACGCCTTCTCGTTATCAAGTGCTATTATTGCTGCTGGGATACAATCCTTTTCAACTAATTGAATACGGTCCCGTATAAGCAAAGTGTTGTTTAATATTGATCTTCCTGGCACAGAGCAGGTTTGATCATCATGAATGACTTCGCCTAGGACTGCGCCAAGTTTTAATGTTAGTGCCCGAGTAATAATCTTATAATCTACACAGAGTAGAGAGATTGGTCTATAATTCTGTATTTTATTTCTGTCACCCCTCTTGTATATAAGCCGAACATATGCTTGGGCCATCGATGTAGGGACATGCCCTTGCTTAAAAATGCTGGTTGCTATTTCTTCTAATACTGGCCCAAATATGTGCCAGAATGTTTGATAAAATTCAACTGGAAGTCCGTCACATCCAGGGGACCTTTCTAACTTCATACCTTTGAGGGATTTTGTCAAATCATCAATTGTTATTGATTGGTCACAGCTTTCGCGACATGAATCTGGAAGTCTTTTCGTTATATTAGCTAAAACATCTCTAGTTGCAGTTTCCTCGCTTCCCTCAGATTTATACAATGATTTGTAAAATTCGGATACCGTTTCAATCATTTCTGCATTTGAGCACACTAATACTCCATCATTAGTCTTCAGTGAGCGCATTAATTTCTCTATACCTCTTGCTTTTTCCAAATTACAAAAGAACCGTGTATGCTTTTCGCCCTCGGTGTGCATTTGTGCTCTTGACCTTATTTTGGCGCCATCAAACTGATATTGCTCTATTTCATTTAGTCTACCTTTTAATTTAACCAATAGTTCGTAATAATTATATTCCCCATCATTAATTTTCTTATTAATTTTACACAACGACCTCTGAAGCGCCTTTTTACGCTTTCGTATTTCACGTGCTTTCCTCATGGAATACTGCCTTGAAATATATTTCAGGTCTGATTTAGCATCTTCCCACCAGTCTGTTATACATTCATACGAACCTCTTCTTTCATCCCAATGCCTCCAACAACTTTCCACACATTTGCGGTAGCAACTATCTCGTAGCAATGCTACATTAAGTTTCCAAAATCCATCTCCTCGTTTGACTCAGTCAGCATTGTCTAATGTGATGGAAAACATATTGTGATCAGAGAAAGTTACTGGTTTTATGTTAGTTTTACACATGTAACCTTTCAATGAACGTTCTACATAGATCCTGTCTAACCTTGAAGCTAACCTTCCATCGGTTGAAAACCAAGTAAATTCCTGGCCTTCTGGATTTTCAATCCGATAAGTGTCTAACAAGCTTTTATTTTCACAAATGTGTTTCAAAATATTATGCGATGTGTCATTAAAATTAGACCTAGAGTTTCTGTCTTTAGCCTCGTCTAATATGCAATTAAAGTCACTGCCCATAATTAGGTTTTCAGGCGTTCTGTCTTGAATTATTGTGGAAACATCATTGAGAAATTCACGGCGCAATTGATGAGAGATAGGTGCATAAAGGCACATCAAATTGAAACTTGTGTTTAGTACATCAATTGATACACAAATCCATCGTCCATTTGGATCTGATGACGACGATATAACGTCAACATAGTTGAGACAGTGGGGCAGGATAAGAATGGCCACTCCCGCACTATTATCTTGTGATAAAGAGAAGAAAATCTGCCCTTTTGAAATATCTTTGAGAGATTCATACACTTCAGCTTTTTGAATTTTGGTCTCTTGTAGAAAAGCAATATCAACTCTCTCATTTGCTAATTCTTCAAGCAAGTGGCGCTGCTTGAATTCGGTATTTAATCCTCTGCAATTGATGGTGCAGATAATCATAATTTGTAAAATAATGTTTGCAACCGCCATCATTAGATTAACTAGATTTGGGTTTTTTAGCTCGTTTCTTAGACCATTTACCTAATTTTCCTGCGAATTCAATATTTCTTAGTTCTACCACAGACAAATATTCATATTTGGAAATATCAGAATCATGGCGCAGTAGACGATATTTCACGCCTCTCGCCGTTACATATGGCACTAACACTTCACCCCCTTCTGATCTGTACATTACCATTTCATCTTTCATCTGTGAACTCTGTGTTTGAATGGACACATCTGATTCTGCAACTGACATTGTATCATCATCCATATCATTTACTTCAATCTCAGATTCTGAGCTATTGTCTTCTTTATGACGCTTATTGCTACTTAAGTAACATTTGGCAGGAGCATCATTTACCATATCTTCAAGCTGACTTAAATCAAGTGGGCTTAGCGGAAAATGGACTGAACTTTCTGTCTTCTGAGTCCTAAACTTATCCTGTCCTAATTTTAATTCATCTTCTAAGGAATTGTAAACTGGCTCTTCTGTAAGATCATCATTTTCCTGCATGTCTTTTACAGCAACGTTTGGCTCCACTGCATTTTGAGTATTTTCTTGACTTAAGGTTATACCCTCCTCTAATACATGAATTTCATCAACTGTAGTTACTTTAACAGGATTTGATGATTTGTTTGTGTCATTTGCAGTGGCATGAACCAAAACAACAGCTTCCATAGTGGTTGCTTCAGAAGCATTTTACTCAGTTGCATCCTTTAATGGGCGATTATCTCCTGATACTGAGGGCTTGTTTTGATTTTTTGGACCACGCCATTTAAAATGGTCAACTGAACCACAGAGCAAACATTTGTTTCGATTGGGACAATCTGTTGCCAAATGGTCAGTACTTAGGCAGATCCGGCATTCTTTAATTTGCCCTCTATACCATAAGGGCAGGACAAAGATGCCATCAAGCGTCAATCTGCTTGGTAACGGGCTATCCACTTTATCAAACCAAATACGTCTTACACCGTTTTCAAGCATTCTGTCAAAGGGATACGTTTCCCGTTCAATCTTTTGCACTTTGCCATACTTCTTGAGTTCACTCATGATTCTGTCGTCTGGAATTTCTAGTGGAACTTTCATCTTCACTAGCAACCTATCTGACTCGATTTCCTCTACGTTACACACTTCACCTTTTACAATAAGAACATCTTCGAGAAGCTTTTCCTTGACCCCCTCATTTGACACTGTTACATTCCATACAGTTTTAGTAACATTGATAAGCCCCTGCAAAGTAGCAGGTCCCGCGCCAACGATGTCCTTTAACCCATGATACACGTCGATAGCCGTGACACCCCACGCCTTAGTTGTTATTTTAAGGCTTAGGGTACGCTTATAGGTTGCCATGGTGGTTTATCAAAGGAGGAACCCCATACTACTACAATATATAATAAATATATACTTCTATAACACCAGGACGTCAGGGAAAGAGCTAAACACTAAATAAATAGTGTCCCCTTTTGAAACCCTGACGTCTACCAACAAATATACGAATAGAGAGTACAGTCGTATATTTGTTAGTTTGAACCACTTTCTAAGTGGTTCACTAACACCTAGCCGATTAAAGTATACTAACAAATATATGAATAGATAGTACAGTCATATATTTGTTAGTCTGTTCGAGTTGACCGGGACAGCCAACTGACTATAAGGATTTATATTGTTAAAGAACTAGGCGTGTGCTTACAAATGACAAAGGAATTAAATCCACTCACTCAAGCGATCTTGCCAAATATAATGCGCTAGCCTACGAACTATAGAAATAGTAGACTGGCGCGGGGAGAAATGTATTGCATTGACCACAGTAAGAGGAGCCCTATTAAATGGCGGAAACCGCCAGCTAAGAGGAATGCCTTTAGAAAATGGAGACACAAAATGCGCTCCAACCAAGACAAGAATTTACAAATTAAACACAAAGTTTGAAAGGAAATACTAATACGAAATATATGTATAAAATTTATCTACAAAATCGCGATAGAAACTAGCAAATTCGGGCAGCAATTGCAGAGCTAAATAAACGCGTGCGTTCACTTCGACTACTACTACTACTACTACTACTACTACCACTACCACTACCACTACTACTACTACTACTACTACTACTACTACTACTACTACTGCTGCTGCTGCTGCTGCTGCTGCTGCTGCTCCTAGTTCATGCCGCTACTACTGCTGCTGCAGTCACCGTCGCTGTTGATGCTGCAGCCGCCGCCGCCGCCGCCGCCGCCGCTGCTGCTGCGTCTTGATACTACATGCAGCTACTGGTATTGTTCCTGCTAGTAGTGCTGCTACTACTATTAATACAGCTTCTACGGCTGCGATTACTACCTCTAATGCTCTTGCTGCTGCTGCTGCTGCTGCTGCTGCTGCTGCTGCTGCTGCTGCTGCTGCTGCTACTACTACTACTACTACTACTACTACTACTACTACTACTACTACTACTACTACTACTACTACTACTACTACTACTACTACTACTACTACTACTGCTGCTGCTGCTTCTGCTGCTACTGATATGGCTAACTACTACTACTACTACTACTACTACTACTACTACTACTACTACTACTACTACTACTACTACTACTACTACTACTACTACTACCACTACTACTACTACTACTACTACTACTACTACTACTACTACTACTACTACTACTACTACTACTAGCAGCAACACCGCCGCCGCCACCGCTGCTGCTGTTGATAATGATGGGAATAACGATATGTTTAACATTTTCAATACAACAATCTTGAATAATCTAATTTTGTATGCTGTAAGTAGTATTATATTGAAATTCTGAACTAAAATTTGTCTGCTTTTCCGTGGTACTGTAGATAGGAACTATTTTCAGCCAAATAACTTTCCAAAAATTTAATATCTTTATGTGTGGGGTGGGATCGTTAGTGTTGCAGATTAACCTCACATTAGGAACATGGGTGTCTAAAACAGCTACTGGTATTGTTCCTGCTAGTAGTGCTGCTACTACTATTAATACAGCTTCTACGGCTGCGATTACTACCTCTAATGCTCTTGCTGCTGCTGCTGCTGCTGCTGCTGCTGCTGCTGCTGCTGCTGCTGCTGCTGCTACTACTACTACTACTACTACTACTACTACTACTACTACTACTACTACTACTACTACTACTACTACTACTACTACTACTACTACTACTGCTGCTGCTGCTTCTGCTGCTACTGATATGGCTAACTACTACTACTACTACTACTACTACTACTACTACTACTACTACTACTACTACTACTACTACTACTACTACTACTACTACTACTACTACTACTACTACTACTACCACTACTACTACTACTACTACTACTACTACTACTACTACTACTACTACTACTACTACTAGCAGCAACACCGCCGCCGCCACCGCTGCTGCTGTTGATAATGATGGGAATAACGATATGTTTAACATTTTCAATACAACAATCTTGAATAATCTAATTTTGTATGCTGTAAGTAGTATTATATTGAAATTCTGAACTAAAATTTGTCTGCTTTTCCGTGGTACTGTAGATAGGAACTATTTTCAGCCAAATAACTTTCCAAAAATTTAATATCTTTATGTGTGGGGTGGGATCGTTAGTGTTGCAGATTAACCTCACATTAGGAACATGGGTGTCTAAAACAGCTATTATTTTTCCTGACATTTGATCCACAATTAAGTATGTCTTTTCTGTCTCATTATTTCGCTATAGGTATGGTTTCAGAACAGACGCATGAAAGACAAACGCCAGAGACTCGCCATGGCATGGCCATATGGCATCCCAGATCCGAATCTGTATGCCTATCTAGCAGCTGCTGCAGCATCGTTCCCGTATGGTATTCCTGGGGCGTCTCCCCTCGGCCTCTACGCCAGTTTCGGTTTACAAAAAGCTGCCGCAGCTTCATATAATCCATTCCTTGCTGGGATGTATCGTCATCCTAGGCCTGGGCCAGGACAGGATGTGACGTCAGTTGTTACTGCAGGTGGTTCTCCGACGTCCGCATTGCTACGCGCTAATCCATTGGCTGAGGCTGCAGCTGTTGCAGCTGCGGCTTCATCCGGCATCCCACAGGCGACATCATCGGGGATAGGACCATTACACCTACACCCTGGATCACGTGACTTGCCATCACTACTAGCATCATCAGCAACACACTCATTCTTGTCTACAGCCAGTCACCATCACCACGCTGGCTCCTGTAGTGCTATTTCCGGTGGACAATGCGTATGCCACCCGATTCCCGGTTCATTAGGCAGTGCTCCTGGTGCACTGCATAGTTCATTGTCGGCACATACAGCCTGTATAAAACAACCAGACCGGGAACTATTCAGACCGTATAAAACAGATATTGAAAGGATTTGACTGCAAAAAATTAATAAAACCACGAGTGCATGAATATGTCAACTAATGGACCTTTCCAGTTATTCCATCCATCATATGACATCATATGACGTCATAATCAACTATGTGACGTGTAGGATGACGCCCTAATCAATTTAAGCATGAACGACTCGGTTCAGTCCGTCTTAACCGCTTATGCTCCGACACAGTGTACGAATTGTCTTTACTATTTAATAAAAATTTGTGTCGAATATTTTGAAACTAATTTGACTGGGCGCCCAGTCAAATTAGTTTAAAAATATTCAACAGCTTACCTGTATAGTTTTCTGGAAATTTATAGTCAGAGAGTTCAGGGATCGATCGCTCCTAACACAGGTGAAGTATGGGTGGAGCTTAGCTAAAGATGGGCTGGACATGGCTAAAACTGGAAAGGTCTATTGTAATTAAAATTATTATTAGTGGACCAAAGATCGACAATTTACCAGTAGTGTATATAGATTTAACATAGACCTATATAATTTAAATTTACATTAAATTCATCTTATTATAATTCGTTAAATGAATTTTAAGTTTAAGTCTAATTTGAATGCGAGATTTTAAAGGGATGTGCAATAAACCCGTCTTACTGTTATATCATTGAAATATAAATATATTTGTTATGTATATTTGCTTTGTAAACCCTGCTTTATGTGACTACATTATGAAGCATAGAAAATACACCCTTCCCACATCGACGCTATTATGAGGGGATTCTCTCAAATCAACGCTCAGAGTGAGTCATAATATTTTGTCCGAAAAATAACGAGCGCGAGATCGCGCGGCTTGCGCCTTTCGGACATAGAGAGCGAGCGCGTGATCTATCACGTCCAGTGTTTGCATATGGGAGTAGGCCTATGCAGAAATGCATACTAATCATCAAATTAAACAATACATTTTCTATTACAAATTGCAAACGCATATAAATATAATTCAACAGATTTATTTATAAACACTAAATATATTTGCTATCATCACAACGCGTCACAATGCGATTTCCTCATTCAACATGCTGATGAACTAATAGTGAAGTCAAACATATGTGTGCGGGTCGCTTGAGTAAAGATGGATAGGTTTAATATAAATTCTAGTAGTAGTAGTAGTAGTAGTAGTAGTAGTAGTAGTAGTCGTCGTCGTAGTAGTAGTAGTAGTAGTAGTAGTAGTAGTAGTAGTAGTAGTAGTAGTAGTAGTAGTAGTAGTAGTAGTAGTAGTAGTTACCCTGTTACATCAACTAGCCCAATCGTGACCGAATTCACAGTGTTCAGTTGTTCAGTAGTGTAGGCCTATTTATATGAACGAGTCGGCCCTTACTGTGCGTACTGTAAATTTGCGCACAGGCTGTGAGTGCCACAAGCCGTGTTCACCACATACAGCGAAAACACGAGCAGAGATTGCCGACATGCCCCCACTACACCCCACCCCCTTGTAAAAATTATTCAGATTTTTCATGTTTTCTCGACCAGGACCAAAGTTGAGGCATCATAGTGTACAGTCACACCCTTTCTTGTGATAAAATATGAGCCAAATCAAACTAAACGTATCCCAGATATCAATAGATCCAGAATTTGATCCGATCTTTTATCTGTTCATGGTCTTTTATCCTGATCACGGCCAAAGTTGTTGAAAACCGCTTTCAATGTAAGATCCGTTGCTTAGTAATTTTTTTAGCCAAGTCAATGAATCTATTCGGTCTTCAGCCAACATCCCACAATTCATTGCGCTTACTACTGCTTACCGTTAACCGGAACATTGTTCCTGGTACAGGTTCTGGTTAACCTTAAACAGTAGTAAGCGCAATGCATTGGGGGATGTTGGTTGAAGACCAGATGGAACCATGTATAATTGTTGAATTGTCATATTCTTTGCACACAATAAGCGAAGAAGCATTTTATCTCATTATGTGAGGTTTCGTGCAATTTGTAACTGGTGGAGAAAACGTCACCTAAGCATATTGGTTGTGCAATATCACCCATCTGTATACTAGCAACAGGATAGTTGTTACAATGATAAATTAATTTAGATGTTGTCTTTCATACCATCAGATTCCCAGAATACTAACCGCTGTTATCAACGCCCATGCTGTTGAAGAACAGGACACCATCATTGTCTACTTACTGTGCAAGGTAAATGCAAAAAACGTTACTCGGAAACTCAGGATCCTACAGCGGTACATACCTTGATACTGACCATAACACAGGAGGGAACTTTCCAGTTTTAACTATGCCCCGCCCATCACTAGTTAAGCTCCACTCACTCTTCGTCGTGTTGGGATTGATCGATCCCCGAGTTCCTGGACTATCAATTTCCTGAAAACTATACAGTTCAGTTGTTGAATATTTTTTAGCTAATTCGACTGGGTGCAATTGCTGTCTATCAATAAGGTATTTATTAAATAGTAAGGACATATAATTCGTACAGCAACACAAAGTTCGTCTTCAACTATCCGTTCGTGACGCACTTATCTACCTCATTCATGACGTCAGAATGGCGTCATTCATTGTGATGTCATTATATACATCACGTAGTTGATTATGACGTCATATGATGGACGGATGGATGGATACAGTGGAAAGCTCCATTGCTCGACTAAGGAGTGATCAAATGTGCCTCATCTACAAGCGACCGCCAAAACAAAGATCCAAGGTCAACCATGATCTCACAAAACTAACTAACGACAAGGCCATCCAGGCATCGTATAGGAAAACAATAATTAAGCAGATGGTCATGGTTAACTTCAACTGTAAACCGAATGAAGCCCTAAGTAAAGTCTTACAATGTGTGGAGACATCAACTGCTAAAAGCATCAATGTAGCCAGGAATACCAACCAAAGGAAATCCTATGTTGATGATCCACTTGTTACAAAACTATCTGAACAACAGAAACATTGTGACTTCACATTTATCAAAGCAGTCGAAATGCTGACCTGATCAACGAGATGATGTCCAGCGATGATTGACAAAAAAAGATTCAGAACAAGTAAAGCATTAAAAGTCACCACTCCACATCGACTACTTACTGTACATAACTCTGGTGGACATTTCATCGGCTCTGGCAAAGGGTAAGACTGAAACAATACAGGAATGGTTCGAAGATTAGTTGACTGACACAGAAAACAAACCTCTACCCACTGTTGAAGGTCAGTCACTGCCCCCGCAAAGGTTAACAACAGAAGCAGAAGTTGGAACAGGTTTAGCGTATCTAACGCCCCGTGCATGCAATGCGTGCAATACCATCTCGACATAAATCGCACATGTCATCAACAGGGCCGAACTTACGGCTCGGGGGGGGGGGGGGTTGCCCTCTACAAAGTTTCTGAAAAAGGTTTCTGAAATTCTGGCGCCTCGGAACTGCCATAAAGATTGCGAGAAAACTAGTCCCATTTCAACCGTAAAGCTGCTGGGGCCCCTGAGGTTGGAGGGCTGTAGGGTTTGGTCACGTCAGTCCTATAGTTGTGACATCGCTGCGTGTAATTTGAGGTTATGCAGGGACACCACAAATTAAGACAGAAAATGTTTTGCTTCACATTGTGGGCCCTGAAAATACGGGAGGCCAGGTGCAAATGTACTGCCTTCAGATCGGCCCTTGTCACCAACTCTGCCTTTGTACAGCACCTCCCTATCCATGCTTGGGGATGAAGGCACACTCATGGCATTCCCACATTCTTTCCAAGCTGAAACAATAGTGTTTCTGAACAGCATCCGAAAAGTTCTATCAAATGTGACATTATCTCGTATCAGAGATGAGGTTGGAAAATTTACTGCAAATTGGTTTTAAGAGATGACGTAGCTGTGCTAACATAGCCAGGACACAACGATTGTTGATATCGGTAGTACTATCAAAGCATTTGAACTGCTACGATGTTCGTTTCAAATCAATGCATTTTGCACAGTTTGAAACATAAATAGGCTTCCCACAAGGTCTTAGTTTATCACCTGTGCTTTTCACTTGCTACCTCGCTGCAGCACTATCATCTATTTGAGAACACTCTACAATACCAGACCCTCCAATCTCAATGATAGGTATGCCGCTAGAGATTGAGTATACAGATGATGGTGACGTTATCGACGAGGCAATGGGAGCCCTTAGTACACTACTTCCAATAGCCGCAGAACAGCTCAAGGCACCAAATCTCTTCGTGAATGAAGCCAAAACAGAGTCCACTCACGTATACATATCCGATACCATAGAAATGAATGATGACGGTACCCATACCACCTGGGCACTGAGTGGAGGAAGAGCTGAATCATGGGATCCCTCCTCTGCAGCTTTACTGACAACGAAACTCGTCTTCCAGTCCTTTTGGAAGTTGTGGATTCGTGACGCTAAAATCCTCATGCAAATACCACACGTGTTTCCATAATGTTATACAACGGACCTTTCCATTTTTAGCCATGCCCCGCCCATCACTAGCTAAGCTCCACCCACACCTCGCCGTGTTGGGATTGATCGATCCCCAAATGCTCTAGCTATCAATTTCCTGAAAACTATACAGGGAAGCTGTTGAATATTTTGTAACTAATTTGACTGGGTGCTGTTTCTGCCTATGGCAGCAACGGCGCCCAGTCAAATTAGTTTCAAAATATTCAACAGAATATTTATTAAATAGTAAAAGCAAACAATTTGTACAACAACGCATAGACCGTCTTCAAATATGTGTCCGTGACGTACTTATCGACGTCATTCATGACGTCATTCATTATGATGTAATTGTACACATCACGCAGTTCATTATGACGTCATTTGATGGGTGGGTACTCTGGACAGGTGAATTGCAACAGCTGTACAGAGACAAATATCACTCTTGAACAAGCTTGACGCTTGCCACTGCAGCCATCTACGAAACATTACAAATAATCGTTGGCCACACAGTCTAATATCAAATGCAGAATCTGCAAATTGTATACCACAGGCCCACTATCTGTGAGAGCAACAGCAATCGTCCATGTCCGGACATGTTTGTCGAATGCCAGATGTCCGGACATGTTTGTCGAATGCCAGATGTCCGGACATGTTTGTCGAATGCCAGATGTCCGGACATGTTTGTCGAATGCCAGATGTCCGGACATGTTTGTCGAATGCCAGATGTCCGGACATGTTTGTCGAATGCCAGATGTCCGGACATGTTTGTCGAATGCCAGATGTCGGGACATGTTTGTCGAATGCCAGATGTCCGGACATGTTTGTCGAATGCCAGAAGATACGCCTGCTCAGGATGTACACTTACAGTCTTAGGTGCCAACATGTATCAGGCACGGAAAGGACGGCACGACATCAACTTGCTAAGTGTTTTGCGATCGGGCTTCAAAGAGCGGAAGCTAGGACCACTAACGACGAGAAAGAACCTAAAGAAGCTTAGGACGCTCGCAGTGGACAAAATACGGGGGAGAACGTTGAAGAAAAACTAATTGCAGCTGAAAGAAGTTTTCACTTCTTTAACTACAGAACTCAGTCACTCGTCGTCGTCGTCGTCGTCGTCGTCGTCGTCGTCGTCGTCATCGTCGTCGCAGCCACCTCCGCCGCTTCCGCCGCCACCACCGCCGCTGCCGCCACAATTACCACCTCCATCATCATAATGGCCATCATCCCGCCATACTATCGTGAAAAAGGACACATTCACACAGCTTGCTTCTGTTAATAACGGCCATTTGGAAGAAATGGTGAATGAAATAAATTCCAGATATTGTGCAACCATGATTGCTGGCCAACGTACTTCTGAATTAGAAAGGTCATTTTAATATAACCCTGTTTTGTGTATGTTCATTCATGGTTACTTCCTAAAAAAGAAGGTTCATTTTTGTACTGGCCGAAGTGACACTCCGCAGGTCCCACCATATTCCGAATTTAAAAGTGGATCACCACCAAATACACCATCACAAGTTCAGTCTGTCATTGTTTATTGTATTGTGATTGATTTATCGTCTGTATGACTCAACATTGTCTACACAATGTAGGAATCTAGTTTTACCAATGCCCCGCCCATCTTTGGCTATGCTCCACCCACACTTCTCCGTATTGAGATTGATCGATCCATGAACTGCCTGATTATTACTTTCCAGAAAACTATGCAGGTAAACTGTTGGACATTTTGAAACTAATTTGACTGGGTGCTGTTGCTGCCTATGCCGACAACAGCGCCCAGTAAAATTAGTTTCAAAATATTCAACAGCATTTTTATTAAATAGTAAAGACAACCAATTAATTCGTTAAACAACTCAATTATGCGTTCGTGACGAACTTAATTATGTCATTCATGACTCCATTAACTATGACATCATCCTACACGCCACGCAGTTGATTATGATGTCATATGACCGATGGATAAACTAGAAAGGTCAATTCATAATGCAGCATGTCGCTTGACAAATAAGACGTGTCAAAGACACACGGTTCTTATACGTGATGTGGCTATTTACTCTACATAAGCCAAGTGAAATAACAAAACTATAAATTGGAAGAGGTTCGTCGCCGTGCTTTTAGCCTCGCTAATTTCATATAATGTTGTCTTTACTGGCTGTTATTGGTAAGAGCATGCAGCCTTGTGGATTGGAAGATAATCTTGCAAAGACTGGCGAGTTCGGTAACTTATCTATTGTTTCAGTTGAACGTATAACAACAACAATACCCGAGCTGGAAAGATCGTTGTTGAACTTTACTGAAAATATTCTTTTAAAAATTTAGCCGTACACAATAGTCATCGTGAACTCCGAAAATCTGCAAAGCAATGAAATCCGAAAGACCTTCGTCGTACATCGATGTAGGCCTATTGCCACATTGCGTGTCAAACCAGTTCACTTCCTAAAGGAACTCGAGGAGTGCATAAAAAACCAGAGCACATATAGCGAGACACGTGTGAATGCTCGTGCTCTGTGGGCAGTAGCGGAGTGAAGCATCACGATGATGACACCAATCACACCGTCAACATGGTGTAAATGCTCGTGCTCTGTGGGCAGTAGCGGAGTGAAGCATCACGATGATGATACCAATCACACCGTCAGCATCCTGTAAATGTTCGTGCTCTGTAGGCAGTAGCGGAGTAAAGCATCACGATGATGACACCAATCATACCGTCAACATCCTGTAAATACTCGTGCTCTGTAGGCAGTAGCGGAGTGAAGCATCACGATGCTGACACCAATCACACCGTCAGCATCCTGTACATACTCGTGATCGGTAGGCAGTAGCGGAGTGAAGCATCACGATGATGACACCAATCACACCGTCAGCATGCTGTAAATGCTCGTGCTCTGTAGGCAGTAGCGGAGTGAAGCATCACGACGATGACACCAATCACACCGTCAGCATGCTGTAAATGCTCGTGCTCTGTAGGCAGTAGCGGAGTGAAGCATCACGACGATGACACCAATCACACCGTCAGCATCTTGTAAATACTCGTGCTCTGTAGGCAGTAGCCGAGTGAAGCATCACGATGATGACACCAATCACACCGTCAGCATGCTGTAAATACTCGTGCTCTGTAGGCAGTAGCGGAGTGAAGCATCACGATGATGACACCAATCACACCGTCAGCATGCTGTAAATACTCGTGCTCTGTAGGCAGTAGCGGAGTGAAGCATCACGATGATGACACCAATTACACCATCAGCATCCTGTAAATACTCGTGCTCTGTAGGCAGTAGCGGAGTGAAGCATCACGATGATGACACCAATTACACCATCAGCATCCTGTAAATAGCATACGTTATATCACCCGTGTAGCTTTAACCCTTTAACCGTTGAATTTATTCAAGAAAAGTTCAATTTTCTTATAGAAAATGTCAATTTGCAGACCAAGAGAAGATTATTTTTGAAAATTTATCACTGAAATGACTGGCTCGTTTATCGAGCCAGTCATTGCAGTGACAATTTTTTTTAAATAGTCTTCTCTTGTTCTGAAAATGGTCATTTCTCAAGAGCATTGCAGAGGCAGTTTTTGGCTATTATGAGTGTTAAAGGGTTAAACAACGTTAAATAGGCTCAAAATGGACCTTTCCTGATTTTGAAGAATAGGCCTTTGAGTAAAATAATAATAATATCTGCGGAACTAGTGGGTCGATTTTTATTCTGTAAATGGCACGTTATGGATGACGATATACTGCCGATATTGTGCTATAGGTACTAAGTTGTATTCTATGAATCGCTAAGAATTATACCGCACATTGGCGAATCAAGGAAACAGAACAAGGTAGGCCCGAAAGGGTGTTGTTACAATCAAGAATTTTCTTGCGAAAATTTACTTAATCAGACAATAGGCATCAAGAGAACAAATCCAGTTTTAGCTATACCCCGCCAATCTCTAGCTCAGCTCCGCCCACGCTTCGCCCGTGTTGGGATCAATCGAGCCCTGAACTCCCTGATTATCAATTTGCAGAATATGACAGCAACAGCGACAAGTCAACTTAGTTTCAAAATATTCCACAGTAGGCTAAAGACATACAATTCATGCAACAACGCTTAATTCGTCATCAATTAAGTGTTCGTGATATTTGACTTGATAAACATTATCATATAGAAGGCTCGCGTTCAGTTATGTGGTCGTGCTATACCGTCCGTTGAGCAATATGCATCAGAGATTCTGAAAATAATCTTGCCGAAAGCAGCATAGGCAGAGAGAATGGAGCAATTCACTTTTGGCTGTGCCCCGTACAACTCTATTTTTTTAGTTTCAGTTTTATTTATTCACCCAGGCCATTTACACAGCATATAGATTCACAGAAATCTCAGTAGAGAGGTCGGATCGCAGTTAGGAGGAAGCGACCACCGCCCAGTCCTCCTCTCTCTTTCTGGAGGTATTTCGACAAGTTCACCTCAACATCCAAGGTGGAACTACAAAAAGGCAAATTGGAGTCTGTTCGGCATTCGTTCCAATCAGCTTACCCAAAATATAGCAGTAGAAGTGAGAACCATCAACAATGGTCAAGGTATTTAATTCAAGTATCCTCAAGGCTGCCAACGAAGCGATTCCTCGAGGGTTCAGGAAAAACTACCGCCCCTACTGGACAACAGAACTGCAAGCAGCACATGATAAATTAGACAAGGCCAGAGAAAATGCAGAGAGTAATCACTGTCATGAAAACCACTTCACGCTACAACAAACTAAAGCCAGGTATCTAAAGACCAAGCTGGAGGCCAAAAGAAGAAGCTGGAGGGGAAAATCGGCAGGGTTTAATTTAGAGAGAGACACAACAAAGCTATGGAGACTGACTAAAGCACTGAATGATGAAGGTGTCAGGGGAGAGAAGATTACTCTTGAAGAAGATGGACAAACACTGACAGGAAAGATGGCTGCAGATGCCTTTGCGAAGGCATATGTAAAAGAAAGCAACATTTCTATACCACGAATGCGTCAAAAGGAGGTTAGAAAAGAGCGAAATGAAAGAACAGACACCAACACTCACGATGCAATGAAAGTTGACATTAGTTTAGCAGAACTGAAGAAGGCTATCCGTTAATTGAAGAAGAAGAAATCTTCCGAGCCGGATGGCATTACGAATGAAATGATCCAACACCTTGGTAATGCATCTCTCCGCAAGTTGCTAGACATCTTTAATCTCAGTTGGACCAATGAAGAGGTTCCTCAGTGCTGGAAGGAAGCCAGAATGACTCCTATTCTGAAAAAGGGAAGAACAAGGCGAAAGTGCTGAGTTATCATCCTATCAGTCTTACACGCTGCATATGCAAGACCATGGAGCGTATCGTCAACCAGCGGTTCCAGTGGTACCTTGAGTCGGAGAACATTAAAGTTTCATAGCAGGCCGGCTTCAGAAGATACAGGAGCACATAAGATCAAACAACACATCTCACACAGGTCATAGAGGACACTTTTCAAGCCAAGAAGGTGATGCTAGCTGCCTTTATTGATCTGCAGAAGGCATTTGACAAGGTGTGGAAGGATGGCCTCCTCGTGAAGCTCCGGCGCACATGCATCGGTGGCAACATGTTCCGATGGACCAAGTCATACCTACACAATCGCAGAGCTAGGGTGCTTGTGGATGGACAATCTGGACAGAATGTATTGCTGAGGCAAGGGGTGCCACAAGGCGGAGTAGTATTACCAACTCTGTTCATACTCTTCATTAATGACATTGTAGCAGAGCTGCCCAATGGGGTCCAAGCAGGTCTCTATGCAGATGACCTCATACTCTGGTGCACAGAGGAGTACACAACGACTGCCACGTATAGAATGCAGCTCACCTTGGACAGAATTACAGCTTGGGCCAATCGCTGGTGTATGACCATCAACAAAGGAAAATCATCAGCCATGCTATCTCACTGTCCACCAAAACCAAGGTTGGCAATCTGATACTGGGCGGTACTCCACTCGAGTACGAGGACCAGCAGACATACCTTGGAGTCACCTATGACAGAAGATTAACATGGAAGGAGCACATTCAGAACCTAGAGGCAAAGGCCAGAAGAAAGCTAAACATTATGAGGAAGCTGGCAGGAACAAAGTGGGGGTGCCAATGAAAGGATCCTCAAGACCATCTACCTAGGTGCCGTACGACCACACCTTGAGTACAGATCCAGCTCATGGATGACAGCAGCTAAATCTCATCAACAGATCCTCGACAGAGTACAAAACCACGCACTGCGCATCATCACTGGTGGAATGAGATCCACACGAATAGAAAAAATGGAGCAGACAGCAGGCATCCCCCCACTTAGCAAAGGAAGGGAATGCAAAGCACTGATCCAAGCTGCAAAGTTCAAATCGTTCACCAACCACCCGATGAATATCAGGCAAGCACAGCTGTCATCAGGAAGACTTAAAAGATCAAGTTTTGTGAAAGAGACAAAAGCAATTCAAAGGAAACACCCAGAAATGTTGTCAGCACAAATAGAAGACCCAAACCACACCCTTGATCCTCCACCCTGGGAAAACAAACTAGAGAGCATAGCTATTCGCACCACAGTACCTCATCTCACAACCAAAGATGAACATAGTGATGTGAGCAAGAAGGCCCTCTGACACTAGCCATGCTGGAAGAAATGTACCCGCAGGAGACATGGATAAGGATCAGCCAAAGATGCAATTAGGAGTGGAGGTGCCGGACTGTACATACAGTATCCAAATGGACAACATGAGTCAGCTGCAATACCAACAGGCAAACACTGCACAAAGTACAGAGCTGAAGTCAAAGCACTGGTTCATGCAGCTAATACCATCAGCAGAACAGCAGACCCTATTGCACAGATTGTCTTTTTATCTGATGCCCGCTCCGTCCTTGAGGCTATCATCAAAGGTAAGCTGCCACAACTTGAAGAAGCACTACACACCATCAAATGCATTCGGATGGCATTGCAGTGGAGTCCAAGGAAATGAGGAAGCAGACAAGATGGCAAAGGTGGGTGCAGAAGAGAATCAGACAGAAAACATGGTTACCCATACAGAGATGAAACTATCATCAAGTCACTCTATAGAACACCTCAATCAGAAGATGCCTACCATCTTCTCTCGAGGCCAGAGCAAGTGACCATTTTTCGTCTCAGAACTGGACATAACAGTC